>CM060956.1:45536541-46014041 GCA_030765055.1 Mantis religiosa | reverse complement strand
TGATTGCAGAAGAACTTACCACAAAGCCTCTTTGTGACCGGTGTCCCTTGTTTATAAATCTGGTGCACCAAATCTGAATAGCTTTTAGTTTTAAATTTCACTATCATTTAGAGACATTTTGCTTTGATGGATAGAAATACGCTCTTCAAAGTTGAGACTGCTGTCGTACGCTAGCTAGAAGAACACGGTGTAGCTGGGAGGCTGCCATTTGATCAGGGGCCATGCAGAAAAGAAAAAAAAGATGAAACAATTGAGTATAAAGAAAAACAAAAAACAATAAGAATTGATACCTCCGCTGCAAATTAAAGATAGTATTCCATTTAATTAAGCGGCGGTTTTACATTCGGATTAACATTTTCCTTTTGAGACTAATATTTGCAGACTTGATTTTGCCAAGCCCCTTCCGGCGACTCCCACCACAGAATGAAATGTAGTTGAGACCCGATTATGAAAGAGAGCTGAGCATGTTGGAAATCGAAGCGTGCACGGGTGGGAGGAATGGAATCAAGTGGAGAAATGGTGAGCGGGCGAATAAACAGCCCATTCACGTCAGTCGAGGAGTAGTCACCGGGGGTTCCCTTGGCTTTTATCGGTTTCCGATTTCCAGCGTACATCACAGCAGCGACGGTCACTTTCTAATGAACTGTAATGCTACGTATATATTGAAATGGCGGTTTTAATGGAAAGCAAGAAGGGGGAAAGGGAATTGAATTAATCACATTTTATATCCAATCGAAACAACCTCCGTGGACGTACGGAATCGTGGGTTTCAGACATACGGATCTCTGAACTTTATTAAAAACATATCACATAGCTGGCATGTACCATGGAAAAACCACATTCACTTTTTGATCGCTCCGTTTTAACTCATAAACTCGCTCTAGGGGACGAAATGTAAAAATAGCTTATCCAGTTCATTCGTGTGTTAAAAAGGCATATGTGCAATCATTTTTACCCTTTTCTGCTCTTACCTTGAATAACAGAGGAAGTATTGTATTTCAACCCAACTTTATTATGGTATTTTGCCATAAATGTTAGTTTTAAGATCCATGAATGGAAAAATGAAAGGTCCTGCGTATGTACAACATAACTTGGATACCAAGTATTTAAGGATATATATGACTAAAATATTTGATGAACATTTTCAAAAAATCACATTTTCCTCTTTTTAGTTTATAAAATAGTGTGAGCCTTCCTGAATCCAAAGAAAAGTTAGATGCTATCCGTAAGCCATTTTTAAATGCTCTGATCTAATTTGAAAGTTACGTAAATGCTAGTGCTAGATATGAATTCAAATTCAGTGAATAGTGAACAGAAACTGCCCTGGGTTTTATTGTGAGATGCATTTTAAGCACACTTTCTCTATTTCAAAACACAAAAATTTCAAATTTTGGGCAAAAAAGCCAAATTCATAGCTTTAATAATTTCTTTAATAATAAAGTTAAAGAGACACGGAGAAACCTAGGGAAAATGAAAAAAAATGGATGCACTGGGAACCATTTTGTTAAAATATCACACCAAAATTTAAATTATTCTGTTGCAAGGGACTTTTTAAGTGACGTAGCCAAAAATAAATAAATTTTACCGTATTTTTCAAATTATAAAACTGAAATTGACAAAATTTGGGCCTATCATATTTGCACTAAGTTACATCTGTGGTATAAATCTAAAAAAGCTACTGTTATTAGTTCAGGATTTCATATTTTCAGTCATAGGTACCATTAGGATGCAATAAAATCGCACAAAAGCAGTATGTTTTGTCCCTAAAATATTTTTTTATTAAAAAACTATATGTTTAAGATATCTCATCAGAAATATATGTAGAGCTTGCATTTTCGACAGCGATTGACTGAGTATCAAAGATGCAACAAAATTTATGCGAAAGGGTGCATGGTGGCTTTGCCTACACCTATTGTTCGCAGAGGTATAAGGCATTCACGAGACTCAAAGCCTCTCTAATACTTGGGTTATCTGCATGGTTGAAGGGGAAATGCTTATGCACAAAACAAAGGAGGTGCTGTTGAGCGACAATGTGATATCATTAGCTCATATGAAAACAATTTGAGCATATTGCTGATAAAAATAAATTGTTATTACTATAACTATTATTGGAGAAAGGAAATCTGTAGGCCAAGACATGGCTTACACCCCTCACCGATAGCAAAGGCGGCCCAGGTTCCATCTCAGGACTAACCTTGGGAAATGTGATGGACAAAGCGGAGTCTGGAGGTTCTTCTCCGAGTTCTCCAGTTTACTCTGCTATAATCAGCTTTTGTTTCACCAAACGTAACGACATTTCATATCATTTACTATTGTCTTACATCTCCAATGTTGACTTAATTCCTCAGAGTGTATTCTTGGAGTTCTAACTTAATGCTTACCCCTGCATGTTATTGTTCTTTAATTTATTGTTCTCTCTCGCTTTGTTTTTTACTCTGATCTGTAAAGCATTGTACTGCTGATCGATCAGTCTTTAAATAAAAATATAATTTACTTCTTCAGTCACCATGTATTAGGGGTGATCTCTCACCCTGGAATTCTTTCAGATCCAGAATTCCTGTGTCCCTCGATATGCGTCTCACCCCCAGGCACCCTCTTGTAAGTTCTGCATGCGAGTAGGACAAAACGAAAATGGAAAACAAAACTGAAAAAGAAAATTGGAGAAAGTAATCCTTCAGGCCAAAGCTCAAGATAATTCTGTGGTATTTGTCTTGTACCATGGAAAGAAAAAAAAAAAAAAAAAAAAAAATTGGGAGTGCATGTGCGGCTGGATTTGAACACGGATCTTCCGCTAAAAGTGAATGATTTATCAAGCTCAAACACCGGTGTCGAATTCCTTCTGAAGTCCTTTTCATTCTGAATGAATGTTGCCTATTTGTCTATAAAAAAAGAAATATACTACTAATAATGGAACCACGTTATAAAACACAAAATTTATATAAAATATATTTCTTTTGGTGCCATAAATCATTTCCAAATATTCTCTGCCACTGTTCTGAATGTTTAAACATGTATTACATATTTATTTTTTTCAAGGGCAAAGTACTTTTGTTATTTTCGTGTAAAGGCACTTTTGACGGTGGAGTTTTCTCTAAAATCTTCGGCTGGCATCTAAATCATACATAAAATGTCTTGGAAATTAATTGTTCTTTCACACTGGCCGTGTGTAGGCTAAAGTATGGAAAGGTAGAGTCAGACTGAAAAATTCAATGCCATAGCCGGGATCAAATCCTTGGTTCAAATCCCGGCTATGGCATTGAATTTTTCAGTCTGACTCTACCTGTCCAGAAAATGTCTGATTTATACGATTTTAAGTTTTTTTTAGTTAATTTTTTTTTTTTAGTTTTCTAGGTAGAGAGACTGACAGTCCTGCAAAAATTTAATGTCTCTTTCAGTTGAATAAGTCTAAAAAGTCGAACTGAGGAAACACCAATGATGAATTTAGGATAAAATACGTAATTACTTAAATTAATACTTACATAACCATAAAACAATGAATTATTTTACTTGTTCGTGGCTTTGTAGTTTATTGGGGTTTATCAGGGATATCGGTTCATAAATCACATAAAATGAACCGCCAGTTCCCAACGTCAGTACACAAAATATCAGATAATGTTTTTAAAGATTAATGTGTACACTTGCGTGCGTGAATTTTTAACAACTCGGTGATCAACAAATTATAAACCTGCTTAAATCACAGGTTGTCCCCTCATATGAAAAATCACTTCATTTTTAAAATACATTTTCCGTTTAACAACCTGTTTTCTTTGATCCTGGCGAACATGTTTCAGGGTTTCACTTTATTACTTAAAACATCACAATCTTTGTATTACCTACTAAACAAATTTCATTACACTATACTAAATCAAAAAGACAAGTTTGAGAACTGGACTTTTAATTTAAATAGTGACGTTTGCGGAAATAGGATGAAAGCCGAATATACCGAATCCGCGAGCAAAATAAAACAACTTTTTAATATGTGCTTCCATTTTTCTCTCTTTAAGACACCCTTGAATGTTTAAATATAAAGTATTCAGCTGAAATTTGCGTGGAAATAGAAGTACATATTGCTGGACGTGCGTGCTAGCCCGTTGTTGTTCGGTCTTTGTTTTATTCACGTTCCTAGAACCATTGTTACAGACAATGGAGTCTGATGATCGAACGAGTTGGCCCTTCTAAGGTTCACATCAGGTGTCCCGGCATCGATTTCCGTAGGATCAGTCACTCCGAACTACGGTAGGCCAGGCAAAACATGACAACTTTCAAAGGTATAATCGTGCTGCTCAAAAGGTTACCCTGGCTTTATCTTTGTTAATACAAGCATCTCAGATAGCGACTGATTATTCTCGATAGAGTGAGAGGGGTACTGGCGCGCTTCTCAGACGTGTGCTAAGCACCGATGAATGCATTACTTCAGCCAATTCAATGCACAGAAATCACAAATGACAGATAGATGTTATGTCCACGTGAGAGGTTTCTATTAAAAAGATTTTGAGAAGCAGGATAATAACCGTTCTCCTTTGTAACCATTAGCAAAGAAAACGTGACTCTCATAATGACTCATGAGAGGTACTGGAGCCAGCGTTCTCATCCTTTTATTTCCTACAGACACATACCTTGTGAACCCAAACCTCGAAGTACCACCGCCCTTGACAGAGGACTGGGGCAGAGTTGTTATGTTTTGGAATATATATATATATATATATATATATATATATATATATATATATACACACTAGTTGTCAAGACATGCTCCTGGCTTCCCATCCCACAAAACCGCAATACGGTTTCACGTAATGCCAATATCCCTACGCATTACGTATATACCTTAACTACTTATGATAATGAGGGGAGGGAGTATTGTGTTCAAACCTTTCGGAGCACTCTTCCCAGGTCTGCGTTAGTAGTACATTGAGGTGGTCCCTTTTCAAGCACAAATTTTCTATCAATGTCTTTCATCTGTTTCAAGGCTGAGGACCAAGCGACAAGGCCCAGTATGTTGCGGCAGGGCGGTAATGTAATGTGCGCTTTGTAATGTTTGTTCCAGTATTTAACTGATCTTCTAGCGTCCATTTCCGGGTGCGTGTCTCAAGCCAACCAGGAGCTACGGAGCTAAGCCGATGGCAGGGTGAGCTACGCAGAATCATTAGTGAGCTCGTCTTTGTTAGTGCACATTGTCCGACCTACCGAAGTGCTGGCTGGGTGTATAAAGCCAGGTTTTTGCTGCGTGTCTACCCGTTAAGGGTTTTACCACAGGTAAGGTTTTTCTTTTGGGGATTTTGCAGGGAGTGTTGTGGGTTTTGAGGTAGAAATTTGTATTGAGGTTACAATTTTTATGTACCTTGCAATACCTTGCATCCTGGTGTTTTAATTTTAAAGTTTGTTCCTGGTCAACCTTCGCGTCTTTGCTGATTTCTCCCTTCCAGAGGTCACGTGAGAAGTAAAAGAGGCCATTGTAACCAGTATGGAACCATGCTCCAGCTTCTGGCAACCCTTTCTACTTTTAACGATAGCAATGCCCTGTTTCCTCGACTGTATAATGTAACAATTCAAGCATTATCCTCTTCTCAACTTATAACATTTCTTCTGTTTCAGGTAAATGCATTTCCAAGTGGTTCAAATAACGGAGCGTTACATTAATCCAACTCAAGAATGGTAACAATGGAGTGCTAAACATTTTATTACACCGACTGTTGTTATCTTCTGGTATGAATGGCTCGTGTTAAACGTTGTACCTTTAATTCCAGCTGTCTAAACGTGTTTGTTTCATACTTACGTTCACTTTGAAATGCGTCACCCACACCTGCCATCCTGATGGAAGTGAATATGGCCTCTATCAAGCCCTTATGGAGGACCAAATATATAATTGACTAAATAATTTTGTTTCAGCTTTTGATGTGAACTGCAGAGGAATTAAGCGAACGCTTTGAAAGCGTTAATTGATTTAGTTTAATTGTATTTCATATTTAATTACGGACACCCGGATGTTTAAACCTTTTGCAATGGATTTGCTGTCAAAACTCATAAATGTGACCTGACGATCTATATATAAATGTAGAAAAATTACTGTCCCAATATTACATGCTTATAAACAAAACACAGATTCTGAATTTGTTGGTAAGGATATTTCCATTTTCACATACTAACTTATAATGAGGGAAGTCCTGCATTTTAACCGGCTCAACATCTTCCAGGAATAAGATACAGAGCCATTCAAGAGATTGCTTCTCTCCAAAATACATGTAAAATTGATTGCCCTTTTTTAATTAAGAAAAAAAGACTAGCCATTTTGAGTAAAGCACATTGTATTCAAGATATTTACGTAACAAATAAAATAAAATATCTTACTTCTTTTATCAATAACCTGTGAAGTCGTAATTTTGAATGATGTTTGTACAACTGGTAAACCGCAAGAGATAATCAAAATCTTAATAAAAACGTAAAAAAAAAAAAAACCCACAAATTTTGTAAATCGACCATTGCAGAGATTTTCTTTGTTATTGGTCGGCTGATATTGTCAATTGGATACAAAGCATCAGCCTGGGGGAGGAAAGGATATATAGATATATGTAGTAAGTTAGGGCGAGAAGGTTTTGCTTGGGCGAGAACAGGAGTGAGAAACTTGAAAGGTATAGGTCAAGAGAGGGAGCTAGATAAATGTCCATTGTGTGGAGAAGAGAATGCAGATTTCCATTGTTTATGAAATTGTAGTCAAACAAAGATATGAAGAGAGCAGGCTTGGCTACGTAAATGGGACAATTTGGGGGGTGAAGTAGTAATTAGATAAATGTTGTCAGTAAAAGGGGAAAAGAACATGAGAAATATAGGGAATTATTTAGGGAAAGTTAAAGAGAGATGGCTAAGAACAATTAAGAGAAAAATGTAGAGTGGGATAGGTGAAATGGCAGAAAGTGTAAAAAGGAGTAGAGGGCCTCCAGTACACAAAAACCTAGGGTTAGGTGTATGGGGACCGAATTACTATTCAATGGTGGGCAACATGATAGGATTTTCAGGATTTAGGAATATATGGCATATTTCAGTATAGATTTTATAATTGTAATCTTGATTTTGTATTTCCATTTGTTGATGTAAAAGGAAAGATGAGAAAATTACTTACAAAGCATCAGTCTTTTAAGATTTTGAAATGTAATTTCCTAACTCTAACAGTGGGATGGAGTCCAGAACAGTTAAATGCCGCTATGCACGGTGCCGTACAAGTCAGGAAACGGAGACTGTGAAAATTTACATCTACGCAGACGACTTGGTGATAGGATCTAGCTCAAATGAGATACAGAAAGCAATCAATCAATTAAACAAGTGGGCAACGGACAACAAGCTGGAGATAAACGCAGAAAAGACCATCAAATTTGACTTTCCTAAACGGTGGACAGGATATACCTTGGGGAGAAACTACTCAAGTCAATCAACTCATTCAAATACCTGGGCAAAACGGCAAAATCATTCAGGATGCATATAAAGTCCAGAGCCAAAGCGAAAACGAAGGCCATATACGACATCAGTGCACTATCCAAAATATCACTGAAGACAGCCATGATACTCTTCGACACAAAAATAGCGCCAATTGCCACTTACGGAGCAAACATTATATGGGATAAGCTGAGCATAACAGATCTGACACTGGAAGCCATTAAATAAAGATCCCTGAAAGCCGCATAAGGATCTCCAAACACAGAAGCTCCAGACTGGCATATGTACTCGCAAAGATGCCCTTCTTCATGGAAGATGTCCGTATGAAACTACCATCTTCGGACGCCTATAACAGACTCCTGCCGTAAAGAAGGAATGTGAGGAATGAGATAAGACTCGACTACTACACAACAGAAGCAACGCTTAACAAATGCCAATCAAGAGCTCCGGCACTTTGCAAACTCTATGGCAGTGCACGAATATCACCATAGACTGTGCAGAAGTGATTGGTTCCACCACCAAAGCAATGATTGTACTACATGGCAAAGCGAGAAAGCGTATCGACAAAAATTCGCTACACAGAGATGTTTACCTCACATGTTTATCGCACATACACGGAGAGTCCAGTGTATGTATACTCTGTTCATATGTAATCATGTCTTCTGGACAGCAATGTGTCATACATCGGCAGGCGCGAGAAAACATATTATATAGACATACGCAGCTTCCAATCGCTCTATTTGTGTTTAACTTACTATACGTCAACTAACTAATATTTCACTCCTCTAATCGACCAGAAAAGACCCGATAATAGACGATCACAGCGCTGGTCACCCGAAGGTCAGTGCGCCTTAAAGCTCTATCGCTAATACTTTGTAAATTATATTATCAGCCCTGCAACAGATATCACGCAACTACGTGCAAAAAAAAAAAAAAAAAAACAAAAAAAAAAAAAAAAAAAAAAAATTCAGTTGTAGAATTCTGCACAAATAAGTGATGTAAGCCTCTGAATAATTCTAAATAATTATCATACACAACTTATCTAATAATAAATAGATATTTTTATAGAAATGTACAATACGCGGAAAATACTCTAAAAGTAAAATGTATAGTTTGTTTCGCTAAGTCAGAGTAAATTCTTGAAAAATTATGATTTATTAACTATAACTACAATTAATTATTTCTTGAGCTACAAACCTCTAGATTCTGGAAACATATAATTAAACATAATTAAACCAAAAGCTGTGAAAGTTAACTAAACTAACATAAATATTTGAGAGATGAAATGTGTGTTACATTTTGTGACAGGGACACGACCTAATTGCCTGACTCAGACTGCGGCTTGAGATAAAAGGAGCAGGTACAAAGTTACAGAGAAACTGAAGCTTACAAAAATAGGAACTGACAAGGCATCCTCTGGGATCACAACATTATGGAAAACATCTATAACTCTGTAAGGTGCACAGGATCAGATGGGGTAGGCACGCCCATAGCTTTAAAGGCTACTCTACGAAGTACAGTGGGAATGATTATTTGACGTAACTAGAAGTACTCATATCAGGTCGAACATCTGAGATCCTGCAAACGGGGAGCTGTTCAGAATGGGGTGGAATTAGTGGGTCACGGTTACGGATACATAAAGGACATTGAGTATAGTCAGGACAGTCGTATCTAGAACAGGGTAAGACGCCTCAATGTTCTTCACTACCAGGCTGGAAAGCTAGGAGACTGCAATATTGTCGAGCCTACCAAGGCTTTTCAATAGTCTTGCCCCTGGTACTAACGCGCGTAAATTGTGAGAGATGTTTAGAGCTTCGCCTTCAGGTAGGCCTTCACTTACTTTGACACGGTTCATACCTTATACGACGAGGGAACAATGCAGGAGACATTGAGCAGTCTCCATTACGGCAAACAATGACTGATTTTCCACTAACACGATAATTTGTCGTTTCATTATTTACATTACGCTGGAGGTATATCGAATCCTAATTCATGGAACTCCCGCTGGAAGCGCCACTGCACCATTCTATTTAAAGCATAGAAATACTTTACAAAAGCCACAAAGGGGAAAACGACTGACTTATTAGGTACGTTATAACGGTTTCGGGTCGTATTTCACATGCTACATTAAAGGCACTTAGCTGCAAAGCAATGAATTTGCTGTTCTAAATGACCACGGCTGGAGGTTCCGTTTCAGAAAGGCCTGGCTTGTGGTCACGCGATTCTGAAATGTGCTAGCCCACGGTTACATGCGGCTGCTATATTAGTGACAGTGAGTATCATTTCCAGCAAGAGAAGGGGAGGGGGTTTCCCGTGCATCACCCCGGCGGCAGCGGGAAGTATCCAGTTGACGCGATCATTAGTTCACATCACGGTATGTCGTGGGAAATGACCGCTAGATGGGGACACCGGCAAGTGTTCCCAAACTTTCGTTGGTGTACCGCATTACTGCGTTGTGAAATGCACTTAATGGAAACCCAGAACTTCCTAAATGTGTGTCTACGTTTAATGGTTGACAGTGGCTTTCAGGTAATGCCAGAAACGGATTCTACAGCAAACGGTTCCCTTTTTATGACAACAGAAGTTTGCAAGGTTAAAGCGATGGTTTCAAGGGTTAGTTGCGGACAGTTAAAATCATTTAGCATTTTACTGATTTCTAAAATTTATGTTAATCTAAAGTTAATTAGTTTTCAAAATACTATAGAATTCGTTTTATTAGCTGCTTGCTGAACAAAAGTTTGTGCTTAGAAACTCTTTTAATCAGTGACACATAGTACAGTGATATAAAACTTAGGTGAGATACACATATTTTTAGAGATTGTTTAAAACAATTTGCGAGAACAAAGATAACATTTGGTTCCGAAATATGAGTACTAAAAAGACAGGCTCGTGAAAAGGCTTAAAGCTTAAGAGATTGGTTTTTACTGGAGTTAAGCTTAGAGATTTCATTACAAATTTGCCTTCGTAGGCAGGAGTTGGAAGTCCTAAATATAAAAGTATTAGCAAAAAGTGGAGGGAACACTTATTTAGAACGAATGACCAAAGAACAATTTCCATTCTTATGGTTTTCAAAGTTCTTTTCTTTATTACTATTTTTATTTGTTTGCCAATGAGCCCATGTAGGACTAGACAAAGCATCTAGAGACGTTTCTTAGCTCTTTTACGAATCCAAAGTTGTCTCATTCTTTGACTGTGGGACTTCTTTTTCTTGTCTGTCCACGTTGTGCCAGTCTTTTTATTCAGTAAGTCCTCTGGGTGAACTTGCCACTTACGCACCTTCATTCTAAAGACGTCTCTGTATGGAATATCATCTTGAGTGTTTCCTGTAAATTTTAAATAATTTTTTTTTTACTTCACAAATCCATTTCATAACGTCTACTTGTGCTTTAGTCTATTTTCATAAAATTCCATGATTTTGAAGTTAATCATTTAAATATGTCGATAAAATTTTAACTTTCGTTTTCTAATACCACTATGGATGTCGACTTTATTATTTGCTTTTTTCTTATAAGTTTGTATTCTTCACTAGGTGACTTGTGAATCTAAAATTTTCTTTATAATTTTACGTTCTTCTTGTTCTATATTTTTGATATCTGCTTTTCTGCTCTATAGAACCACTCTGGTTTAATTACAGTGTCTAATTTTGCTATATTTAGAAATATATTTTGTTTTATTATACATGTTTTGAGTAAGGTTATATGCCGCTCCAAATTTTTGGCATCTGCTTTTGTTTGCTTTAGTTTTGGTTCCATTTTCTTGAATTACTTCCTCGTTAAATTTTTCCATATTTGGTTTCCATATACCTTGGTGCTTGCTTATTGCACGAAATATATTCAGGTTTTTCGAAATATATCTGAAGACCAACAGTCTTCTTTTAATAATTCAATCTGATTTTGAACTTCGATGATGTTTTTGAGCTTTAAGATTGCTTTAAGATCCTCTGCATACGCTAGGCAATTTATCTTTATTTTTCCTCTCGCTAATTATGATGGCTTGATTAATTTTGAGAATTATTTTCTGTTAACGTCATTCTTGTATTGCTTTTTCAAGAGCACAATTAAAGGGTAGTAGTGAAAGTTTATTATTATTATTATTATTATTATTATTATTATTATTATTATTATTATTATTATTATTATTATTATTATTATTATTATTATTATTATTATTATTATTATTATTATTATTATTATTATTATTATTATTATTATTATTATTATTATTATTATTATTATTATTATTATTATTATTATTATTATTATTATTATTATTATTATTATTATTATTATTATTATTATTATTATTATTATTATTATTATTATTATTATTATTATTATTATTATTATTATTATTATTATTATTATTATTATTATTATTATTATTATTATTATTATTATTATTATTATTATTATTATTATTATTATTATTATCATCATCATTATTATTAGGGGGCTGTTCAATAAAGAATAATTACAATTTTTTGACAATGTACCTTTACACATCCTCATAATTTTGACGGTCCTTCTCAAAATAGTGTCTCTTGAATGCGATGCACTTGTCCCAGCGTTTCTGCCAGTCTTCAAAGAAATGCTGGAAACCATTTTGAGAGATCCTTCAAAATCGCCTCCGCAGCCTTCACCACTGCTACTGATGATGGATAATGTCTCCCACGAAGGCGTTTCTTCAAGTTAGGGAATAGGAAAAAGTCACATGGGGCTTAATCCGGACTATAGGGAGGGTGAGGGATGCATTTCATGTTGAGTTTTGCAAGATATTCAGCAACAACATTGGCAATATGTGGCCACGCATTACCGTGGTGTAGCATCCAGCCTGCTTCACGGAAATGTCTTTTACGCCTGATATGGACTTGCAATGTTTTTAGGACATCCCTGTAGTATTGTCCAGTTGCTGATAAACCATTCCATGAATATCAAAGAATGAGATGACCATAAGCTTCCCAGCAGAAGCAACCACTTTTGCTTTTTTGGGGGCTGGTGATGGAGGAGATTTCCACACTGAGCTTTGTTGTTTGCTCTTTTGTTCAGTATTGCAGAAAGTGATCTTAAAGTAATTCGTCGATCCTCTCTCACATTGGCAGCAGCAGTGTTGATGTTTTCTTCCTTAAGAGCAGCAACTGGAACACCGGGTCCATCTTCCTTTGAAATTGATTGTCTCCCCTCTTTAAACATTTTAAAACACCTTCGAGCTGTGCTGTAGGAAAGAACAATCTCTCCACAGGCCTCCTGTAACATTGTATAGGCCTCAACTGAAGATTTGTTGGGACGAAAACAGAATTTCAAAGCCGCATATTGTTCCTCGCGTGTTACGTCCATGGCAGCGGTAGGCGATACTGAACATGTCTGAACTTGCCTGGTTCTCACAGGCGGGAACCAGGAGTACCAACAATGAAACTACTACGGCGTGTTTGTTTCACATTAAGCTAACAGAATATAATAAGATTGAATTTTAGTGCGAAAAATTATGACCGTAAAAAATTATGATCATTCTTTATTGAACAGCCCTCGTATTATTATTATTATTATTATTATTATTATTATTATTATTATTATTATTATTATTATTATTATTATTATTATTATTATTATTATTATTATTATTATTATTATTATTATTATTATTATTATTATTATTATTATTATTATTATTATTATTATTATTATTATTATTATTATTATTATTATTATTATTATTATTATTATTATTATTATTATTATTATTATTATTATTATTATTATTATTATTATTATTATTATTATTATTATTATTATTATTATTATTATTATTATTATTATTATTATTATTATTATTATTATTATTATTATTATTATTATTATTATTATTATTATTATTATTATTATTATTATTATTATTATTATTAAAAAGGCATGTGATGGCACTTCTGTATGTATATTATCTACATTGTCATATTTATAGCTTACATCGGAGCCAAGATTGTCACTTGTTTGTAGCTGCTGAATTTGTTTTGGTATTGCCGTTCACTTTCTTTTATTTTTAAGAGATGGTTTGTATATAAATTTGTAGAATATATGGAAATTAGACGGTGTGATACACCATTTCGTAAAATGTTTGACATGATTAGAAATAAGTAAAAATGGGATCTTTTATCAATCATTCGCAAAATAAAGTTAAAGGTAAATTATAGTGAGTAGAGAAAGCATTGTGATTGTAACAAATCATGTTATTTCCGAAGTAAGTAAACCTACGCATGCTAACAAAATCGAAGTAGGGCCGCCCAATGTACGTGAGAGAAAAGAAAATTAGTGCAGCCATAAAGTCATAACTTTTCCTTCACCTCTCTGTAGTGTACCTTCTCTTTCCGGGCACGTATCGTAAAAGACAAAGGTGATCCGAAGAAAAAGCCAGAGTCCATCAGCAAAAAGTAAAGCGGATTTTGGGTTAGTTGTGACTGAAAAAGACTGCCAGCTAAATGCCATTCTTTCTTAAGCGATAAACTCCCTTCATAAAAGAAAGCACTAATGAATTTTAGTTGCAAAAGGGTACCGTCGTTAAGTTTTTGTTGGCATTTTGACTGCTCGATGCTCGCACCGTGAGAACTGATTGAGAAAGGGAGAATGTGAGAGAAGGGAGAACGGCGTCCCCCCACCTTCTGCAGTTGGTTCGCTGTCTGTACCTTGCTAATGAGACGACGTGATGAACGATAACAATCAATCAGAAGCGGCCTTCTTCCAGAAGAAATATCATCTAGTGACTTTGAAAACGAAGAATTAATAGCTGAAGTCATTCCATTAATTATTAATACTTAAACAATAAAGCTGCTAAGCTTTATTTTGTAATCACAGGAAGGGGAATAGGGAACGCAATACACATAAAAATAAACTCAAGTATCCATGTGTTTCCAAAATATAGGAGTGGGGATACCAATACAGTAATACAAAACAGGGGTAGCATCTGAGGTCGTATTTGGCAGTCCAGTGCTCGATTCCCTTTGTAACGACTTCCCTGGCTATGAACTATTTCGTTGTTTTATATAGGCGAATGGTGGGGAGATTTTCCTATCAATAATTTCTTCACATTTCGTTTACTTTAATTCTAATGGATACAAAGGCAAGACATGTTAAATGCGGTGACTAGTGGGTATTCTTTCAGGGGGGAACTCTTCTTCGTGGCATTTAAACTTCTGCTCCAACTTGTTGGAAATGTTCAATCTGGAAACGTTCAAGCCCCTCTGCCCCTACCGCCGTTCGTATTCTCTTACCTCATCCCTTCTTCCTGAAAGTTAGGTGGGCGCAGCAAACCTGTGCACGAGTTTATCTTTTCAGTCAACAAAGACGAAATTAGCTACTGAATCAATATGCTTTAAGTTTTTATTCCTTTTACCAGTAGGGGAAGCAAAACTGTGATAGGTATTCTTCTTCTTCTTCTTCTTCTTCTTCTTCTTCTTCTTCTTCTTCTTCTTCTTCTTCTTCTTCTTCTTCTTCTTCTTCTTCTTCTTCTTCTTCTTCTTCTTCTTCTTCTTCTTCTTCTTCTTCTTCTTCTTCTTCTTCTTCTTCTTCTTCTTCTTCTTCTTCTTCTTCTTCTTCTTCTTCTTCTTCTTCTTCTTCTTCTTCTTCTTCTTCTTCTTCTTCTTCTTCTTCTTCTTCTTCTTCTTCTTCTTCTTCTTCTTCTTCTTCTTCTTCTTCTTCTTCTTCTTCTTCTTCTTCTTCTTCTTCTTCTTCTTCTTCTTCTTCTTCTTCTTCTTCTTCTTCTTCTTCTTCTTCTTCTTCTTCTTCTTCTTCTTCTTCTTCTTCTTCTTCTTCTTCTTCTTCTTCTTCTTCTTCTTACTTCTTCTTCTTCTTCTTCTTCTTCTTCTTCTTCTTCTTCTTCTTCTTCTTCTTCTTCTTCTTCTTCTTCTTCTTCTTCTTCTTCTTCTTCTTCTTCTTCTTCTTCTTCTTCTTCTTCTTCTTCTTCTTCTTCTTCTTCTTCTTCTTCTTCTTCTTCTTCTTCTTCTTCTTCTTCTTCTTCTTCTTCTTCTTCTTCTTCTTCTTCTTCTTCTTCTTCTTCTTCTTCTTCTTCTTCTTCTTCTTCTTCTTCTTCTTCTTCTTCTTCTTCTTCTTCTTCTTCTTCTTCTTCTTCTTCTTCTTCTTCTTCTTCTTCTTCTTCTTCTTCTTCTTCTTCTTCTTCTTCTTCTTCTTCTTCTTCTTCTTCTTCTTCTTCTTCTTCTTCTTCTTCTTCTTCTTCTTCTTCTTCTTCTTCTTCTTCTTCTTCTTCTTCTTCTTCTTCTTCTTCTTCTTCTTCTTCTTCTTCTTCTCCTCCTCCTCGACGATATGGACCCAATACTCGGCCCATCTTACAGTTGTTGCTGGGTTGCTTTATATTTCTCCTACCTTTTGTTGAGGCCGCGCCATGGCTCAGTGGTTAGACCGCTTGGCTCTCACCAAGGCGGCCCGGGTTCGATCCCAGGCGACCGCAAATTGAGACTTGTGCTGGACAACACGGCGCTGGGGCGGGTTTTCTCCGGGACCTCCGGTTTCCCCCGCCATCTCATTCCACCGGTGCTCCATCTTCATCTCATGTATCATCAGTGTCACCGCCTGTGGTGCCCTATGTAGTAAAAGCGGGCGTTAAACACTACACATTTCATTTCATTTACCTTTTGGTGTGGCCGCCTTGGTAGCGTGTTGATAGCGCGTCTGCCTCACGTTCAAGAGGTCCCGAGTTCGGATCTCGGTCAGGGTGAGTTACCTGGATAAGGTTTTTCGGGGTTTTCCTTTATCCTTCAAGGCGAATGTCGGGTAGCTCTAAGCTCTATGGACCCTGGGCTCATTTGATATGACTTAACGTTGGAGGACGTAAATTACAACAACAAAAAAAACTTTTGGTGGATATTCAAATGTAACCTACAGTAATTTTGAATCTGACATTCTTTGTACGTGTTGTATTCATTCATATGATATTTTTCAATTTTACCGTTTACTGAATACACATTAGTAAGCTTTGCTCCCACTCTTCATTTCTCATAAGCCTGGTCCACCATTTCCTTTTTCTCAGGAAGAAAAAGTGAAACATCCAAACTGAAGTCTACAGTTGATATTTTTATAAGTATTTTATAAGTATATTATTTCCTGTAAAATTAGTTCGGTTGGATTTGTTATCTTTTACAAACAAGCTTTACAGACTGGGGATGATTTTACTCTCGGATCAATTAAATAATCTAGTGGCCGTGTATAATATTTTATTTAGTGAGGGGTCTTCGCTGCGGGGACAAATTCTTGCATGTGCAGTTAATAATCAATAAACGTGGGAATCAACGCAAACCGCAATATTTATTCTAACATGCTAATCATGGATGCTCATTGGCCATTTAAGCAAGACAGTCTTAAGTCATGTAGATTATGCCGACTTTTCCTTATTATTCCATAACATAAATGAGTTTTAGGTACATCACATTTAACTGTTACAGAATTACCAGGTACTGCTCCAGTACCTAACAAATGAACATCAAGATGATAAAAGAATGAAGCTATCTATAATAGTTAAATTATATAAATATAAAGAACTAACCATAGCTGTAATACTGCTATTCAAACAGAAAAAATGAGTGAATGAAGGAAAAGTCAACATATGTTTCTTTGACTTTCTCATTGAAGACGACATAAGTGTACTCTGAATAATGTCTAACAGTCTGATACAGAAATTAAATGGGTGTTAGTAATAAGAGATTTTATTTGACGATATCTGTATAACACTACATTAAATAAATAAAATAAAGTTTTAGAGGCAGATTAAAAGAGACATTTATGTATGAAAATTAATAAGAGAATAAGAGAGATAATTAATAACGAGAATATAAATAGTAAATAAAAATCAAGAAAAAAAGAAGTAAAAAGATAATAAATACATGAGTATTGATTTGAAAGCAGTGGCTATCTAACGGACAGATTTTGAACTAAAGTACCGAGCCGTTGGCCGCGTGTCTCCAACTCACTTCGCGTCTGACTGGCAACAAGAACTAGCCTATGTAGTGCTCCGTCTCTTAAACTTAATCAGTAATCTATGGAGGCTGATCAACAAAGACTGAAACTGATATATTTTTTTCACACATGTTTATTACTGCAATTCAATGTTTACATATTCTTTTTCAAAGTAGCCCCCTGCAACTTCAATGCACTTTTATATCGTCTCTGCCAGTCCTTGAACACGTGATGCAGGCCATTCTTTGCCAGGTCCTTGATAATCGCTTCACTTTTCTTGAGCACTGCTTCAGAGTTCTCAGATCGAATACCCCTAAGTTTTGCCTTTAGTGATGGGAATAAAAAAAAAGTCACAGGTTGCAAGATCGGGGCTATAAGGTGGATGTGGTACACAGGTAATGTAGAATCGAGCCAGAAACTGCATGATTTGATTTGCGACGTGAGGCCGTACATTGTCATGATGAAGTTGCCACCCAGTCCGAGAAGGCTCTGGTCATTTCTTTGCAATGTACTCCCTCCGTGTAGCCAATACTGACGTGTAGTATGCTGCTGTAACAGTAGTGTTAGGGGGAACTGCATGATGGTAAATCATTCCACTACAGTCAAAAAATGTGATTACCATCACTTTTCCTGCAGATGGGACTTTTGCCTTTTTTGGTGTTGGAGAACCTGGCGATTTCTACACAGTGCTGGCTTGTTTTCCTTCAGGATCATAATGATGCAGCCGTGACTCATCCCCAGTGATAATCGATTTAAAAAAATGCATCCCCTCCTTCAGCAAAGGGACGCAGCACCTCACGGCTTGTCTTTATTCACACAGACTTTTGTTCGGGAGTCAACAGACGTGGCACCCAACGAGCACAAACTCGGGTCATATGGAGATGGTCGTGTATAATTGTAAACACACTGCCATATGAAACTCTCAACACTTCACTGACGTTACGTAATGTTATACGTCGATCCTCTCGGACAATCACAGCAGCTGTGTTGATGTTGACTTCAGTCACAGTCACTTGCTTAACACTGACAAGTCGGCCTTCTTTGAAGTCCTTGAACCACCTAAACACTGTTGTACGAGGTAGTGCATCTTCACTGTACGCTTGCATCAGCTTTTCATAAGTTTCGGTGACTGTATAGCTTGAACGAAAACAGAATTACATTGCGCTGTACTGCTCCTCTCGCGTCACCTCCACTGTCTGGTATGCAAAATGCACGTAGGGTCTACAAAATAAAGCATTACTACCAACCTAACAATATGAGAGTGCTGCCGCCTACCGACATTATACATAAAAACGCGCTCTTTTCAAATATTTATGTTACAGATACGAAACTATCACGGAAGCTAGAGGAAATAATCAGTCTGTCCTTGTTGACCAGACCTCGTACAATTTATGAATATATTTGTTGCATAACAAGAGAATTAGTATTGTATATGTGATCGGCATGTTTTCAACATTTAATATCAAGTTTTAAAGCAATAAAACTTGATAAAAATCGTCAATTCTGTGTCGTTTCTTACAATACCTACGAAATCCTGATTGTTACCTCTCATCAGCATCTGCACCTAGGATTGGTGCAGATGCTGATGAGATCTTCGAGATATTTAATATCGATGAAGGGTATTTTAATTCCCGTATCAAGTCAAATAAATGCTGTAACTGGATCAATTTGATTGCAACTATATTTACAGAACATTTATAATGTCTTTTTGGTTTTATTATTTTCTTGGTCTTAAGCTAAGTGGCGGACGTTGTTTGAAGTAGCAAATAACAGAGGTAAGCGCCATAATACGATGTGAGACAAGAGTTTCTGATCAGGCGATTCTGAAAAACAAGTGAAAGATGAGATGTCATTGAGAGGCTGCCCTTGTTATCATTAATAACCTCGGAGAAGCGGCGAATTGCTGCGTAAAACAAATGAAGAGGAATTTAATGATAACTGGAACATCTGTTAGTGTTGCCGTCGTGACAGTTTTACCGCTGCGGATGGGAAGAAGGGGGTTTGTAATACACCTGCTCACAGTTTTTATTCCTGCGTTTCCTTGCGGTAATAAGGACAGTGTTTTTTTAATGTGGCGGCTGCCCCTGTGGGAAACCTGTGCCCCTTCGTGACCACGCCCGAGAACGTATCAACTGCACGTTCTAGTTTAAATGGGTTATGCTACCAGCTGTATTTAATGGTAAACGATCGTTAGGTTAACGCTGCCAGGAAGTTCACCATTTATGGCTTGTTGAATGAACGCAGCACCCAGTTTACCGGCTCTATTGCAGCCTCTACCGGTACACTGATTAGTCAATTAAGAAGCTTTCTATTCTACAGTTTTCTGTAGCAGATTTTTTAAAAATAAATTTAAGACGAAACTGCAAAGAATATGCGGTCATCTGATCAGCTGTTAAAGCTTAAGTTGGTCTCTTTATATCGGGAGGGTTAATTGTAGCTTTATTGGTTCACCTTGAGTGTCCGAAAGATGGCATTACCTGCCAGTAACCGAGGAATTCTATGATTATAATCTTAGTTGTTTTGTAACTCCATTTTTCTTGAGATTTTGTGGAATTTTAACTTCCGAATCGTGGCACAACCGGCTGTTGTTTCGATATATATATATATATATATATATATATATATATATATATATATATATATATATATATATATAGCTACCTTGGGGCAGAGAATGGCCTTAGTTGTGTAGTCGGCTTCGTGTTCTGCTATTTGAATTTATATTTATTTTGATATTTAGATTGAATTTTGACTCATATTTTTTAAATATCTAATCCAGTATTTACTATCAGCTGAACGAACGTTATCGCCTGAGCATCTCTCTCGATACCTACGGAGATTATTCGACCACCTTCTGGCAATTGTGAGCACATCAAAAACTCATGGAATTAATCATAATTAAATGGAAGGTAAGAAGGCAAACAAATTTGTTCAAGTTATTCAAATAACGAAGAGCCCGGAAACCAATTGGAAAAAACATTTATAAAGGAAAGCATCCTAATGACATCTGAGAAATGTTTGTCACCTATGGCAAATCAGATATCTCCGAAATCTTGTAAATGACTTGTTTGACATCTTGTATATGTTACTTCTGTTGGGAGGATTGTTTTATCCAGTATTAAAATGTATCAGTATGTATGTCGACTGAACAATTTATTTTCATTCCTTTTAGTGATTTAGATAAGACTGGTTTTAATGCACATTTTGACTATAAAAAAAAGAAGAAAATCCCTAGTTCGAAATGTTTTTTGTTTTGTTCTGCTCTTGGTGGTTATTCAGCTCTTGTAGTTTTGTAAATGAGCACGTGATTTCTATGTTAAGAGATGGAGATTTTCAGTGTAAATCAAACGCCTTAGCTCCAATCTTTCAGCAGGTATGTATGGGAAATCGAATATATTACCCCTTAACCAGATTCTCTTTGACCTGCGCCGTGGCGTAGCGGGCTAAGGCTGCACACCTTGGTCCGTGACCACGGAAAGCGGCCAGGGTTCGATTCCACCCATGTGGTGGGGATTTTAGATCTCTGGTGTAGGACCGGTGCCCACTAAGCATCGTGAGGAAAGTGAGGAGCTTACGCTAGGTAAATGGCCCTGGTCACGAAAACCAACATTCCGGCTGGGGGATGCCGAGATGATGACATCTCTTCCCCGTATCGGTTGGATGATCGTCCGCCTCTGCCGTGCCTAAGTGGGCGTGAGGCCGGAAGTCGGGTTGGTAGGCCTTGGCCCTCTTAAGACTGTCGCGCCAGTGATTAATCTTAATAACTAATGTTCCACTGAGCCGTGATGGATCTGTGATATTTCTATAATTTGAACTCTCCTAAATCTGGCGATACATCATCTAAAGTTCCCTCTTGCGCAGCTTGATTTTTGTAGTTTACATTGATCCTACTTCTCCTTGAACTGCATTTCAACTTAGTACTGACACAAAAATACCTTTCCAAATATAAGTTTTTTTGAATGCATATTACATCCCTTCTATTCAATCTGTATCAAATTATAAATTATAACCTTTTATGCATGTATAATTTAATAGAGATTGAATAGAACGGATGCAATATGCATTTAAAAACTTGTGTTTGGAAAGGTATTTAGTGATATAATATTTTGAAAATATTTCACTCTAAAACTCTAAATTCTAGAACAAATGCAAAGAAGCTAATGTTTCTGTATAAGATTATGTGTTCGATTGTCGAAGTATTCATATTATTAATATATTAATACTGTGTATACTAAATACAATAAATATTTATAAACCTATTTTATTTTACTTCCGGAGTATTTGATATTTATTTATTTGTACAGTATCCCTTACAAATTCAGTACAATAAAAGTTAACATAGAACATGCTGTATTATACCCCCTGTACAAATACATGAAATTGCTGACCTTAAGATTACTCTCTGACTAAGGTCCTCTGGCCTTTGGTTTTCCTGATCAGCTTGTCATTTCTTCTTGACCTTCGCTTCTTTTATCCTAATCCACTTTTCTCTTATCCTATATAATAAATCTCCTATACATCTATTTTTCTTTTCTCTCATCCCCGTTAGCATGCTTACCACCAATATCTCTTTACTTGCACTGTCCCATTTCTTATCTCATATTTTTCTCTTGTAATTTGTTAACTCCTTACATTCTATCAGGTAATGAACAGCGCTCTCTTTATCTCCACAAAAATCAAATATCCCTACCTCATTACTTCTCAACCCATTTAGATATAATATTCCTACTCTCATCCATGCTATGCCTTCTCTTCCAGTTTTGTCACATTTATCTACATATTTTTCCCTACCCCATTCTGTCTTTAATTGCTTATAAAATTTCAAAGATTTATTTTCTTCTATACTTTCCCATATCTCTTGCCTATCTATGTCTTGTAGTGTAGTTGACACTTCCTTCCAAAAAGCGCTATAATTTGTCTCTTCTGCTCTCCATAGATCTCCCATGCCTATCTTTAAATCATTCTTTCCAATTCCGACCATCAACTGTTTGTATTTTTAATGCTTTTCTGTTGTTTCATGCACATACTTCCGGAGTAAATATATACTGATTTTAGAAGAATGGTAGCAAACAGTAGACCTATATCATTTCAATGTGGAGATATTTAGCTTGTCTGAAATCCAATTTAACAATGTAGTAGTAAATAAGGATAGCAAACTGAAATAAAAACAATTTCCTATTTGTCTTTAGTTTTTGTGTTGTTTCCAACAGTATTTGTTTAACGACAAAGTTTCATATTGGTGTAAACCTTCTATTGGCCAAGGTGACTCGACCTTGTTCCTCTCTGTTGGTTGTTAGAATGGCAAACAACAGTGCACTGTAGTTGTAATTTTCGTTGTAAATTACGGTAGCTTGTGAACCGAGCTTTTTATTCCCTTTAGATCTGTTGTTATACTCATCTAAAACGGACTCTGGTATTCTGTAGCTATGATTGATGGGACAGTAAATGGAAGTTAATCTCGCTAAGTTCACCATTTGCAGTTGACCGCTCATTCGAATATTAAAAACTGCAATGTCCGCACGGAATACGAGCTAGTGAATGCATAGTGCATGTGATAGCGTCATTAGCATGCTATCAGTGCTGCCCTTACAGTTTCTGTCCCACGCAAACACTACAATTAACTTCCAATAGAGTCGGTCGGCTACTCTTTTAGTATAATTCCCTCTTGAGCATCGTCCATTCACCGAAAAACAATTGATTGTTCCCTCCTCGCGAACATGTAGTTGATTTGCGCAACCAATAATCCCTCTGTACTCATTACCGACCACCAATGTTGATTTTTTCTACCCGTTAGTTTCAAACAACATGAAAATTAGATAAAAGGTTCATAACGCCGTGCATACAAAAGCCTCGGGAAAAAGGGACTACTCCGGTTCGATGAATCGAAAACACGAACTTCAAATGACCTTTCCCATTACGGCGGTCATCGATTTAACGGCCGGCAATGGCACATTAGCGTTAACGCAATTGCATCCGGAGGGACAAGGCAAGCCTTTTATGCCACAACTTTCTCTCTCCGCATGAAGAATAAATCGATTGTATCGGATGCGGTTTCATAGCGACACCCTTACGAACCCATATGGCGTTCACGCAAACACTGGGAGGAACACGGACTTTGAAGTGATTGATTTGATTTTAAGTGGAGTGGAGCGGGCGGGCGTTCGAGCGTTGTAATATCCACGGATCAGAGGTGCTGAGCTGCACGACACAAAGCAGTTTCTCCAACAGCTTTGTAAACCACAATTACTTTTGCTGAATTACCTGGTTATATTCAGTGAAAACCCAAGTTTTAAAACTCTTAAATGACCTATACACATGTGCGGGGCCTGCCATCCAATCAAGTGCTAGGGACAGTGGGAGAGAGCGCAGTGAACTATCGGGAGACAAATCACTGGGGGAAGTTAATCGTCAATAACTAAAATGCCTTTGATTATGTTTGAATGAAAAACGAATTCCCGAACATTTTATAAATAAATTTCAAATTGATCCTGTTTTATTATTAAACTATGTACGATTCCAGGTGGAGTTTCATTATTCATTACTTCTACAAAAGCGAGAGATAGTTTTGCACTAGCGTGAAAGGATCCATTTCATAGGTCTGAGACCTGTACTCCAACCCCCCCAGGGGCCTACTTCGGTAGGTACGGGTTTGGCGCACCCGGGGTCCCGAGCCAACAGTCTCCCTCGTGTGGGCTCCTCTTCATGGTTGAGGGAGACGGTCAACAGGCCCACCCACGTGCAGGCCGTGCGTGGAGACCCGTGGAGAAGGTTTTTAGATTCTTGTCTAGTTTAGAGTTTAGGATTTAGTGAACGAAATTTTTAGTAGGTTTTGATTGATGTTTTTTATGTACGTGTATTTTTAATAGGTTTTGTTACACTTGTATAGTTTTTAGAAAGTTTTACATCTGGCTTTTGCCATGACTAGTTTTTTCAAAGGGCGCTGGTGACCGCCGTAGTTAAGCGCCCTTATATATATATATATATATATATATATATATATATATATATATATATATATATATATATATATACCTGTACTCCAATCGAACCGGCCACTCGTACCATGGGCTATGGAGTATTCATATTTTTCCCGGGTCGGTTGGCGAACACCGTACTTGCTCGTCTGCTAACAGCGAATTTCCAATCTGTTGTTTCCTGTTACCTCTTTTCTTTCATTTGTTTCACTTCAAGGGTTGTATGACCAGGTCACGGAGGGGATGTCGCGGTAAGACGATGAAATATTCGCTCTGGAAAGGTATTTTGCTGGCGCTTTTCGTACTTTTGGGATCTCCTTCCTTTCTGGTAGTGTCTTGTATTTTCTCGGTTACCCCAGGTTGTGGGGGATAAGATAGAGATAACCGGCATCAGAAATGGTGTGCTCTTGGAATGATTAGGAACCCCGACTTAAACTGTATATTATTGTCCGGATCTTTTTGCCCCTTGGGTCACATCTTCAGCTGTTACTTCCAAGGGTCACATTGTGGGAAAAATGTAATTACGGAGATGACAGAACAAAAAATAGGCCTAAGACAAGGATGCAAAATGAGTCCAATTTTATTTAACTTATTTATAGATGAGATAATAGACAAGGTTAAAGAAGGAAATCAGCACTGTCCGTTAATAGCAAACAAAGAAATTCCTGGACTGCTATATGCGGATGACTTAATGGTAGGATCTATAGAGGTAGTAGGATAGCAGAAGGCAATAAATGAATTCCAGAAATTTTGTGAAGAGTGGAGAATAAAAATTAACATAAATAAGTCGAAAGTTATGACCTTCAAGAAGGGAGTTAAACTAAAACAAGATGAAAAGTGGCTACTAAATGGCAAAAGGGTAGAAGTGGTTAATGAATTTGAACTCTTAGGAGTAAGGTTGAATAACAATGCAAAGTGGGGAGCACATAGGAGAAAAATTGAAGCAAAAGGAAGGGCGGCAATGACTGGAATAAGAATATGCAAATGTAAGCTAGAAATGACAACCAAAAAGTTAGAAAGAATGTATGAAGCACTAGTTAAATCCAAAATGTTGTATGCAGTGGAGATCTGGGGGGGGGGGGCAGAGAGGTAAACAAAACGGTGGACCAAAACTACAGAAGGTTTTGTAAAGAGCTACCAGTTTACCAAGATCAGCACCTAGGGAAGTAGCTTTAGTAGAAATAGGACAGACAAGAAGAAATGGAATAATGGAAAGAATAATAAAATTTTGGTATATGTATCTGGCCAAAGCAGAAGGGAAAATTATGAATTTATGCATGAGACAGCAAAAAACATTAGCGAAGTCAAATATTTGGTGGGCAGAGATAGGAGGAATTATGGAAAAAAATAGGAATGGGAGATGTATAGAGATTAGAGGAAAGGAATACAAGCGATGTGGGTAAATTAGTAAAATGCAGAATAGAAGATATAGAAAGATAGGAAATATGAGGACGTCTAGAAAATATGAAATCATTACAATTTTACAAGCAAATAAAAAGAAATTGGGGATGAGAAGCATATGTAGATTACTGCAATAGGCAAGAGAGAGAAGGGTTAGCTTGGATGAGAACAGGAACAATATTTCTAAGAGGAATAAGAGGTAGGGAAAAGGGAATTTGTGAATAGTGTGGGGAGTAAAGAGAGCATAGAACACTATGTAACAGAATGCGAGGATGTTGCAATGTGGAGAAAAGAGGTTTGGGAGGAAAAATGGGAGAAAGTAGAGAAGAGGATAGTAGCTATAAAAATGTTAACGGGAAGGGAGGAAAAGAAGGTAAGAAGTATTGGTGAGTTCTTTCAGAAAATGATGGGCCAGAAATGTAAAGAATATAAGAAAGGAAGATGAGGGGGAAGAATCGGACTAATTAAGTAACAAGGAGACGTGGAGGTTAAGAGCTACCTGGCAGAGCAGAAGACCAGGGTGTCATGTAAGCCAAAGGAGCAACAAGGTAAAGACTAATATATGTAGCCTAAAGCTGTAAATTGAAAAATTTTGGAATATGCACAATAAATATATTGTAAATACAAAGTGCTCAGTGACTTACATGCGGTGCTATGCTCAAGTTACTGGAGCACCCTCTGTCTGACTACTCAGCTTATAAATCATAAAACCTGCAGCCTGCAATCACACTATCACTTTTGATCCAAGCCTGTACAGTTAAAACGATAAATCTATGACGTTATAGTTATTATGGTCTTTGGTCTTTCAAAACGGCTACCAACCTCAGGTCCACATGCGGATGGCAAAAATGGAGAACTATCCGGATGATACTTCCCCCAGCCCGAACTTTGGCTGTCGTAACCGAAGGACCTCTTAACTATCGGAATTTCTTAAAGGTAAAACAATAGTGAATGAGCTCCAGCATTATACATGGGTCAAATATCTGCACCCACAAAAGTGAACTCGAACCAACGCAAATTCCGTGCCTGGGAACCGGAGCATCAGTCTCTCCGTAACTTGTTTTATTACTTGCTTTAACCGTCCCATTATACTACGCCACCGAATTAGCCTATACCCTATTATGACAAAAATATTCACAGCATTTTCAGCAATTTTAAAGTTAAAGATACAGCTAACATATTCCCAAGAAATAATTGAAAGGTATACCTACTTTAAATTAGTATTCATACAATAAGCAGGACGCTACCAGTCTGGCGCTCCAGTCTTGCTCGACTCCGGAGCCCAGTATCCACGGCTTTGACTTCCTCGAGGATGCTGGACGCAGTTTTCGGCGAAACGCTGGGGGATAAAATTACTGGACCACGGCTTACAAGTCCGAAAAGAATGAATAATGAAATTAGAATGCATACTGTTAATGTTTTGTGTTAGGGTAACATTATTTTTTCTCTGTTAAATCCGAGAGTTAATCATCACGAAATTTATGCAGAAAAGTTGGTTTTGTATAATTTAAAAGACTCATTATTTTCTTTTGCTAAAGAATATTTATTTATTCACCAATATCAGCATGTTTTCCTTCAAAGTAATTCTTCTCTGATGTAATAAACTTGTGCCAGCAATTTTTCCAATCGTGGAAGCACTTTCTTTTCGTTATAGTCTTCAGCTCCTTAAGCGATTGTGTTTTTATCTCATTGATGGTATCAAAACGACTGCTTTCATGGTTCTCTTCAGCCTCAGGAATAGAAAGAAGTTGCAGGGTACCATGTCCCACAAACACGGTAGCTAAGACAACATAACAGTTTTGTTTTTTGCCAAACAATTACGAAAAAGCATTGAGGCGTGAGTGGGATCATTATTGTGATGGATTTTCCCGAATAGTTCTACCACAATTCTGTTGAACATCTCTGATGGTGATTCAGCGATTTTCTAGATCCGTTTTCTTTCCTTCTTCCACGTTGTCGTCATAATTGACGTGTGAAGGCGTGCAGAGTGGACGTCGCTCTCTTCCCAACCCTCTTTGAAACGTGTATATACCTACCCCACGAAAACTCTTGGCTTATAGTACGTTCGCCAAAAGCCATATCAACATTTCGAATGCGATGCTGAACTTTTTTTTTATTTGTTTTCAAGCAAGATGTAATACTAATTAAGTAAAAATACCCCGAGCACTCGGAGACACGTAGGACTATCACAATAAACTAAACATCCGAAACAGCTGAAAATGCAAAGATGTATCAAAAACATGTGTACCAACAAGATATAAAAAGATTTCAAAATCGAATATGTAAATCCCGAGAAATTAAAAAGATTTTCCTTATTTTTTGATACAATCTAGAAAATATATTAATTTGTATTATATATAAGATTAATTTTGTTCCTTTTTGTCCAACAATTGCCACTTAAAACCAAACATGTTGCTTTTCCACCTCCTGAAAATGTCATTCTCTCATTAGGATGTTGTGAATAAATGTAAGTCACTAGTTATATCCATTTGCTGAGAGGAAATACAAAAAATAAATACTTATACAACTTACCTGAACGTTACAGAGTGAAAAGCAACATTCTCTCTGTATTTAAATTAAAGCTATAAGTATAACAGTAAAAGGTAAGCTTCTGGCATTATAATTATTTGGAAATCAAGGGTTTGTAATTAAAATAACATACCGCTTATGAAAATTTCGAAGTATCCTTTACGACTTCTGGAGTCTTACCTAGAAAAGAAGAAAACAGACATTCATTATAAAGCAAAAGCAAATGTAAAACATATCTACATTGTACAGACTGTAAGTCAGTTAATTAAGGGAGGCCAGGGTAAAATGGACACCTTAAAAATTGGATGTCCGTAGTTTGCACTTTGTGTACCTTGGTGACCTCACATTTTGGCATCATGAAGTGTTCACTTTAATGCATTGGTTTTTCAGCTATGGTTATATTGTAATTAAATTTCCTTCGTTGCTACGAAGTTTTACAGTCCACTTTACCCTGGTATACCCGCTGTGTAAAGTGATCTTCTAATATAATTTTCGTCCACAGTCAATATATGAAATTAATAAATAAAGAGAACAAGGCAATATAAAAGCAGCAACGGCCAAAGAAGGCAGACAAACCAGCTACTTTGTCTAACAGTAAAATACTATATTTTATTAAAATGAAATACTAATAATAAATACAAAAATTTAGTGTTTATTATTTTAAAATATTCAAAATTTATGGTATGAAATATTATAGTGCCTTTTTAAAACAAAAATCAGAAGTAAATGCGTCACTTTTACCATATGACTAACAATTTCAAAGAGTTTAATTCGTTAGACTTTGGCGGCTTGTCACTGTTTTGTGCTGATGCAATACATGCAGCAATAACATATGGATATCTGAAGAATTAATGGGAGTCGAGTTGTGTGCAGACCGGAGTGAAGCTTTGAACATCTTATTTGATTGTCCGGTATGTTGTAATTGAAGCGCCTGCAGCTTACATGGGTAGGCAACCCATTTAGCTGCTGATTATTATCTAGCTATCACATACAATGAACAGAACGCTGTCTTGCTTCATCAATTTAAAGGAGGGAGAACTTAGTCAAAACAATATGCCAGAAAATCTCCAGTCATATCTGCAAGGATATACTTACTTTTTAAACCAACCACAGTCCTGATTCACTGAAACTTTATCGAAATCTCCTTAACACCTCTTTAGTGTGGGCTAAACATAATTTCTCCTGTTTTACTTTCACTATCACGTGCATAGTAGGTAGAGAAGGTATTGCATTCCACCCAAAAATTTAATGTTTAGATTTCACTATCTCGTCAAGGCACTTAGTTTTGGTGGAGACAACTATTTTCGAGATAGGCCTTACTCTATGGCTTTGTATTTCCAGCTCATGAATTTAACGATGATTTGAGAATGAATCGAGGCATTAACTAAGCCTATAATATAAATCGGTATGTGTTTTAATATACATAAATTATACATTATACAGGAGCCGAAACATTTATGCTCTTCAATATTATAAATTTGTTAAATGTATGTTGTTTAATTTACAAGTCAAAGCATCTTTATTTTGTTCAGGTGGTAAATATAGCCGAGCTCAGACTTGTGTCTAAAAGCGGAAATACACATAACCCCTGGTTTTCCGTGTATTGATGACCCTCCTCTCCCTTGTATCACTCGTTCTAGTTTTTCAACCTTTAATTGTAAGTTATTCATCAATCTTAACCATTTCTCTCTAACTTTCCCCAGGTATTCACCTATATTTCTTACATTCTTTTCTCCATTTACCAATAACATTTTCTTTATTATTAGTACCTCCCCCCTCCCAAAAACTGTCCCACTTTTGTTGCCAAGTTTGTTCTCTCCATATCTTTGTTTGCAATAAAGTATACTATGCCAATCTGTATCCTCTTCTCCACACATTGGGCACTTCCCTGTATCCTTTTCATATCTAATACCTTTCAAATTTCTAACTCCTCTCCTTGCCCAGGCAAATCCTTCTCGCCCTGACTTATTACACACATCTATGTACTTCTCCCTCCCCCACACTGTCTGTATTTCTTTGCATGTCCTCAATGATCGTTTCTCCCTGACACTGGCAAATATAACTTGGCTACCTAAATCTTTCAGCCTTAATTCTACCTCTTTCCAAAAGCCCCTATAATAATACTCCTCGTTTCTCCAAATGTGCCCCATACCTATCTGTTCCATCAGTTTCCTTACATTTTGCGCCCAAGACTCTCCCCATTTACTTCTCATCTGCAAAAGAAAACATTCCTTGATAATATTGCTTTCCTCCAAATTGTTAAGACAAACAAAATAATAGGATATTGGTTGCACACAAGGTCGTAGTGGCGAAACTATTTTCCATGGCGAATCCATCTGGAGGCCAGGATGATTTGAATATGATTATACAAATCATATGAAACAGAATATGTGCTAACGTTTGGAAAAAATCAACATACTGTAGCCTACGTAATAGGTTCAAGAAGAGTAACATGCCCACCTCGGTAGCGTAGATGGTAGCATGTCTGGCTCATGTTCAAGAGGTCCCGAGTTCGAATCTCGGTCAGGGTGAGTTACCTGGATAAGGTTTTTCCGGGGTTTTCCCTTATCCTGAAAGACGAATGTCGGGTAAGTCTAAGCTCCATGGACCCTGGACTCATTTGAGCATCATTCCACCCATTTCATTCATCGTCCGATATGACTTAACGTTGGAGGATGTAATTTTACAAAAAAAAAAAAAAAAAAAAAAAAGTAACATTTCTACTTGAATACGTTTCACCAATAAGTGTATTATTTACTTATTTATTACTTTCACCTTTATATACATAGAATAAGACTAATTACTTTTTCTATATAACTGTAGCAGAGAAGGCATTCTTTTCCAGTCAGAAAGTCATCGATATCAAAATTTCGCTTGTAATTCACGTTTTAAGACTCCTTGAATGGGTGGAAAAAAATTGCAAAATATTGTGTACTTATTTATTTATATCTTCAACCGTTAAGTCATATCAGATGATGAATGAAATCATGCTTAAATGAGTCCAGGCTCCACAGAGCTTAGAATTAATTTCATCTTTCAGGATAAGGGAAACCCCCGGGAAAGCCTTATGCAGATAACCCATGCTGACCAAGATTCGAACTCGGGAATTCCTGTAAGGGAGGCAGATACGCTACTGAGGTGGGCCTTGTGTGTGTGGGGGGGCCGCTGTATAATGAGTTAGAATATTTAATTTTCACGACCCTAGATGAGCCCCTAACTGCGTTAACGTTTGTTAATGAGAACAGTGAACCAAACTGCATTTAGAGTGCACCTTCTTGTTGCTCAAAATTTGTCATTCTTTGGTCCTTCGCAATACTAGCTGCAATAAGGAGGGAATGAGAGCACCTGAACCGTAGTATGTTAACGCAATTTAAATTCAGTACGTTATTCAATTTTTTTTATTTATTTAGCGCTTTATTGATTTATTTGAACGTCAGCAAATATGTACACCATAAAGTGATGCTACCTGCTGTGATAATGTGAAACTGGCTCAGTTAGAGGACTGTGTTTGTAAATCGTCATTTGTTTATTTATCGTACCAACTTCAGAACAGTTCCAAAATAAGCGATTAAATATTTGTCTTCCACCTCTAATGCCTAATTTTTCTGGGAAAAGTAATAAAAGAAGATGCCCATGGCAGGGCATTTAATTTTAAGGGTAGTGAGAAGAAGTTTCGTGAGTTTCAATAACTCAACATTAAATTACCAAGCAAGTTGATTACGTTGTAACGTGTAACGCTGACATTCGGGAGAATCTGGTTTGGTTTTCGTTGACCCGGCTATAGGTGATATATTTTGGTGGCGAATGCTAAGGTGGCTTGACTTCTACCACAGTCCATTTAGCTAACTTTTCTCTGATTCAATTTACTTCTGATCTTTCAGATGTTCTTCTAGGTTTCGTGGAGTGTGGCGGTGCCGTACAAATGTTGCAAGTGTTGCTACAAGGAAAAGTAGACAATGCAGAGATCCTTGGTTGAACAGGTCGTTCATCGCCCTCTAAGCAGCCCCAACACGGGAAAGGATCATCGAGCCAGGAACTACTGGGACTTCCATGACCTTTGTGATAGCGAACTCTGCGTTCCTGTAATTTTTTACTTGAACTCTTCCTCCTGGGAGTTGGTGGGCAAAATATGTCACTAAAAAGCGCTTAATACATTAGATCATGCACACGTAGATGGATGTAAGGTAGTATGTGGTGAAAAATTCGGTCTATAAATATTACGGTTTGCGGAAAAAGCGGTCAGTCGTCCAAAGGTACCAAAAAGACAGAGGGGTGCTTTAGAAATTTCATAATAGTTATCAGACTTTAAGCATACTTTTTACTATTCATTACGATTGCTAAAATAAGGCCAGGAGTCTTAAGTTCATCTAGAAAGGGCCTCAATTTAAAATACAGTTTTCCATTCCATTTTTCCCCACGGTTTGGACTGGCAATTGTTTATTACCGATTATTCTGATGTATTTAAATCAGCTAATGAGCTTTTAATTTTTTCAACATGATGTACCATTTCTTTTCTCCCTTTTTACATAGGTAACTTTTATTTTGTTTTTTCCTTTTCTTTGTGCTATTAATGAAACACAAGCAAGCTCATCTGGGGTCAAAGCAATAATGATATGTGACTTCATACACAAGGGAAAAGGAGTTTTAAAAGCAGGTAATGATTTACTGGTCCTGCCTTCTTTGCCACGTGTTACCCGATATGTAGTGAGCGATATCTAACCGATTAGTTCATATTTCAATCTCTTTCTCTCTCTCTTTCTCTCTCAGGTATCCAACAATACTCTGACCGTTATTCTGCAACATTCCCCTTGACCACCAACTTCACTAATCGATGTTGGCCACAATTGATCTCCCGTAGGTCACAGTACGCGAGAGTCACCAAACCTATAAATTATATTGGACGAACATTCACTTCTGAAACTTGTGATGCAGCAAATTGTCAAAATAATGGCTCGCTAACAATTTTAAATATTACAGTTGGAAAATACAGCACATCTTTCTAAAACAAGGAGCAGAACAATAATACTGGGCAACAATGAAAATGTTTCGGGCTATAAATAGTGAATTTAGGTGTATTTCCATCTGCTGAATTCAAAAACCAGCACAAAATGATAGATTAGCTCTTGTTTTGAAGATAAAGTGACATTTCATTTTTAGAGTGAAGATTTTAAATTTGAGGAATATTTTTTTGGGAGTTGGCACACCTGTCAAAATACCGTAGATGACAACGACAAGCATTTGGTGACAGTGCTCCTGCAGAAATACCGTAACCTTGGATGCAACATGTCCCTTAAGATCCATTTTCTCCACTCCCACCTAGACTTTTTCCCTCCTAGTTGTAGAGCTGTTAGTGATGAACATGGGGAGAGATTCCATCAGGACATTTCTGTTATGGAACAAAGATATGAGGGCCGTTGGAATGAAGTAATGCTTGCGGATTACTGTTGGTCTTTGTATAGGGATTCTGCGGAACTCCATCACAAGAGGCAAGCTAAATGACGACGAAGTCAGTAGGCCACCACATAATTATCTTCAGACACGACTATCTGCGAAGTATTTTTCCAGCAATTCAGAAATCTTAGTATGTAATTACCAGTTTAAAAAATCAAATGCACTTTCATTGTTGTTAGCATGTATGTAATTAAAATGCATCCTTTTCTCTCAATCCGTTAATATGTAATACTTCCACCTTGAGTATATAATAGAAACTACAGCTGGTAAAAGATTTCATTGTCATATTTGTTTTTCTCCACCCAAAATTAGTAGGAATTTCCTCATGAAGTGCTCGAAAAATTCAAAAATTATTTTTGTCACCCAGTGTAATTTGGTTGAAGCAGTGGATCTCTCACTGCCAAAGAAGAATTCTATATATGAACCACATCACCTGTTCTGTCACTCATTTCGTAGATTAGACGTACGAACAAAAACTATAACCATGAAATAAATTCACTTTTTTGAGAAAATAAAAGTGTAAGAAAAAGACAATCAACTGTGAAGGAGACGAAGGACTGCATAGAGTCATTAAAGAGCTGGCGGGCTCAACTAATGGAGAGCGCTATAAAATCTTTATGTCTCCATTAAAGTATCGGTGGCTGAGGCAGCAGCAAGGTGTTAAGGACCCTATAAAGGCCTGGAAGTGCTAGCTAATTATGGCAAAAGCAATAAAGTCTTCCGTTCCAATGCTGTAGTTTGATCCGAAGTAGCTGTACCACTGAACGCCTTCAAATGCCCCTCTTAAGATGTTTGTCTAAAACGACTGGTATCCGTGAAAGTTTCTTTCAGCTTCACTTAGAGAAGAGTTACATCTCTCTGATTCAACTTTGTACCCGAATTTGGCAATAGACAGAAATATTGAGAATATTTACATTGTTATTTGTTTCAAAATGTGCTTCTGCATTTTCCTCTTTCCCAATTATCTGTTAAGATGCGTTTCAGACGACGTTACGATCCCTCTCCAAGAGACAGACTATAACTGTCTCTACCAATAACAAATGTCCATGTCTTCCTTCTATATTATAGGTTACAGTGTACACACATCTGGAGCACTGACAGATCTTTGCAGCTATCACCACCAAAAGAAAGGGATTAAGCAAAGGATCACAGGAGACTACAGGCCGCAGGAAAAATTGGAACAGAGATGCGCAGAAGTTCCCCAGTTTCTAGCTCGAAATCCCTATAACTATCTGCCCTCCAGTACTAAAGTCTGTTTAGTTAACTCGTGTGCACGTCGGCCGACTCCTTTGACGAACCCTTATAAGCGATTTACAACCTCGGCTCTCCTACTCCCAGATCGTTCTGCAAGGTTGCCACCTTTCTCAATGCGTCATGGGGATCGTACGAGGTTTCGTCTAAATAAATTATCATGTGTCCATTACTGCGAAACTTCCTTAGTTTTGACACCCCTTACCAAGATTATTTGTCAGCACATATGTATATGTGTTCAAAATAAGCGCTTGAATTTGCTTAGAAACAGTTCCCGTTATAACTTTATTCCTTGAGGCTTCTCCAGTAACATAACTTGGTCCAGCAACACTTTCCAATTTATTCATATTATTGTCATCACTTATTATTTTCACTTGACTGGAAGTTATCTACTACAGTCCGGCCGCTCTATCTCCGGCTCTGACGTTTGGTGGCTGCAGGAGGTGAAGGGGGAAGGTTAATAGTACCAACATATAATACCGAGTAATTGAAAACATATCGTCAGAATTATCTTTATAATGAGAGTATATGACTATATTAGCTTCAAAGCATTGAAATCCAACTTGTAATTTCATTATCATGCAAGATATTCTTTACAACATCACTCTATTCGAATATTTCGTTCACACCTTTCACGCACACCAACTGCTTCTGTTGGTGGTACTGGGAGTCTGTACATCCGCTGTCGTGGTCAGGAAGTTAAAACTGTCTGCTAGCGCCAATCAGCATTGTCGCTGCTAGGCGTGGCTTGCAAATCCAGCACCGTGTTGCCGCTGCAATTTTGTGTGGACCACGTGGCTTTAGTTGCTTTTGGATCCCACGCTGGTGGTTTGTTTAAGTTTCTGTGTGGGTGAATTCCGATTTGTATCGTCTGTAAGTCTTATTATTATCGCTATTATAGTAATATGGCTACTGGTTCGTCAGAATTCAAGAAAAAAATCGGCTCTTATAAGAGCCAAAGTCGTGAATTTATATTCAGTCTACGTGGGTACTTCGAGAAGGAGCGGGACAATGGTGGATCTCTACTACCTGTTACCAAGGTGCTGGACAGAGTTTGTGACGCCTTGAAGGTGGGAAGAATGTGACCAAGGAAAAGTGCCAGCTGATTTAAGTTCGCCGTCTCTAGCTCTGCGTACACCCGGAAATCAAGGGCAATGAGGCAGCCTTAAAGTTTCTCAAAAGGATGCTATAAGGTGACACGTATATCAATATTATATGAGAAAGGAATTTCCCACTCGTGCGAATTAGCTTTTTGTTATTTCTTTTCCAGTAAATGGTATATTGTCTCCATATGCAACAATTATGGGATCATGTATATACACGTTGTCCACGTACATTTAGGAAGTTACGATCTGCAAATGCGTGAAATATTTAAAATGCACATGTTCCTCTGCTTGAAATTCCCGCTAAAGAACTGGCAACAAGGCGCTTCCCCCTCTCGAGAACTGTCAGAGCCGGAGATAGAGCGGCCGGACTGTACTTCATTTGCATTTACTACTGCATTTCCCTCCCGCGGTCTCCACATCGTGACACAGAACGGATTTCTGCACATAATGAAACAAGTCAACTGGAAGTTGGAACTTTGACAACTGAGACTCCACGTGGAGTAGACATGCGACTTCACTTCGAGAAATTCAGGGTTGCTATTGGTCCTCAACGACAGTGTTCCATTTCTGAAGTATGGAGATAGATTTATGACGGTCATTACTGGGCGGGAGGGTAGTTTCCTTTGAGCGGCAACTGCACTCGCGTTCATTAGACAGACTCTAACTAAACAGACTCTACCTAATAGTGATGATACCTGAAAAGATTGGAAAGAAACTTACCAGCCTTAAGTTTATGGTAACTTCCCGTTATTGGACAGCTATGAGAATTGACCTTTTTTGTTGTAATTTACGTCCTCCAACGTTAAGTCATATCGGACGATGAATGGAATGGGTGAAATAACGCTCAAATGAGTCCGGGATCCATGGAGCTTAGAGCTACCCGACATTCGTCTTTCAGGGTAAGGGAAAACCCCGGAAAAACCTTATCCAGGTAACTCACCCTGACTGAGATCCGAACTCGGGAACTCTTGAGCATTAGGCACAAATGCTACCACTACGCTACCCAAGCTGGCAAGAGAATTGAGGAAAACGTGCTAAAACATGTAAGGGAGAACGGCCCTCCTGGTATTTGAAGCACAGACCTTCCAAGCACGAGTGAGTACTTGAAGGCTTGACTTCCCATGTCGATATCAAATTGCAACATGTTGCAGCAGACGTGTAATGTGCTCATTAAGAGCGATGATGATAGCAGAAACAGGGATGACATTACGTGGAACTAGTCCGCCTCTGACGGTATTCAGTCACGACTTTGTTGAGGAGATAACTTGTTATGTGTAGGAGCAGGAGTGTTTTGTTTCTCAAACTGGCTATATGCTGTAATTGTGCTGCCTTTGTGGACCGCCCCCATGCAGTATTGCTTTTTATTTGCTAATGGGGCTGCTCCCCCCCAAGGGCTGCCTGATCGGGTGTTTTATTTCCTTCACAGCGCTCGCTTAATGCGAATATTTCCTAAACCAGCCTCATGCGTTCCAATATAAAAACCTAACAAGCATCTTTCAGTGATTTTGTATTATCGAGGTGAAACTGTTACAAATAGAACATGATCGGTCTCAATTACTGCTGTTAAGTTTCATTTAACCAATGTGCTTTGTGGATCTCTATTGTACTTTTCGACAAGAGCGATATAATGGGTAGCTCCCCTGCTATAGACTGATTTTCTGGTATATAATTAATCGTTAGTTATACTCTGAGAGCGCGCCAAACAGCTTGGTATCTCTATTTGAGTTTTATTTATCGTGCTGCTTCTACACGAGATTTTCATTGGAAACATATATTTTGAGTCCTCCAAATAAAAATAAATTTTTATATAGCCTGTTGCAGACTTTATTAATGGCCTTTAAAGAATGACTACTATCTTGTGCTAGCTCCTATTGCGTGAACTAAGAAGACACAAAGGTCAACACGCATAAAAGAGGTAGCAGCTGACAGCCTCTTTACTAAAGTCAAAATGGTTAGTTGGGCGTGGTACCGAACTAGTAGTCAGTGCTTTGAAAATGCAGGGACTGAATATTCATAATACCTAACAAGTATTTGCTACAATGAAATTAAACTGTACACTCCGAATTGCTTGCTCGTAAACAGCTGAAGAAACGGTGTTACAACATTTGTCAAATAATTGTTTTCGGCACAGTTACTTTAATTACACTGGGCAACAAGAAAATGCTTCCTGCTCATAAAATAGTGAATTTACGTGTCTTTCCATCTGCTGAATTCATAAATCACCATAAAAATGAAGATTAGCTCTTGTTTTGAAGATAAAGTGACATTTCATTTTTTAGAGTGAAGATTTTAAATTTGAGGAATATTTTTTTGGGAGTTGGCACACCTGTCAAAATACCGTAGATGACAACGACAAGCATTTGGTGACAGTGCTCCTGCAAAAATACCGTAACCTTGGATGCAACATGTCCCTTAAGATCCATTTTCTCCACTCCCACCTAGACTTTTTCCCTCCTAGTTGTGTAGCTGTTAGTGATGAACATGGGGAGAGATTCCATCAGGACATTTCTGTTATGGAACAAAGATATCAGGGCCGTTGGAATGAAGTAATGCTTGCGGATTACTGTTGGTCATTGTATAGGGATTCTGCGGAACTCCATCACAAGAGACAAGCTAAAAGATGAAGTCAATAGGCCAGCACATGATTCTCTTCCCTGCCAAGTATTTTTTCAGCAATTTAGAACTCTTAGCATGTAATTACCAGTTAAAAATCAAATGCACTTTCATTGTTGTTAGCATGTATGCAATTAAAATGTATCCTTTTCTCTCAATCCGTTAATATGTAATACTTCCACCTTGTGTATATCATAGAAACTAGAGGTAATACAAATTTTTCATTGTTACATTTGCTTTTCTCAACCCAAAATTAGTAGGAATTGCCTCATGAAGTGCTCGAAACATTCAATAATTATTTTTTTGTTGCCCATATATTTAACTGATGCCTCTAAAACAGCTCCTCAAAAATAACAAATGCTCCAACCTTTATCGATGAACGATCGAGAGCATTAAACCACAAGTATGGTGCAGTGGTGCATCCAAGGCGTATATGCACTCATCTCACCATATACTCTGAAGTTTTACGGAGAGTATCCTCGCCAATGTTACTTATTTCGGTTCCAATGGATTCCTTGAGAACATCAATTGTCGGTGGCCTATTCTTGTACACTCTATTTTTAGATACCCCCACAAGAAAAAATCCGGTGAGGTTAGGTCAGGGGATCTGTGGGGGGGGGGGGCACAGACGTTTTGAGATTATTCGATTATCAAAAAGCTGGTTATAAGTTCCATGGTGTCATTAGATGTGTGTCACGTTGCTCCATATTACTGGAAATAATTTCTCTCAATTCGATATGATCTCCGTAAAACTTCAGAGAATATGGTTAGACAAGTGTAAACATGTATAGATGCTGGTGGACACTTACATTTTCTCTGAGATGTAAATAGTATAATGTAATCTCCCAGTTGTCTATTATATTCTCCAAAAGTTGCACGTGTGTCCTATTATTGGTTCAAAAGTTATAGCCTATTGAAATGGTTCAGACTTATATGGATCGCACTATACTGTCGCGAACCCGTTATCTATGATAGCGCGGCTTGTGTACACAAAGAGCCGGCAAATAAAGATAGCGGAGATAAAAGACTTATCGACACAGATAAGTGAGGTAAATGGAAATTTCTAGTGACTTCTCGATTGATAGAGATTATTCGGTTTCTGGTTTGTTTTAGAACAGTCTAGAAATTATCAATGGTGGTATATATAAGAGATTGTAACACGCCAGAGGAGTCGTGAACAGTCGTAAACAGAGAGACGTAACAGGAGTGTTGTAAACAGATGTAATCAGAACGCTGTTTGTGTGGTCATTGACCTTGGTAGATTGTGTTGTGTATGTGACGTAATGTTGTTACGTGAGAATTGAACAGTATATTTCTACGGAAATAAAGAACATTTAGAATTTCTGCAACTCGGACTTTTAATTCTACGAACCCAAAAAGTCACAATATTGTCACCCAATTATCGGAAGACACGTCCAACTGACAGCTGAGTAGGGGACAGGAGGTATTGAGCCCACGCCTACCCATTTATCTTATGGCGCTAACTGAAGGGATGGTTGGGAGGGTATCGCGGGCCACTGTGCCGTCTCCTTCCCCTCCCCATGACATCTGGAACAATCGGGATGATGTTCTGAGTCGCGAAGATTCCAGAAACAACGATCGTCCTATATAAGGGCTGCAGTCGACGAGCCAGTCAGTTCTTGGCGAGCAGCCGTGAAGAGCGCGGTACTAGCGAACGGACTGGAAGACTGCGTACGTGTATCAGAGGAGATCTTAGTCAGAGAGTTGTACGTAATTGTGAGTGTGGAGTGGACCTGTGACAAACGAACTGGTGGATTGAAATTGTGGGCGCTACGTAATTTTATGTAAATGACAAGTGTTCCAACTGTAATTCGGTGGAGATAAAGAAAATTTTGAGCTTGTGGAATTGGACCTTTAATTTCATGAAACCACAACATTTAGTGAGAGATTTGGAGTGAGGGCCTGGGTGTGTGAGGTTTAAGGGCCCGACTTTTGGTCCCGAAGGCAACAAAGGAAATCAAGCTCGAGAGATTTTCAAAAACAGGTTACCTAAGTATTTTGAAATAGAATTTGTTCTTGTTTTTCTTCACAATTCAAGCATTATCTACTTCGGTTTCATATTTGTTGAAGCCAGTTTTTTGAGTCGTGAATTGATCTTCGTTCCCTTTGTTTGTACCAAAAGATTGCGTGTTTTTTTCTTCTGTCGAAAGTTGCAAATCTTAGACCGATTTGTTTCTACTTTTCGACTTGTAGTAATAATGGTTGTATTTTCAGATCTCCGTTGGTCTCATTTCTAACATACTGCTCTCTCGATAACATTCATCTTCAAAACCTCATTTCAGGCGTTTGTATTTTACTTTTACCTTTTTTCTTGACAGTCTATGCTCCACTCCCATAATTTATCAGTAACATAGCTATAAAATCTTAAAGTTTGTTTCCCTCTTTACTTATTTTTAAAGGCTCGTTTTAGTGATTCCACGGCCTGCTTGGAATTTGTGTGTTCTTATGTTTATTTATATCCTGATGTTGGTCAAAAGTTACATCACAGCTCATATATTTGAAATGTGATACTAGTTCCAATTATCTTCAGTTACTATTTTGATTTTTACTCGAAGCAATGCAATTGCTTTTGTTTTTATCGTAAATATATTCTTGCCATATTTTATAACATATTGGATTCATTTAATATAAAGTCTGTTTAGTTAACTGATGTGCACGTCGGCCGCTGCCTTTGACGAACCCTCATAATCGTTTTACAACCCCCGACCCTCCTTCTCCCAGATCTTTCTGCAAGGTTACGTCATGGGTATCGTACGAGGTTACGTCTAAATAAATTGTCTTATGTCCATTACTGCGAAAATTCCTTAGTTTTGATATATATCGCCAAGCTACAATTCTACTGGATTCCATAATAACCCTTATCTTATTCAAAGTGCGGTATTTGAAACCCAGCTCCTTTAGGAGGCCGCGCAAAGTGCAGTGCCCATAAGGAAAATCACAAATTTCTTGCAAATGTGCAACCAATTCGTCTAAGGTGGGCGCTCACCCTTTTGCATAGAATCTATAAATTTCTCGGCGAATCAAATCGCATGTGAAATTATCTACTTCAGAGAAACGTTTCCTTTTGTTTTCACACTTGATCAGCGTCTTTGGTATTCCTTTCGTCACAATATTTCTTGCTGTATTTCTATGAATACCCAGAATGCATCAGATTCATTGCATGACTCCTTACCAAGATTATTTGTCAGCAAATATTTATATGTGTTCAAAACAAGCGCTTGAATTTGCTTAGAAACAGTTTCCGGTATAACTTTGTTTTTTGAGGCTCTTCCGGTAATATAACTCGGCCCAGTTATTCACACCATTGTCATCACTTTGATTATTTTCACTTGACTGAAAGTTATCTACTACTTCAATTGCATTTATCACTGCATCACCCTCCCACGATCTCCACATCGTGACACACAACGGAATTCTGCACGTAATGGAACAGATCAACTGGAAGTTGGAACTTTGGCAACTGAGACTCCGCGTGGAGTAGACATGGGACTGTCACTTCGAGAAAATCAGGGTTGCTATTGGTCCTCAACGACAGTGTTCCAGAAGTGTGGAGATAGATTTATGACGGTCATTAGTGGGCGGGAGAGTAGTTTCCTTTGAGCGGCGAACTGCGCTCCCGTTCACTAGACAGACTTTACTGTTTTCTGCGGCCTAACTTTTATGTCAACAAATTTCCAAATGAAACAAAATTTATTATTTGAAATAGTGCAGGGTTCCCTACCTTGAAGGTACTAAAATTTAAGAGGAAGTTTTTGTATTTGTTGTTGCTTCCTTGTACTGTAAATGTTGATACATTCCGTGAGATACAGTATACAATTTACATTTTCTTTGGTTGCCTCGGCATAGTTCAGCATCTGCACGTATGTAAACTCCACTTGTCCTGGTAGCAATGAATGGCAGATTAGGAAACATAGAGATAAAAGTTAAGCACAGGAGGTTTATTCATAGTAAACTTTTCGATAGTTAAATCGCTGATCCACAATTTACAACTTGATATATCCCTTTTACAGTACGCCTCTTTTTCATTTGAAAATTTTTTTTTCCTTCCCTTGGCAATCTTTTTACAATCGCCTGTGAGTGTGAATTTCACTATATGACTATCATAATAAATTTTATACCAAACTCCCTTTTAACATAATTATACTAAATTAAATTACATAAAATCTAATTTTTCTCATCTGCCTTTGAATACATTAACAAGAATCAAACAAAAATTCGCCTGAGGGTTTAAATAATAATAACTGTTCCAAATCTATACTGACAGCCGCCTAGCAGCGCACGTGACTTCCTTTGTTATCCGCCTATTAGTCCTAAGGGTTGTTTGAGCTTTCCAGTGCTCGTCGGATGTGTGTTGCCCTGCATCTGGAGGGATATTTGCGAATTACACGGTCACATATTTCAACTCAATGATTCTGCAACGTAAGTACTTCTTTTACTATAATATTACATCACAACAATCTGAATTTAACAATGCTCTAGAAGTTGGATTTCAAGTGATCTAAAACCGCGTGCCCAGTTTCGCTGTTGCTCCATAAAATCATGGATACTAATTTAATTCTCACAATATGCGCTGCAGTAAATTCCTGAGTGAGATAAAGTTAGCCATGACTGAATTCAGTTAGAAAGCTGAACGCTGTTGGTAATCACTTTAGATTCAGCAAACAATTACAGAGATTTAGATGAACATTCTGCTGCTAGAAGGGAGCGTTTGACATTATTTTCCTCTTTATATTTATTTGTTGCTGACGTTTGTAGTAGAGGGAGTGTTGGAATCAGGTAGGGAGAATAATGACGAGTTTGTGTTTCAAGTGGAGTGAGTGCCTTTCAAACAAAGTTGCTCGCCTCCTTTGTCATTTGAAACCAAGAAGGGGAGGAGTCCACGTTTAAGTAAGGAGACGCCCAAACCCTTCGCGTCTTGTAAAGTTTGCTATCCTCTCACAAACGTCATCACCGCTTTTCTGCAAACAATCGCCAACGGAGAGTTGTTTTGTTTTCCTTTCTTAATGCTTTAGGATACGAGTCGCTACACCTGGGTTCATGGTATGCTGTTGCATTAATAGCCTCTTTTACCTCTCACCTACACGTCAAGGAAACTACTCCTGAGTAGAGCCGCGATCATCAGGATTCATTGGCACCGAACACGATTGGAACAAACTAAAAGCTATTTTTTATAGAATGATATTAATTTGCCGAGGTGGTTTCGTCTGTGGCCCCCAGGAGGCCAAGATTTGATTCCCGTAGTCGTTTTATCTTTTTCAGGGTTTTCCCGGGTGGCCAGGCGAATTCTGTGTAAGTTAATTACATCCCCCGATTTTTTTCTCTCTATTTCACATAGTTGTATTTTACAACTAAGTACTGCAAAAATCAACTGGCACTTTTACCCTGTAAAATGGTTCGGCGATATCACATGAAAGCTCCATTTTCAGAAGGTTCCAGCTTCATCCCTGGTGGTCGCCCGCTTTGACCATTGACTTTTCATGGTTTCTGCCTGGCGAATGCTAGAGAGGTGTTTTGTACCACGGCTCTCCTATCTCCCGTTTCGGTTAGGCTGAGTTACCTGGATAAGGTTTTTTTTCCGGAGTTTTCCTTTATCCTGAAAGACGAATGTCGGAAGCTCTAAGCCTCATGGACCCCGGACTCATTTGAGCATCATTTCACCCATTTCACTGGGTCAAGTTTCCCCCAGTTCCTGCCACCATCCGGCGGTTTGGGTGGATCGCCGCGAGCACCTCCAGCCAGCCAGCCAGCCAGCTAACCTGTAGTCAAATTAGGAAAAGATCCCACTGCAGATCTACGAGGGCTATTCAATAATCAATAATCGCACAAAAATCCAATCTTGTTATACTCTGTTAGCTCAATGTGAAACAAACATGCCGTAGTAGTTTCATTGTTGGTACTCCTGGTTCTCGCCTGTGAGAACCAAGCAAGTTCAGACATGTTCAGTATCGCCTACCGCTGCAATGGAAATAACACGCGAGGAACAATATGAGGCTTTGAAATTCTGCTTTCGTCTTAACAAATCATCAGTGGAGGCCTATGCAATGTTACAGGAGGCCCATGGAGAGTCTGTTCTTCTCTACAGCACAGCTCGAAGGTGGTTTAAAGTGTTTAAAGACGGGAGACAATTTTAAAGGAAGGTGAACCCGGTGCTCCAGTTACTGCTCTTACGGAAGAAACCATCACCACAGCTGCTGCCATTGTGAGAGGGGATCGACGAATTACCTTAAGATCACTTTCTGAAATACTGAACATTTCATTGGGTGCCACCCACACGTTGGTGACAGAAACACTAAACATGAGACGTGTTTGTGAGCGAAGGGTTCCAAGAATGTTGATTCCCGAACAAAAAGACATTCGCATGCATGTCCGTATGCAGTTTAATTTGATGTTAGAGGAAGATCCGTAATCACTGCTGATGAAACTTGGCTACAGCATTTTGATCCTGAGGGCAAACACCAAAGCTCAGTGTGGAAATCTCCTTCATCACCAACCCCCCAAAAAGCAAAAGTGGTTTCTTCTGTTGGGAAAGTTATGGTCATGTCATTCCTTGATATTCATGGAATGGTTTATCAGCATGTTGTACCTACACACACATCAGTAACTGGACAATACTACAGGGATGCCCGCAAAACATTGCAAGTCCATATCAGGCGCAAAAGACACATTTCCATGAAGCAGGCTGATGCTGCACCACGATAATGCGCGGTCACACATTGCCAATGTTGTTGCTGAATATCTTGCAAAAATCAACGTGAAGTGCATCCCTCGCCCTCCCTATAGTCCGGATTTAGCTCCATGTGACTTCTTTTCTATTCCCTAACTTGAAGAAAAGCCTTCGTGGGAGGCATTATCCATCATCACAAGCTGTAGAGAAGGCTGCGGAGGCAATTTTGAAGGATCTCTCAGAAAATGGTTTCCAGCATGTCTTTGAAGACTGGCAGAAATTAAGGAACAAGTGCATCGCATTCAGGGGAGACTATTTTGAGAAGAATGAATGAATGTGTAGTGTTTAACGCCCGCTGACCATCAAAATTATGAAGATGAGTAAAGATACGTTGTCAGAAAACAATTGTGAGCATTCTTTATTGAACAGCCCTCGCAGATGTTTTATGTCCCCCTCCATTATATATATATATATATTATATAATATTATATATATATTCCGTCAAAGGCATCTGGATAATTGTGAATTCGCATATTAGGTTCTAAGAGTGACAAATTGCCTCTTGTGGAAACAGCCAGAGAGCTTCCTTAAAACTAATTTTCGGCAGATTCGTTTTTACTGTTATTTTTTCTTGGTTTATCCACAGTAAAATAATCTAAATATTAAGATAGACGTAAATATTGACAAGAGGAGCCCACTAACTTACTTATCAATTAAATATTATATAGCATTTTAATTAAATGATTAAGAGCCAATTTTGGCAAAATAAAAAGTAAAAAAAAGTTTATTCTATGTGAACAGGTGGATCTATATTTTTTTTTTTTTTTAAATCTCCGCTTCACATACTTGTAAGATGCCAAACTTCAATACATACAAAGCTAAGAATTTATCTGCACGTTCAATTTTCTAAAAATGTTTTTTTTTTTTTTCATTTATCCACAGCACAATAAAATATATTTGGTTGGAAAAACTCGTATTTTTGGTGATAACTCGACATCAAATTTTAACCTAGAATACATTGCTTTTGGTACCATAGTTGCAATTGATCAGATTAGATATGATTGAACTGTAAATCTGTTGTACCTACAAGACCAGAGGGGAAGAGTTGTAAAGGACACAGGAAGGTGACCAGATCCAATGCGGTGGGGTCCCTAACGCCTCCAGACGTGAGATCCCGACTATATATATATATATATATATAGTCGAGGGTATCTACCAGGGCAATCTACACAGAGTGAAGACTGACCCCGCCTCTGATGACCAGGGAGTTACCGAGCTGTCCCAAAAGGGCGCCCGGCGCCTCCGAGGGGCTTTTCATAGGGCAAGACCTAGAGACTAACAAGGCCCTCCCATCTGGTCCGAAAACACAAGACGGGATGGAAGTGCATACACCACTTACGCGCGCCAACCCGAAAGGGAAAGGCTACCGATTAGACCTCAGTAGGTCCGCCTGCTGATCTAGTACACCTTCTACTAGCTATGGAGGCTAGTTCGCGGGACTATATGGCTTCCCTCAACTCCGTCCGGAGACGTGCCCGAACTCCCACGGGTATCGGGAACCACTGCCCCCTCGAGTCCAACCCAATCCGAACAACTCCCAATCAGGGAAGGGCTCGGCAGTTCGGCCCGAGGTTCCTCTAGTAACGTCAGAGGTACCACAAGTGCTAAGGGTCCGCAGCGCCCGCACTACGGCAGCTAAAGGGGGCGGATCCCCTGCCAAACGGAGGTGAGATCCCGACTATACTATCTACAGTAACCTTCCTCCATACGGAGGGGTTTCACTTACCGGACACTAGAACAGACAGTTACTAAAGTAAATTCCACCGCTGCGCGGTCCTTTCGCCTGATGCTGCGATTCTGAAACATCACAAGGAAATGTGGGATAGGAATTCTTAAAGCATTATAAAAACAGGATTCGATTATTAAGATGCGAAAAGTATAGCGGCTGGTCTAGCGGGAATGGAACACGAGATCTAGCGAATGGCTTACTGTAAAGTCATGTCGCTCCATCAACTATAAGTTGCAGAGTAAGAGGTAGAAACATCGCACCCAGCCGACGTTACCCTTCAAGATGTGCGATAGACATGCAATGAATTGCACATTAATATGCTAGCCATGCACTCTGACGGCTGAGTGGTCAAACTCCCGCCTCTGCTAAATGAAATCACTTCACTTCTAATCGTCTACATATTCCAATTTTTTGCAAGTGCAAATTAATCGGATAACAACATAATTTAAAACCATACCAGCTTTACAGAGAGGTTAAATGTAATAGGATATTTAGTAAAGCCACTCAGAATGGTGCTGCTTAACCTCTGCACAGATAATTAATTAGTGTTACTGCTCAGTGGTGGATCTCACCAACAGAGTATACAAGGGGACTGAGTGTCACGAGAACTAATTATAAATTACCCTTGACAGCCAATTAAAAATTAGCTGAAGCACGTCACAGATTGACATTTCAAACAATTGTCACGTGGCTTTTAATTTTGGGTTCAAGTATGTATTAGGTTTAATAACAATATCAATAACATTACATTTCAAGTACAGATGTGCAGATTATTTTAATATAAATTTAAGGAACCAATATTACAATTTAAAATTTTGTTATTTACAGCACTTAACAACTATCTAGCAGAAAGTTCATTCTAGGTGCTTAAAAAAACACGGAACTGAATTTCCCATTTCCTCTAGTTTAAACTTTAAAACCAATTTATAATTTCCTAGATACTATATATTTTATAAACCTTTAATATAATAAAATTATAGGACACTGAAGACATCTTTACACACAAAATTATGAAGAATATTTCACACATACGCCACTATCCACCAATCAAGTATTAGAATTCGTCAAATACCGAACAATTGCTGATCTTTAAATTATAATTGTGCACCATGCACAATTATCGCTCAGCAACGGAAGACCTGACTTTCGTAGGTAAGCAAGTACACTTTTTGGCACTATATGAGTTTTTATATATACACGAGGGCTGTTCAATAAAGAATGATCATAATTTTTTCGGTCATAATTTTCTCGCACTAAAATTCCATCTTATTATTATCTGTTAGCTTAATGTGAAACAAACACGCCGTAGTAGTTTCATTGTTTGTACTCCTGGTTCCCACTTGTTAGGACCAGGCAAATACCGACATGTTCAGTATCACCTAACACTGCAATAGAGGTAACACGTGAGGAACAATATGCGGCTTTGAAATTCTGCTTTCGTCTCAACAAATCTTCAGTTGAGGCCTATACAATGTTACAGGAGGCATATGGAGTATCTGTCCTTTCCTACAACACAGCTATAAGGTGGTTTAAATGTTTAAAGAGGGAAGACAATCAATTCCACAGGAAGGTGGACCCGGTGAAAACATCAACAGAACAACATCAACACTGCTGCTGCCATTCTGAGAGAGATTCGACGAATTACCTTAAGATTACTTTCTGAAATAATGAATTTTTCATTGGGTGCTACCCACACTTTGGTGACAGAAACATTACACATGAGACGTGTTTGTGCGCCAATTTCCGAAAAAAAAGACATTCGCATGCAGGTCTGCATGCAGTTAAAGTTGAAGTTAGAGAAACATCCGGAGTTTCTTTCAACGTAATCACTGCTGATGAGACTTGGCTACATCATTTTGATCCTGAGAGCAAACAGCAAAGCTCAGTGTGGAGATATCCTTCATCACCAAACCCCCATAAAGCAAAAGTGGTTGCTTCTGCTGGGAAAGTTATGGTCATCTCATTCTTTGGTATTCATGGAATTGTTTATCAGCATGTTGTACGTGCACACATATCTGTAAGTGGACAATACTACAGGGATGTCCTGAAAACATTGCAAGTCCATATCAGGCGAAAAAGACCACATTTCCATGAAGCAGGCTGGATGCTGCACCACGATAATGCGCGGTCGCATATTGCCAGTGTTGTTGCTGAATATATTGCAACAATCAACGTGAAGTGCATTCATCGCCCTTCTTATGGTCCGGATTTAGCCCTATGTGACTTTTTTCTACTCCCTAACTTGAAGAAACGCCTTCGCGGGAGGCATTATCCATCATCAGAAGCAGTGGTGAAGGCTGTGGAGGCGATTTTGAAGGATCTGTCAAAAATGGTTTTCTGCATGTCTTTGAAGACTGGCAGAAACCCTGGGACAAGTGCATCGCATTTCAGGGGAAACTATTTTGAGAAGGACCATCAAAATTATGAGGATGAGTAAAAGTACGTTGTCCAAAAAAGATTGTGATAATTCTTTATTGAAGAGCCCTCGTATATAATAAGTTAGAAGTTACTGAGAGGATTACAACTACACACACACACACACACACACACACACACACACACACAGACATACACACACACACACACACACACACACACACATCAGGAATCACAGTGTCATCAATAGAAGAATGGCAAACCAGATGGACTAGCACCACAAAAGGAGCGGTCACGAAATCATACTTCCCTTCAATTCAAGACAGATTAAAATTAAAACTTACAGTAACACCGAAAATGACAGCCATGGTCACAGGACACGGATAAACGAGGTCATATTTACACCGATTTAATATCATAGACGATCCGACATGTACATGCAACAGAGCAGAGCAGACAGTTAATCATCTAATTTATGAATGTATTAACACGGAACGACAAAGGTCAATTCTCATCCAAGAAATAACATTAGAAGGAGGTACTTGGCCAGTTAATAATCAAATATTAATTTCACAATATTTTAGAAGTTTTAACAAATTCATTACATCCTTTGACATTTAAATATAGGTATAACTAGTAGCATAATTAGTTAATAAGTTATAGTTATAATATAATTGTACAAAAAAGAGAAGCAAAACTTATTGTAATTGTTGCTAAACAAACTGTAATAATCAAAAATGTAAAACAATATGTAAATAATACATGTAATGTTACCAAGGTAACGGGACATGTAGCTATATTTTAATTAAAAAAAAAAAAAAAAACACACACAGTTGTAATCGTCTCACTAACTTCTATTGTATGACATTAAAACATCTCAAGTTTCAGGCATTTCCACTTGCTACTGAGTTAGTGAGTTTCATTGCTACACAAGTCCAGGGACTTGTGTTGTTCTGCAGCTCAGGCAGGCGTCGTGCGCATAAACATAACAAAGGACTCATCCAATACATTAAAATATGTGATGTTCAATAGTCTATGATCAAGGACTATGAGATGGCTTTCAGCAAGGTGAAGGAACCTATGCCAGGGGCAAAAAAGCAAGAGAAGTGGAAAGTGACTACATATAAGATGCTCAAGTTTTTCTAAGGAAAACCACAAATGAAACACTGGATATAACACGAATATAAACAAAGACAAAACACTATCAAAATTTCCATTACTGAACAAAAAATTGTTTTCAGTAAATTAAATGCCAGGTCAGGAGATGGCGTGAGTATAGAAAATTAATTGTGTCAAAGAAACGTAACTACTTAACTTGATTATCAAGCTGTATTGATCTTTGTTTCTTAAATCGACGGATTTCCATTTTAAGGCCGGTTTCCAAGAGGAGCTGAACTTAAATCCAGCATCACGATTAAGCGTGCTCCTTTCAGAGGAAATCACCAAAGCCTCCTTAACTCTACGCTGCCATTAACTGTTGCATTTTGCCAAGTGATCCTCTCCCGAAAGTTGGCTCTATGGTCGTTATCAAAACAATGCTCTGCCATCCCAGACTTCTCAGGTTGCACTAAACGAATGCTCCGTTTATGTTCGATTATTCTGGTAGCGATGGTTCTTCCGGTTTGTCCTATATACTCTGTCCCACATTAACAGGGGATGCGGTGCACTTCCGAAACTTGGAAGTCCAGTTTGTCTTTCACTGGTCTCAACAGATGTTTAATCTTCGGAGGTGGCTTGTGGATGGTCCTGATGTATTTGGCGAGAGCTCTGCTGATTCTGCTAGATAGATTACCGGTAAACGGGATGCAGGCTGTAGCTGTCTTTATTTATAGTTGTGTTATATCCAGTGTTTCATTTGTGGTTATAGCATTTTATAAATATCCTGATGATGGGAGAGATGCACACTCCCGAAACGCCGATATCTAATCGTCTTTTCGCCTGGCTTTCTGCCAGAGAAGAAAGTGAGCCAGGAAAGCTTCAGGTCTTATAATACTAAATGTAACTGCTAAATCATCATTTGCTTAATGTGATATTAATATTTTTCCTTTCAGATTGTTTAATTAAAACTCCCTTAGTTTTCTGTATGACTAAAAACTATGTATCTAGAAATTGTAGCCTTACAGGAAAAACTAACACCTGAGTTAATTATGAAGATTAAATATAAGGCTTTTCGTTTAAACTGGACCACAACTGATGAGCAAGAAGCAACTTATATTAACGTATTAAATGATAGAAGCCTCCTTCGCTATTTTAATATTGCTAACATCCCTTTAAGGGCATACTACTGTCATTTCTAAGCTCACTCACTTATTATAATGTCGTAATTACGTTTTAACAATACCTTACACTCAGAATAGTGTATTATATGCCTCAAGTGGCAATTTTGTACTTCGTGATGCTGCTCCAAGTTGAAACAGTACTGTCGTTTGTTTTGACGATCTCTTCCTTGATGATAACAAAAAGCTACCTCAGGGTATGCGTGGGTATGTATTATTCAATGAAAGGATGACTTCGAAACTTTTAATGAACAGTCTACGTTTTAACGGAGAGGTGGAAGCCACTATATGAATGTCTGGTATTAAAATATTTGATTCCTCTACCAGACGATAACACACGGTTCTGCTAATGATGCCTAATCTAACTACCAGCTATGTTTTCTCCCACCACGATCAGACCAGAAGTGTAAAAGATTATGCCCAGGATGTGGTATTAAGCTTCAAAATTCTCCTAATCAACTCCCCTTTTGGTAATAACTTTAAGATCCCCAGTCCTAATTCCAAAACTATGTTCCCACCTCTTTTCTACTTGATATTTTCTGCTTTACAACTTCCGTCTACAAATTTCTAAGAAATCCTATCTCATATTTCAAGAAACCATGGGGTTTCCAAAGCTTGGCAAATCACGTCAGATGTTAAGACTTAACACGGTTGTTAGTCTATTTAAGAATAGTTATAACAAAAATTACATTTCACTAACAAGTGTTAGCTTAGCACTCCTGTTAAATCTCTTATTAAACTAACAAGCAATATTACTTTTATTAAGTCGCTAACAATTGTAAAATCAAAGGGTAAAGCCAGACTGAAAAATTCAATGCCATAGCCGGGATTTGAACTACTTCTGGTACCAGAAGATCCGTGGTTCAAACCCCGGCTATGGCATTGAATTTTTCAGTCTGGCTTTACCCTTTCATAGTGCGTCCTACACACGTCTAGAGTGAAATAATAATTAATTTTCTTTAATTGTACCTAATAGTGGTCCGAACTATAAAGCCCGGACCTTAAAGTACTTACAGCATAGTAAGTCGCCATTAAGGTAGTTGTCTCATGTGTTTATGAGAACTCCTAGTGGTGTACCGGGAAATACACGACTCATTTGGAGAATTTAATGTTATGTTGGCACGTTGGCCATAGTAGCCCAATGGTTAGAGCGGCTGGACGGCAACCAGAAGATCCGTGGTTCAAATCCCGGTAATGGCATTGAATTTTTCAGTCTAGCTCTACCCTTTCATAGTGCGTCCTACACACGGCTAGTGTGAAAGAACAATTTCCATTAAATGTACCTAATAGTAGTCTGAACTATAAAGCCCGGGCCTTAAAGTACTTACAGCATAGTAAGTCACCATTAGGGTAGTTGCCTCATGTGTTTGAGAACTCCTAGTGGTTTACCGGGAAAAACACGAGTCCGTTGGAGAATTTAATGTCATGTTGGCATATTGGCCATAGTAGCTCAATGGTTTAGAGCGGCTGGATGGATACCATAAGTTCCGTAGTTCAAATCCCGGCTATGGCATTGAATTTTTCAGTCTGGCTCTACCCTTACATATTGCGTCTTACACACGGCTAGTGTGAAAGAACAATTAATTTCCAATTGTAAAATGGTCAAGATGGCAGGCGTGAACGCAAATTTTGATGTCGATTTGTTATATTTAGACCGTCTAAATGGCATTCGTAATAGAGTACGGCCTATGAGGAGAAATGAGAAGCTATCAGAAGAACATTTTCTACAGAGGTACAGATTATCGAAACAAGTTGCTATGAAGGTTACTGTGGAAGTATAAGAGAGGTTAGAACATGCATCGAATGGCGATCTCGCCTTTGCTTCAAGTATTAATAACTTTGCGATTTTATAATTCACTGAATTCTGTGGATAATACACTGTCCACCTCCCGTCTTGAGACGTTCAAGTCTCTCGTCACTTTTGTCCTTCGCAAATCTTTTAAATTTACCTAATACTGTCGAAGTTGCTTCGTACTTCTCGTTGTGACATTTTCATTCGAATTAAACTCATTTCCAATCTTTTCCCACGTCACATCTTTCTCAATGACATTTGCCGCATCCGTCCTCTTAGTTTCCATAATACCCTTATATTTAGTTACTAATTCAACAATTCTTTCTCCATTGATGAGAAATTTGACGCACGGCTTCTCTTCTGATTTTGCTCACCCACCATTTTTCAGTTGTGAGTAAACGAAAATAAAAACAAAAGCGCATCGCAATACGTTCAGAAACATTAACATTAATGCACAGCTTTCTATACCTGTAACACCTATTTAACATCTATTAGTGCAATCGGGTATAACTTTATGTCGCTTTTAGGCATTCTGAAGTGGAGTAGAACAGATTAAATTAGCTAAGGAGATGATTTTAACACGAAAGGCCTAATCCAGGTGTAAAGCGAAGACATACAGTATCATTTGAAGGTGTCATCATAGATGTATCTTTTAAGAATTACGGTGTTTCAAATGTTCACAGATTTCGCTTCAGAAGCTGACGAGAGATTTGTATGGACAACGCTGTTGGATGTACTCATGTTATCTGCAGGTAGTCGAGGTTCCAGTAGCAAACCAACCTGTTTGTATGTTGCACGGTAGCGACAGACGGCAATGCAATTTGTTGGCTGCTGTCGGCAGAACATGTGGCGGCATTTGATTTCACTCCTGGGACATGGCAAATCCGTTACAGAGGTCATCTGTATACTTACAACTACTTCAGGCAACGCGTGCAAAATTTACTGCATAAATAGTACTTCCCTAACTTCATGCCATTAATTACTTCACATGAATTTCCCTACTCAGTTTTCATAAACTATTCTAATAAATGTTTATTATTCTGTCTAGTTCTTATTACTTCTTTATTACATATTTCATTGTAGATATAAAAAGGATAGAATACGCTAAAGCTATAGTCATATTTTTAAACAGCTGATCGTTGTATACTCTCTCGGATCACCTTAAGGAAAAAAAAAAACAATCTAAATATTTGAGAATTCCAAACATATTTTGGAAATTCTGAACTCCACAATAGAGAAAAAGAAACATCATCTGTCATAAATTGTGTTCTTTATCTGTCTTTTACGGTTTACCAATTATTCAGAATGAAGAAGACTTAGTAAGCTATTCACGAAAATTCAAGATAAATAACACTTTACTTGTGATTTAAAATATGTGAAACAAGATATTTTAATCAAAATAGTTTGAAACAGTTTGAAGAGGAAAATAAATTGTCACGCAGTAAATGTTAGCTTCAGCTTGAGGGGTTTTCATAAAAAAAACCACCTTGTGTCATACTTGGTCGAAGTCTAACAGAGGTCGAAGTGTATTGACCTTCAGTGACGAGCTGTGTTCGCTTGTTATCTTGTTTACTAAAAACGTAATGTAACCCATGGCTAACAGCCCCAAGTGGGCCTGAGCCTACCGATCCGACTGCCTGCCTCACGTCCACATATGCAAGGTAAAGATGGGCGATCATCCAACCGATACGGGGAGGATATGTGGTCAGCATCTCGGCATCCCGGAGCCGGAATGTTGGTTTTCATGAGCTCGTCACTTTCCTCACGATGCTGAGTGGGCACCGGTCCTACACCCGGGACTTAAAGTCCCCACCACATGGATGGAATCGAACCCTGGCCGTTTTTCCGTGACATGCTGCCTTAGCCCACAGAGCCACGGCGCAGGACATCTTATTTATTAGAAGAATAAAATATCAGGAATGTGGCGTACAGTATGTGACGAAACACAAATAAAGCACTTGAGAGCTGTGTGTTTGATATGAAAGGTTAGCAATTAATTATTTTATACAAATGTAAATTACCATTACAGCCTCCCGTTTTGTTGCTTGATACAGACAGATTTTAATTCCCTCTTCTTTCTCCTTGTCACAATATCCAGTCACGTTATATATGATTTCTCGTGTCTGCCGATGTATGGCAGTTGCTATCCAGAAGACATGATTGCATCTGAACAGAGTGTACATACACTATATATAAATGCGAGGGTATGTACAAGGGCAGCCTTTACATGGTGAGACCTCCCTCCCTCTCAAAACCAAGGAGCAACCGAGCTGTCTCCGAAGGGCGCCCGGTGCATCCGTGGGGCTTTCCATAGGGCAAGACCTAGAGACTAACAAGCCCCTCCCCCCATCTGGACCGAAAACACAAGACGGGATGGAAGTGGACACGCCACTTTTGCGCGCCAAACCCAAAGGGGAAGGCTACCGATTAACTTCGGTAGGACCGCCTGGTTATCTAGCACACCTACTACTAGCTATGCAGGCTAGTACGCGGGAATACATGGCTTCCCTCAACCCCGTTCGGAGACGTACGCGATCTCCCACGGGTATCGGGAACCACTGCCCCATCGAGTCCAACCCAATCCTAACAACTCCCATTCAGGGAGGGGCTCAAATGTTGAACCCGAGGTTTCTCTAGTAACGTCAGAGGTACCACGAGTGCTAGGGGTCCGCAGTGCTAGTATACATACACTGATTAAACATATATGTGCGAAAATCTTGCGTAAACAGCTTCCCCCACTAGCCGCCATAGGCTGCTCCGAGTACGCCGCATGGCTTGCGGGCACCCGAAATAACAATGCGCAGCTAAAACTGATCTCTACATAATCATTCCAAGCTGTTTGGCATCAAAATTTCATACCAAATTAAAATGTTGAAAACAGAATACCCGGATGCATAGGTTTTTGCACCCTTCTTCCATCCCGAGGATCTTAATAGTTATATCATAAACAAATTTATCTTAAAGACCCCATATTTTCCGAAAAAATTCCCAATAAAATTCCCTATCTGTGGTTAAACCCTTAACGGATGGGCACACAGCAAAAAATATTCAGGCTGTTTACAGCCTGCCAGCATATGACTGGACTGCGCTTAACTCCGTTGTTCGCGTATTTTTCGATACGCTTTGCCGTGTAGGAGAATTGGAACTTAAACGCTATTTGGTATTTAATACGCTTTTTTTTTGTAGAGTTATAATGATCAATACACACACACACACACACACACACACACACACACACACACACACACACACACACACACACACACACATCTTCATTTTTTCCAGAAAACCTGAAAGAGATCTCAGATACATTTTGAGAAATGAAATGTGTAGTGTTTAACGCCCGCTTTTACTACATACGGCACAGCAGGCGGGGACACTGGTGATACATGAGATGAAGATGGAGCACCGGTGGAATGAGATGGCGGGGCAAATCGGAGGTCCAAGAGAAAATCCGCCCCACCACAAATCTCACTTTGCGGTCGCCTGGGATCGAACCCGGGCCGCCTTGGTGAGAGCCAAGCGGTCTTACCACTGAGCCACGGCGCGGCCTATACATTTTGAGATGACATACCCCAATCGAGATAAATGTTTTAAGTGTTTAAGTCTGGGTCTTCATTATTAACTTAGTTACACTTTAGACGAAAATATTGTCAATTAGTCTGTGAGAGTGTAGAAGGAATGGAGTGTTGGAGGGGACTTAAAACTGAAAGTGAGTGAAGTCAACAGCGTGGGGTTTATGATATCGGGCCGTGAAGCTAATTATGTCCTCCCATTCTTCACGTCTCTTTCTCTGCAGCCTCATTACGAGAGTACAGACACCATAGAAGCTGGCGATTCAGCTCTCTTTTTTTTTAGAATGAGTCAAGATCTCTAACCGGTCGTTTTATTGCATCTGTCTAGTCAACATCGTTAGTAGTTGCAAAATTTTTGGGCGGTGCTCGATTTAGCAAGAGCTGTTTTCTTTATGAAGATTTAGTTTTAAGTTCCGGGATGGTCATTAAGAGCTGTAAATTACCGCATGTGTTCTCGGCCACAAATACGTGCTTTAAATGCAGAAACAAGTGGAAAGTGCGCTTAAGATGACCATAGTCTGTGCCAAAAGTTACTAGACATGTAATACTAAAGATTAGCGAGTAAGATTCCCTTGGCATTCCTTACTTTGCATCGTTAAACGGTGTATGGCTCAGGTATATTTATTTTCATGTTATAAAAATGGCATTTGTTTAAACTACCATGTTATGTTAAGGGGAGCCGGAACAGGCTATCTCACCAATGTTAAAATGAGAGTTTTCTGGTCGGCTTAGCTCAAGAGCCACTGAACGCATCAATTTGAAACTTTTTCTTGTTATTTTACAATACTTTCACAATTCATTAAAGATAATAGATCTTATTTTGGAGATTTAGTAAAGCATAGTGATTTTTTAAATAAATGTCTTGAATTTATTTCTAAAAATATTTAAGATTTTTTTTTTTTAAATTCGAATTTTGACACATCTTTCTACAAGTACTTTTAAAAACAGTTAAGGTACTGCTTTTGTATTTAATGTATTTAATGGTTTGGAAAAATATATTGTGACTTTGTGGATTCGTGAAATTAAAATTCCAATTACACAAACTCAAAATGTTCTTTATTTCCACCGAATTACAATTGAAACACTTGCCGATTACATAGAACTACTTAGCGCACACAATTACAATTCACCAGTTCGTCTGTCACAGGTCCATTGCACGCTCACAGTTACGTACAACTCCTCTGATACACCTACACCGTCTTCCAGTCCGTCCACTCACACGGCGCTCCTCACGGCTGCTCGCCAAGCACTGACTGACTCGTCCACTGCAGGCATTATATAGGGAAGATCACCGTTTCTGGAAGGTTCGCGGGTCGCACAACTATCCCAATATTTCCAGACGTCTGGTGGGAGGGGAAAGAGACAGTACAGGGCTCGTGCCACGCTTTAATCATCCCCTCAGTGACACGAGATAAATGGGTAGGCGTGGGCTAAATGCTTCCCATCTGGTCCTACTGCCGGCCGGTTCCATCGGGAATTCCGACGTTTGGGTGACAATATTTATTTTAAAAAACAAACATCGCGTAATGAATTTTGAAATACAAGGAGTTGATTCTGTTTTTAATTTGTTTTATTTTCAGATTTTGGTAGTACTAACAAGAACATATTAACATCTACCGTTCGTAACGATGACCACAGCTTTGTTTCCGGCTGAGGATGTGTAAAACTTTTACATGAATTCGCGATCCCGGACAATTTTTAAGAAAAATATAAACATTTCTTGTAAGATAAGTGAAGTTTAAGTTAAAAATTATGATATTTGTATATATTTGTTTGCTTCACTGTTAATAGCTTCATATTGTATGTGTTTAGTGACCATAATAGCTGTCAACTTGCTTAACAATGTAGTTTCAATAATTCACTTTTCAAATAAAGTCAAAACAAAAGTCTTCTGAAAATGCATTAAATTGTTTATGAAATTGCATGAATATAATTCAATTGAATTATGTAGCTTGCAGCACTCTTGGTTTACAACACTGCAACATAAACAAGCGTATGTATTTTATTTCCTATTTTCAATGTAATCACAACTTTTAAACTTCTCTTGTTGTACCTATAATATGACGTGAATATTCCTTTTGTAACTCCGTGTTACAGCTTAAATTAAGCTTTTAAGAATAACGTTTCAGAGGAGAGTAAATTGTTCTTTAACATTTGAACATCTATAAATGCTTGAAGAATTTAATTCAGAAAGTGTTTTGGGTACAAAGCAAAGAGTAAATACGGAAGCCTTTATTTACAAGAAAAAAGCGGCAAAGGCAACATAAAAAGGGAGAGGGAAAGAGGGGAGAAACAATCTTGCTCTCTAATATCAGACGTCACATTTCTCTACTCATTGCTTTTTCGCTCGCAGTACATATTTGAAAGAATGCTTGTGTACTAAACACTTCATTGCTTTGCACGCTACAAGCTGATATTTGTAGAACCATTCATTTATCTTGAGCTCCTAAGAAAGAAATTAAAAATATACAAGGTGTTTTGGGTTTGTAGATAAAGCTTGTTTTGGAATTACGGCAGTAAGTTTATATTACTTCTGCACCAACACACGTTATAAGATTCTTTGTTTAGTGAAGGAAAACTGAAAATAAAATAAAAGTGGTTCGCTTTTCAGTTCCATAGGCAGAAGTTTGACAAGTAATAAATTATTTACATGCTAGAAAACTCCTTGAATGTACCAATGTACACGGTATTAAGCAGAGAACGTACAGAAACGTGTAATTTGTATTTACGTAGTTTTTACTCCATTGGATGGACCACTTGGGAGAGAATTAAACATAGCTATGGTCGATTTTCTCTTCGATACATGCAATCTTGGTTCTGCGCTGTGGCGTAGCGGCCTAAGGCAGCATGCCTTGGTCCCTAACCACACAAAGCGGCCCAGGTTCGATCCCAACAATATGTTGCGGATTTTACATCCCGAGTCTAGGACCGGTGCACCTATATGAACTCGAGGGTATCTACCAGGGCTCTAATGACCAGGGAGTTACCGAGCTGTCCCAAAAGGGCAGCCGGTGCCTCCGTGGCCCTTTCCATAGCGTAAGACCTAGAGAATAAAAAGCCCCCCCCCCATCTAGTCCTGTGAACTCAAGACAGGATGGAACAGGATACGCCACTTACGCGCGCCAACCCCAAAGGGGAAGGCTACCGATCAACCTCGGTAGGGCCGCCTGATCTAGCACACCTTCTACTAGCCTTCTAGTACGCGGGAATATATGGCTTCCCTCAGCCCCGTGCGGAGACTGCCCGATCTTCCACACGTATCGGGAACCACGGCCCTCTCGAGTCCAACCCAATCGGAACAACTCCCAATCAGAGAGGGGCTTGAATGTTCGACCCGAGGTTCCTCTAGTAACGTCAGAGGTACCACGAGTGCTCGGGGTCTGCAGCCCTCGCACCACTGCAGCTGAAGGGGACGGATCCCCTCCCCTACGGGAAGGACTGGTGCACACTCAACAACGTGAGAAAAGTGAAGAGATTACGCTAAGTAAGCGGCCCTGGTCACGAAAACCAACATTCCAGCTGGGATGCCAAGATGCTGACCACATCTCCTCACCGTATCGGCTGGATAATCGCCCACCTCTGCCGTATATAAGTGGGCGTGAGACCGGCAGTCGGGTTGGTAGGCCTTGACCCTCTTAGGGCTGTCGTGTCAGTGATTTATTTTTCTTTCACGTGCAATCTTGGTTGTAAGTTATCAGTGAGTCTTGCGCGCAGATATGTGTAGCCTCGTGGTAGCGTAGCATACAGAAGATTGAGGCAGGCCTGAATCAGTCGCTAAAATTTAACACTATAATTTTTACCAAGGAATAGGGGCCATATGGAAGAAAAACCAAATTACAGGTATATGTATATTCAACGTAATTTTGCTACTAAAATGCCATCTCAATCACATCAACGTGAAGCAACCTTTCCAGATATCCACAGTAGAACTGACACACACCCCAAAATATAATAATAATAATAATAATAATAATAATAATAATAATAATAATAATAATAATAATAATAATAATAATAATAATAATAATAATAATAATAATAATAATAATAATAATAATAATAATAATAATAATAATAATAATAATAATAATAATAATAATAATAATAATAATAATAATAATAATAATAATAATAATAATAATAATAATAATAATAATAATAATAATAATAATAATAATAATAATAATAATAATAATAATAATAATAATAATAATAATAATAATAATAATAATAATAATAATAATAATAATAATAATAATAATAATAATAATAATAATAATAATAATAATAATAATAATAATAATAATAATAATAATAATAATAATAATAATAATAATAATAATAATAATAATAATAATAATAATAATAATAATAATAATAATAATAATAATAATAATAATAATAATAATAATAATAATAATAATAATAATAATAATAATAATAATAATAATAATAATAATTTCTTCTTGGTAACTGGTAATCTAACCACGATCATTTTCCTGCATAATGTTGCACATCCCTGGCAATTTCTCGGGCTTTACAATGTTCTACTTCTGACAATAATATTTTTTATTTTAAAATAAAATAAAAATTACAGAATCACCACCGAAGTATCGAAAAAGTATCGAGCGAATCGAGCAAGTATCGTGAGTATCGATGTATCGCAATTATCGAGGACCCATCCCTAGTTGTTAGTCAAAGTTAAACCTAAGCAATGGGCACTATCCAGCATATATGAGTAGAATAAATGGAATACACAACTTAAAGGGAGATTAGAGGTCTAAAATTAAAAAAAGAGGACATACAGACAGCTGTATTATTTTTGTACACTCTTATTAATTCGTATTTTTTCTAATTATATGTATCATTGAAGACCCAGTAAGTATATTTAAAATATACAATTCAGGAGATTTAAGCATGGGTGCGATAAGGCTTTTAATCTCCCCTTCACTTGGCGCTTGGCACTTTTCAATGATAAATCCTGTATTTGGCAACTTCCGGATCAGACATAGGGTGTTTTAAAACGACACCGAACGAACATATAAAAGTACTTAATCAGCTTCTATGTGACATATAGATCGTTTTTACCACCAATAGAGCCGCATAAAAAATGCTCCACAATGAGTGTGGATTACGCAGTGACCGCAACTACGACGCGTGCCTCACGCTGTCGGAGTTCGCAGATATAGGTCACACGCCGTGCCGCGTGCTGTAACTGTTTGTAAACATACCAACATACTCCACACTAGCTTGTTACTATTAACAATTTTTTGGGTTATGAAACACCAATAAAGAAGCAATTGCTTAACTATTGCTTAAGAATGCTTAACGTGTTCCAAAATTCCGTTACAGCAGTCCATGATGGCAAATAAGCTGGTGGACATATGCAACTTATACCTTTTAGAGGGAAGTTAATGTTAGTGAGGTTGAGGATGGAAGCATTAAATGGAACAGAAAACATCACATAATTGTAAATAGTGTGTGTGTGTGTGTGTGTGTGTGTGTGTGTGTGTGTGTGTGTGTGTGTGTGTGTGTGTAATTTACGTCCTCCAACGTTAAGTCATATCGGACGATGAATGGAACGGGTGAAATGATGCTGAAATGAGACCAGGGTCCATAGAGCTTAGAGTTACCCGACATTCGTCTTTCAGGATAAGTGAAAACCCCGGAAAAATCCCTATCCAGGTAACTCACCCTGACCGAGATTCGAACTCGGGACCTCTTGAACGTGAGGCAGACATGCTACCACCACGCTACCAAGGCGGACGAATTGTAGATAAATTAACCAAAACTAAATGGCGTATACAATGCTTATTTCATATTTGATAACACTAAATAAAGCATTTGTAACTGAAATGGAAGCTGTTGATATTTACAAGTGGTTGAAAATGTTGTACAATTAAGATCATAGCAAAATGCTCCGAAGTTAAACACTATCATGATGTAACTATTTTTACAATTAATATTGTTAATGAAACTAAATTAATCATGCGTTCGTTGAACTCTCTTCAGCTCTTCCATACATCAAAACCATATCCGTCATTTCGACGTTCGTATAGCGCTCCATATTGCTTGGATTTGCTATCCAAGTATGCGCAAAGTCCTCCCTGTTAGGACGGAATGTGTAGTTTTACACTGAAGCGCAACCTTGCAACTGTCCGAGTTATTAGTCGACTTTTTCACAAATAACTGCCCTTTGCCCCATTACCTGAAAGGTAGGCTAGGGTCACTGATAAAGAGCAAGGAGTAATGCTTTTGTTTTCGTGGCTGGTGCGTCCCAATTACAACTTTTGAGGTTCACACACCAGTGGTTCCTGCACTGCCTAATCACAAAATAATTTAATATTTAATGCTGCTTAAAATGATACCTAACAGAACTTTGAAGCAGCGACACCGAAATTCGGACTAGTTAAGTTATAAACTACGCAACGGATATAATCATTCGGTGTCGTTTTGAAACAACCGTTGTTGGACAGGCATCCAGCACTAATGTCTGAAAGCTAATTTGGGGAATGACAGGACGAGATTCAACTAAATGAAAGAATAAAGACATCTAAAATGTGGAAGTTTCCATAGCTTCCAGGCCCAGGCTTAATCGCTGCACAAGAATAATTTTCAACGATCAAGTTCAAGGTCAGTTCGTGTTTATGAAATCCTCAGGGCTTTAAAAATAAAACATGAAGGAAGAAACATTAAACATTTATAGTAAGCCTGAGAGGCTATTGTTTAAGTTGATTAAATCAGCAAAGATCTCCAAACGCCTGCAGTTATTAGGAAATTAGCTTTGAGGTATATTTCTTTTCACGCTATCACATCCCAGTAACGATCTCCAAAACAAAGAGGTCGTTTAACTATGCTCTTTGAAGATCACTATCCCATTTTAACTGATTATATCCTGGAACCGTTCTTTCATTACTTTGCCTGCAAGTTTCTTGCTCACTCACGTAAGGATGTTAATAACTTAACCTGATAGTCAAGTCCTCCGGTCACTTTTTAGTTAAAAGCTTCCTCATTTAAATTAATGATTCCATTTGTGAAAACGGGTTTTCTATTACCCTGTGTAGTACAAGGAACGTTTGCAGTGGCGGATTACTCATCTTCTGTCTTTTGATGTAAGTTGATTTCATCATTTCTCTCCATAAGACTGCAGCTCGTTTTGCTGTACGTATTTCACTTAACATTTTGCCCATAACTGGAAAGGTTTGCGTCCTCAGGTAATCAGAATGTCATAAATGAAATAACTAAACAGTTCTCTCAGAGAAATTTAATATCGAAGGTTACCAGAATACCCTTTCTGACGGCGAGTTTAACTCCCAAGGGAACTGTCATACCTGTACTTGCTTGAGAGATTCATGGCATCATCTCTGCTCTATATGGGTCTTTATGCCAAGAATCTGGTGCGGAATATAGCTGGAGGTACCAGAAAATCGAGGGTATCTACCAGGGCACACCCTCACAGAGTGAAGAGTGACCCCCCTCAAACGACCAGGGAGTTACCGAGCTGTTCCGAAAGGGCGCCCGGCGCCTCCGAGGCTCTTTCCATAGGGCAAGACCTAGAGACTAACAAGTCCTGTGGACTCAAGACGGGATGCAAGCGGATACACCACTTACGCGCCCCAACTCCAAAATCGGAAGGCTACCGATATGACCTTGGTGGGGCCGCCTGGTGATCTTGTACACCTTCTACTAGCTATGCTGGCTAGTACGTGGGAATATTATGGCTTCCCTCAACCCCGTCCGGAGACGTACCCGAACTCCCACGGGTATCGGGAACCACTGCCCCCTCGAGTCCAACCCAATCCGAACTCCCAATCACCGAAGCGTTAGAAGGGTGTGAGCTGTCAAACCTCTCCACGATACTGGCCATTTCAGTGTACTGCGCATGACCGAGAGTGTAAGTTCGGCAACTGGATTATAAACGACTGTGCACACGGTCTTCACCGGCACAAAACCATCTTCCGTACTGTACGTAACTCGAAAGCATCAAGTTTGAAATAACTCACCCAAAACATACATTTTGGAACAAAATACTAACAGACAACTCCAAAAATTAATTTCAGGGGAGAACAAGATTCTTTTGAATCTAACTAAACTCAAAGTACTTACAGTCCACATCTTGCTGCTTAAACATTTACATTCATGGAAATTATAGAACAATATATTTGTGAGAACTTTGGAAGAAAGCATGAAAACTCTTATTAGTATTTTATGCCAGTGCTAAGGCATAATTAAGCTCCTTTTTCTTACAATCTGAAGCATCAAGGACACGGCATGATCCGTTTTATCGTTAGGAGATGCACTTTATCTTCATTGATATACATATGCTTGAAAGAACAGAAGCTACATATGCTTTTCAGGAAGTATACGCTTCAATGGGGCTTCCACGTTTTTGTTCAAGATCTGAAAAATATTTCTCTCGTTGCATATGACAGAATTTACTGCTAAGGTAATACCATCTACATTTAACAATTGTTAATTTGATGTAGGGTGATGGAGTTGCACTTCCGTAACTTGTTATTCATTCCACGCTGTTTCCTTTTTACTCGGAATCCGAACCTCAGAGATTTTCCGCTTGTTATGCTCTCTGTACATATTCACAGTTAAACAGTTCTGCAACTTTAGTATTTGGTGGAGCTACAAAGTTTGATACAAACGGTTATGATAATGAAATACGTACATTAGAGTACCACAGGACCAGGTTGGTACGCCTGAGTAAATTTGTCTCGTGGGTGTTAGGGAAAACTTATCACATTTATGTGCAACCAATAAGACAAACACATCATCAGAGCCTTCAACCCCTTACAAAGATACTGTGACTTTGTGGGTTCGTGAAATGAAAAGTCCAATTGCACCACTCAAAAATGTTCTTTATTTCCACCGACTTACAGTTGAACACTTGCCAATTACACAGAATTACGTAATGCACACAATTACGATCCACCAGTTCGTCCGTTACAGTTCCACTTGCACTCGCAATTACTAAACTCCTCCGACGCACGTACGCAGTCAGTCCCCTCACTGGGCGCTCCTCACAGCTCGCCAAAAAGAACTGACTCAATTCACTCACTGCAGCCCTTTCTATAGCAATATCGCCGTTTTCTCGAAGTGTCTCGTTTCAGTGAATCACCGCGAAGGTTCCAGACGGCAGGGGAGGGGGGAAGAGGCTGCCAGCGACAAGTGACACTTCCCTAATCAACCCCTCAGTTAGTGACTGAGATAGATGAGTGGGTGTGGCACGTATGCCTCTGGTCCCTTCTCAGCTGTCGTTGGTCTGGCTTTCCGATAATTAGGTGACAATACCTTCGTCTCACACAACACTGGTGACGGCGTTGGCGGATATACGTTAACCCAGAGGAAAGCCACGCCATACTTTTCACAAAGCGCCACATCCCCGCAGAGTGCCCTAACTTAAACTTCCGAGGCCGAAGAACAGAGTGGACTAACTCTGTCAAGCACCTGTGAGTCCAACTGGACACAGGTTTAGCTTTCCGCCAGCACATCAGGGAGCTCTCCGCAAGGATGCAGGGAGCAATTGCATCTCTGTATGCAATGCTGGGGTCGAGGTCGATGCCGCTTGGCCTAAAGTTGTAACTTTTCCGAGTGCTGCTAACTCCATGCCTGCGAGATCTGGGGCATGGCATGCATGGCTGGCATGACTTCAACGTGCACAGAATAGAGGACTACGGTACATCTATTCTGTGGGTCGGTCTTTTCCTACCAGGTTGCTTCACGAAACCTCGTGTCTTCTTTACGTGGAGGATGAAATTAGGCGTCGGACATCAAAATTTTACGCAACTTCACCTAATCATAGAAGCCCTCTTGTTAGCTTATTGGAAGATTATGACGCCACTAGATGCCGTTTCAGCCTGTTCAGGCTTGCGGGCACCCGAGAAAACCAAGGAGCTAATCCTAACAGCAGCTAAAGCTGAGCTCCACACAATACTTCTAAGCTGTTTGGCAAAAAAATTCTTCCACCTATAACAAATTTAAAAATTAGAACACCAGGGTACAAGGTTTCGTAGCCATTCCTTCAACCTGAAGTACAGATAATTTGTTACCTTGAAAAAACAAAGTTAATCTAAAACCCACAACCCATCCTAGAACATTCCGAAAAGGAAAACCCTACCGGCGGTAAAACCCTTAACGGGTGGGCAGGCAGCAAAAACCTTCTGCCTTTATACAGCTAGCCAGCACTTCGGTCTTTAGAGTTAACATTTGTTGTATAAGTATAATATTGAAAAAGTCTTATATGTTTAGCTTACATGACCTTCTCCAACCATTATGGTTTACTTTTGATTGGCGTCTACAAATGATTCTTATAAGTATATGTTCTGAGCTATAAGCTATGGAACATTCAATGCTGCTGCCAGGATTTGAACAAACTCCTCTAAACAATTGAACTGTCATAGCAACATATCGACACGACATAAAAGACTCCGACTAACTCGTGTTTTTCCGGTTAGTCACAAGAAGATACATCAATTTTAAGCTGACATGTCCTATTGCGATTTCTAAGTCCGGACTTCATACCTTAACAAACTAAGCTAGTAAGAAATTGTTCTAACGAACTTATATTTTCTGTTAGCTTCATCCTTTTTTAGATAAACGAAGCAGAATTAGTTGCATTATACATTTTGTTGTAGAATCTTGCCTACAGGGGATACGGGAAACTGAAGCCAGTGCACCCACCTCGGTAGCGTGGTGGTAGCATGTCTGCATAACGTTCAAGAGGTCCCGAGTTCGAATCTCGGTCAGGGTGAGTTACCTGAATACGGTTTTCTCCAGCGTTTTCCCTAATCCTGAAAGACGAATGTCGAGTAACTCTAAGCTCTATGGACCCTGGGCTCATTTGAGCATCATTTCACCCGTTCCATTCACCGTTCGATATGACAACGTTGGAGGACGTAAGAAAAAAGAAGCCAGTGCCAAGGTTTTACACGTGGATTGATCTTTGTATAATTCCCGAAAAACAGTTGAATGTGCACAGCGCTTTGAAAGCCCACACAAGATTTGAAAAATTCAAACTTGCGAATAGAGAATTTCTCGGAAATGTTGATGCCATAATATATTTAAAACAATTGTGTGTTTTAAAATCATTTATATTTTGCGTGTTTTTTTTCCTATATCTTAAAAGTTAAAATTAAGGTTTTTCCGAATGAAGAGGACGTTGCAAACTATTACCAGAAAATATTTTGCTAAAATGTTTCTTTTTTAATTCAGAGGCCTCAAAATAAGCGTTTGCAATTATTCTATCTTTTAGGTAAGTGATAGAGAAAGTCTTAGAGATGCAAAAGAGCTGAATTTAGTTTTAAACATTCAAACTCCTAAACCTTTCAAGAGATGAATTACATTTCTCTAAGAAGTTAATGCACCAGAAGACGGGAAATATTCCAAAATATTTGTATTTATTAAGTAATTCTGATTTGCCAACAATTTATTATATTAAAGGGTTTATAAAAAATCCGAAACTGATTTTATGCGGTTATATTTCATTGAATACTTCACAGATACGACCAGAGCGTCGTTTTAATAACAAATTCATGAAAAATACTTTAATTAACAATTTTAGGACATATATCCTCACTGTTTGTTTTCCTGTGCCTCATAATTTTCAAGTTTTTGGTGAGTCCAGAAAACATTCCTCTTGTCCTCTGTGAGGAGAAGTTTGTAAGATAATTTGTGTATGAATTACGAGTCATGTTAGCATGTTATTTTAATTTTCAGCTTCTGGTTGAAGTATACATGGAACAGCTATGTGCAATTTGCATAAATTATTACACCTTCCCAGCCAAGCTCTTCTAATAAAGTTGTCAGAGGCTGCAGCGGACTTCATTTTAGGGTAATGAACACTAAACTAATCTCAATGACAAATAGATTGCTGGAAAAAATAGTTTATATGTGTATTCAGCATATGTGTGGCAATCTTAGGTATTTAAATATGGGACAAGAAAACATTGCGTTAATATGATCATGGATTCGAAAATTTTTATTAGGGTATTACGAAAAGAATTCCTTTGATGGTGGATATGATCTCAAAAGTCCGTTTGTGCCAATTTTCCTTGTTGTGTATGCTATTTATTTTGTTGTGCTATTATTTAGAGTAACTTCTATTACATTACAAGTCAATGTATTCAGGGAAATGGCCTATGTACTACGAGGGGGTGTGGTAAAGTTTTAATTAACACCCGGTAGTTTTTACGCTAGAGTGATGAAACTTTTTCAGTGTCATCATTGATCTCTCGGAACATAATGTTGGTAATTTCAGTGATTTGAGTCCTTTTTTTTTTTTTTTTTTTTTTTTTTTTTTTTTTTTTTACAGTGAGTTCCAGAAGTCACTGAGGTGTAAGATAGAGAAAATTAAGGTGTGATCAAATTCCTACATTTGAAGGGCAAAACTGCCCGGGAAATCCATGATCAGATGGCGGCTGTTTATGGAAATGATTGCCCATCGTATGACACTATTGTGAGGTGGAAAAGGAATTTTCAAACTGGTCACATGTCCCTGACAGATGAGCCAAGAGCTGGTAGACCGTCAGCTGTCACAGTGAAGAAAGTGGAGTGTTTAATACTAGAAGACAGACGAGTAACCATCCAAATGATCATGAATGAGACACATCTTAGTTATGGTAGTGTGTGGAAAATTATTCATGACGAACTGCACATGTCTAAGGTGTCTGCACGGTGGGTTCCACGTTTGCTAACCCCTTTCCAAAAGCAAACACAGCGTGATCTTTCAAGACAGATGTTGATGGTGTTGTAACAGGATAAAGATGACTTTTTCTTTGATCGTCTGGTAACCATGGATGAATTCTGGATCTATCAGTATGATCCAGAGACAAAAACCATTAGCATGGAATGGAAACATGCCGATTCGCCCCTTCCAAAAAGGCAAAGCTGCAAAAGTCAGCTGGAAAGGTCATGCTTTCAGTTTTCTGGGACTGTCTTGGAGTCATCCCTACAGATTATCTTGCCAAGGGTCAAACCATCACTGACAGACACTACTGCAATCTTCTGGACAAGTTACGAGCAGCTCTGATTAAGAAACGACGCGGTATGCTCTCCAAAGTTGTTCGTCTTCTGTCTAACAATGCACCAGCTCATTCATCTCAAGTTGCAGTTGACAAAACAAGAGAATGTGGCTTTGAGACCTTACAGCGTACGCCTTAATCGCCCGATCTCGTACCAAGTGACTATTTCTTGCTCGTGGAAATGAAGAATTCGTTGCGTGGTCACTATTTGACAACACAAATGACGTCATTAATGCAGTGGAAGAGTGGTTTAAAGCGAATTCTACAGAATTCCACAATCAAAGTATTCGGAAGGTCAAGAAACGCTGGGAAAAATGTGTAAATCTTGATGCTGACTACGTAGAGAAGTACATAAACACAAACTCTTTGTCACATTTTTTAAAGGGTGATAAAACTTTACGACACCCCTCGTACATTTAGGGCCTAATACATTCAATGGGATAGTTAGCTGTATCCAGAAGGATACTCTAAGAAGGAGTTTCTTGTGAATGAAGTTTTCTTACCGAGGTGAAAAAATGGGAGATTCAAATTTTGAGAGACTGCGAAGTGTGCGAAGCTGTGGACTTGAGGAAAGAGTTCTTAGTGCTCTGGACGAAACCTCATCAGGCTAGTACGAGAATAATGAGGAGATAGGAAGGCATCAGTCGACCATCTGGAAAATTCTGTTTGAAACTCTTCCCTACTTGTATCACAGTCAATGGAGTTGAGGATTAATGCAGTCCTTACAATTAGAACTGTCGTCAAACCATGCTAGAGTAACGCGCTATGCTCATTCATCCTTTTCACTGAAGAGGCTGGCTTTATACGTAGCGATACCGTCATTGTTAATTACGGTTTATAAAAATTCTAATGAAATGTGAAAGATTAAACATCAAGAAAGGTTTAATCTCAACATGGATGCGATCATCTTGTCGGCATTATTTCTTCTTCTTCTTCCTCCTCTTCCTCTTCCTCTTCCTCCTCTTCCTCTTCCTCCTCTTCCTCCTCTTCCTCTTCCTCCTCTTCCTCTTCCTCTTCTTCCTCTTCTTCCTCCTCTTCTTCCTCTTCTTCCTCCTCTTCCTCTTCTTCCTCTTCTTCCTCCTCTTCCTCTTCTTCTTCTTCTTCTTCTTCTTCTTCTTCTTCTTCTTCTTCTTCTTCTTCTTCTTCTTCTTCTTCTTCTTCTTCTTCTTCTTCTTCTTCTTCTTCTTCTTCTTCTTCTTCTTCTTCTTCTTCTTCTTCTTCTTCTTCTTCTTCTTCTTCTTCTTCTTCTTCTTCTTCTTCTTCTTCTTCTTCTTCTTCTTCTTTTGTAATTTACGTCCTCCAACGTTAAGTCATATCGGACGATGAATGAAATGGGTGAAATGATGCTCAAATGAGCCCGGGGTCCATAGAGCTTAGAGTTACCCGACATTCGTCTTTCAGGATAAGGGAAAACCCCGGAAAAAACCTTATCCGGGTAACTCACCCTGACCGAGATTCGAAATCGGGACCTCTTGAACGTGAGGCAGATATGCTACCACCACGCTTCCGAGGCGGGCCATTATTTCTTCCTTCTACATTTTACATTTTATGAACGAAATATTTCAGATAAATTTTAATATTACCAACATCTTTAGTACTACCTTTTTTAATATGATTTGACAGTTGCACAAGATTATACAAAATTCTGACACGAGCACACACATGGAACTTTATCTTAAAGTTTCTTTATTACTCAAGGACTCAAAACATGTATTTCTGGTAAAATCTTAGGCGGAATCCAACACTTTATCTACCTGGTAGATACGTGGTGGAGAAAGTAAAAGTTCAGAAAATTTCCTTTATATTAATTACTCTTGAAAATGCTATAATGTTTCTATGTAGGTAAGTGGCAGAGATATCAACTACATAGATGGTTGTCACAATAATTGCTAATGGGCTACTCTATTCTCTGTGCACACAATGCTGGGAAAAGCAGCACATGTGTTTTCGTGTATTTATTTATTTTAAGTAAGACTTTCAAAGGCGCAATTACTGCGGCATTTTTAATAACCTCTTATTACAATATTAATTCAACTGAAGTTGATTCTGAAATATATTTCTCAGAAACATCTTAAGTAATCTTATAATAATTACCCAATTATTAAAATGTTTTTCTTTGTTCTTTATCTGATTTTAAATGTCTTCTAAACAATACTAAAACATTAATTTTGGCAATAGTAGCTCAAGGTTAAGAGCGGCTGGACGGCAACCAGAAGATCCGTGGGTCAAATTCCGGCTATGGCATTGAATTTTTCGGTCTGGCTCTGTCTTTCCATACACCGCCAGTGTGAAAGAACAATTAGTTTCCATTAATTGCACCTAATAGTGGTCCGAACTATAAAGCCTGGGCCTTGAACTACTTACAGTATAGTAAGTCGCCATTAGGGTGGTTGTCTCATGTGTTTATGAGAATTCCTAAGTGGTTTACCGGAAAAAATAGAAGTCAGTTGGCGAATTTAGTGCCATATCGACACGTTGGCCATAGTAGCTCAATGGTTAGAACTGCTGGACGGATACTAGAAGATCCGTGGTTCAAATCCCGGCTATAGCACTGAATTTTTTAGTCTGACTCTACGTTTCCACAATTTAGCCTACGTACACATGGCCAGTGTGAAAGAACAGTTTCCAATCTCAGTATTGTTCAAAGGCTTATTTTCAAGGCTTGAAGTTCCTTTGCTTACTGCAAATCTAAGACTCTACTAACAAGAGAACTATATTTGCTTGAAAGCTTGATGCATCATCTGTGCTCTATATGGAGTCTGTGTGCCAAAATGTAGGTGCCAAGTGTAGCTGGAAGTACAAGAAGATAGATGAGGTTTTTTTATTTATATTTTGTTTATTTACGTCCTCCAAGTCATATAGGACGGTGAATGAATTGGGTGAAATGAGCCCAAGGTCCTTGTTGCTTAGAGTTACCCGACATTCGTCTTGAAGGATAAGGGAACACTCCAGAAAAACCTTATCCAAGTAACTCACCCTGGCAGACATTCGAACTCGGGACCTCTTGAACTTGAGGTAGACATGCTACCATCTGAGCTACCGAGGCGAGCAAGAAGATGAGTCCAGAATACGCAGGAAAATGTAGGCCTACTAATACAGCATTGTACGGAAGGGACTGTTTACCCCCGATTGTTTACCGGCAATGTCTACACTTGGAGGAGCGCCGTCCCCCATACACGTGCTGGCGAGAGATAGCCAGCAGCCACTTGCAAGTAGTCGCATGGGGCAATTTCCAGGCTTCAATTTTAGGGCATTGTGTTTCTTCTCCGCAGCAGATTTTTGGTGCACATTGTTTACGTACAGCAGGCGTTATACCATCAAATTTTCAGGTCCGTGGTGGTGTGAGTAGAGTGATAGTTCCCTTGTAAGGATTTTTAGGTCCGAAATAATTCACCTTCTTCCGACGCCTTCAAACCCAGGCTTTGTGAATTAGAGTGCGGCCTGTTACCCCTAAACCCTGAGTAATAACAATGAAAAAGGAGATTAAAATATTGGTATTCTTTAAATTGTGCGACTTTGCTACTATGGGTGGTCAAGATAAATGAGACACCCTGTATAAATCATGTGCCGATTTTTCGAATCTCTTATGCCATGCGAAGAGGTGTGGCGGCTTATGCTAATTAATTAGAAATGTTTCATGTAAATCTTAGTCAGTAGCTTTGAAAACGATGAGAAATGTCTCATTTATACAAATGAGTTACTGACACACCCTGTGTTTATGCAGAATGTAGAAGCTACTACCTGAGCGACAGCCTCTAGCAATTTATTAAAAATATATATACCATTAGTGTCAAACATATAATGTTGCACAAACCAGCAGCTACGGATATCAAAGAAAGAAAAGTAAAGAGGATACGTGGAGGAAAAATAAATAAATAGAACAAAGCAATCGTCAAAAATAATGAGGTAGGGAAGGAAAAAGCAACAGAAATAACGATGAGGTCTCAGGGTCTATTTTTACGGTTGTTTAGGCGCGCAGACAGCTTTTAACATGAATAATTCGTTGGGAGCGGCTTCCTTTTGATTCGGTCAGAAAACTGGTCAGAAGCGGTGTTGATCAACAGCACCGACCGGCTTACAGACACTTTTGGCTGCCTCCTCACGTTTTCCCCCCGCTCGAGAATCAAGCGGATAATAACCCAAACATATGTACAGCTTATAAACTAACTACATAATCGTATAGCCGCTTTAAACTTTCCGCTGGAGAATAAGTTCACGGAAACAACATAAATAACTTCCCTTTTTACAGACACACGTTTTGGAATGTATGCACTCACAAACTCCGCATCGAAATTTCACCAAAAATACACTTTTGAGGTAAGACGATAAAGAGTAAGAGGTAGATAATGGATGGCAGCTCCAGGAAGAACGGATAAAGTCAGGGAACCAAGGAGGTCACAGGTTCGCAGACACGCGCGGAAGTCTCCAACAAGTGTTGTTTTCAAATGCTAGGCTTTGGCAATGAAGCCATTAGCGCTCTTGCTCTCCAATATTTCTGCGTAGTGGGTCCGGCAGATAGCGCTTCACAGGTTAAAAGATGTTCTTCAGTCATTTCCTCTTCTTTGTTGTCAAATGCTAGGCTTTGGCAATGGAGCCATTAGCTCTCTTGCTCTCCAATATTTCTGTGTAGTGGGTCCGGCAGGTAGCGCTTCACAGGTTAAAAGTTGTTCTTCAGTCATTTCCTCTTCTTTGTTGTCAAATGCGAGGTTTTGGCAATGAAGCCATTAGCTCTCTTGCTCTCCAATATTTCTGTGTAGTGGGTCCGGCAGGTAGCGCTTCACAGGTTAAAAGATGTTCTTCAGTCATTTCCTCTTCTTTGTTGTCAAATGCTAGGCTTTGGCAATGAAGCCATTAGCTCTCTTGCTCTCCAATAGTTCTGTGTAGTGGGTCCGGCAGGTAGCGCTTCACAGGTTAAAAGTTGTTCTTCAGTCATTTCCTCTTCTTTGTTGTCAAATGCGAGGTTTTGGCAATGAAGCCATTAGCTCTCTTGCTCTCCAATATTTCTGTGTAGTGGGTCCGGCAGGTAGCGCTTCACAGGTTAAAAGATGTTCTTCAGTCATTTCCTCTTCTTTGTTGTCAAATGCTAGGCTTTGGCAATGAAGCCATTAGCTCTCTTGCTCTCCAATAGTTCTGTGTAGTGCGTCCGGCAGATAGCGCTTCACAGGTTAAAAGATGTTCTTCAGTCATTTCCTCTTCTTTGTTGTCAAATGCTAGGCTTTGGTAATGAAGCCATTAGCTCTCTTGCTCTCCAATATTTCTGTGTAGTGGGTCCGGCAGGTAGCGCTTCACAGGTTAAAAGATGTTCTTCAGTCATTTCCTCTTCTTTGTTGTCAAATGCGAGGTTTTGGCAATGAAGCCATTAGCTCTCTTGCTCTCCAATATTTCTGTGTAGTGGGTCCGGCAGGTAGGGCTTCACAGGTTAGATGATGTTCTTCAGTCATTTCCTCTTCTTTGTTACACAGAGGACAATTTGGACTTGTATAAATTCCTATTCTGTGCAACTGTTTGGCCAAATAATCATGTTCCATAAGTAATCTAAACTTTGCTACTGCAGCTTTAAGTGGGATTTCTGGAATAATTTCTGGAATTTAATTAAAATGTTCCATTTTTTATCTTCGGCTTTGTTAGATATTGATTGGTTTTGTTTGTTTTTATATTTTCTTTTGACTAATCTTTTTATGGATGTAAATGGTAAGTTTTTACTTTTGTTCTGAATTAAATTTGCAGCTTTCCTGGCAATAAAATCAGCTGATTCATTTCCAGCAATTCCACAATGTGCAGGTATCCACTGTAATATAATTCTTTTCTGTAGTTTTTGAAGTTGTTGGATCATTTTGTGACATTCTTTAATTTGGATTGACCTCATTTTATATGAACTTATTGCACATAATGCTGCTTTAGAATCAGAAAGTATGACAGCATTTTTGAATTTATCTATTATGTATAGAAGGTGTTGGAGTGAAATATGAATAGCCGTTACTTCTGCATCAAAATTTGTTGTGTGGTATCCTGCTGGTTGATAGAATGAGAACAGTGCACACTTAACTCCTGCTCCTGAGTTGTCCAAGTTAGATCCATGACAAGTGTCCAACAAGTGTTGAGAGTTCTCAACCCGGCGCCAGAACTCACTGCGAAGTCACCAATGTCACACAGAGCATTTACAATACGCAAGCATCTGTACCATCTGTCCAGACACCGTTTGAACAGCATAAGTCATGAAATAAAATTTGGGGTGAATCTAAAGTTTCAAACTGAGAGATTGAGCAGGGATATTCAAGCAAGGACTTCCAAGAAAGTTCTTCCACTTCAAGCAACCCTTTACATGACATGAAATATTTGTTTTGTCATGAAGAACAAATAGTTTGTGAAGCATTCTTCATCATGACTGTACAACTGCGAAACTGTAATCATAGGAAATATGCAGAAAGAGCAGTTCATGAAAATATACAATTATATCAAACTTTCAGAAGTTTCAAACTGATAACTTGATTTGTCTAATATTTAAATACATTTCCTGAATAGTTAGAACACTACTATGTTATATGGAAGAGAACCGACCGAGGTGGTGCCACAGTAACGTGTGCGAGTTGCATTCTGGGGCGTCGTGGTTGGATCCTCGTTGACAGAACATTCTGTCTTGAGTTTTTTTGTGTTTCCCCATGTCACTTAAGGCAAATACTGGGCTGCTAGCTTACGTACCACAAAGTCCTTTTCATCATTTCCTTTTAGGCGCACTTTCAGACTCCCGGTGTGTGGTAATGCTTGTATATTGTAAATGCTCTTGACGACACTGGGCGCCCGTCTAGGTACCGTGGTGGTAGCATGTCTGCCTCACGTTCAAGAGGTCTTGAGTTCGAATCTCGGTCAGGGTGAGTTATCTGGATAAGGTTTTTCCGGGGATTTCCCTTATCCTGAAAGACGAATGTCGTGTGACTCTAGGCTCTATGGACCCTGGGCTCATTCGAGCATCATTTCACTTGTTCCGTTCATCGTCCGATATGACTTGGTGTTGGAGGACGTAAAATACAGGGGAAAAAAAGCGACGGGACTGGGTGAGTTTATATGGTCGCTTTTCACTGAGTAGGATGGCTCAGGTGGTTTCGTCTGTGACTGGCATTCGGGAGGCCTGGGTTCGATTCCCGTGGCCGACATACCTGACCCAGGGATATTTTTCGGTGTTTTCCTTGGTCGCTAGGCGAATGCTGGGTAGGTTAATTATAACACCCGAATTTCCTTCCCCTCCAATTCATTTCCATTATCATTTCGGGTGTCTCGGCGGTGCATGGTGGGATGAATTCCTCTGAGTGAACTATTTCCTCTTCCGATAGGTCGATTGCCGGTCTCCGAACCGACTACTGGGACAGCCTCCGGGGAATTCCCGTCCCCTTCAGCTGCCGAGGTGCGCGCGCTGCGGACCCTTAGCACTCGTGGTACCTCTGACGTTACTAGAGGAACCTCGGACCAAACTGCCGAGCCCCTCCCGTAGGGGAGTTGTTCGGATTGGGTTGGACTCGAGGGGGCAATGTGTTCACGACACCCACGGGGAAATGGGTACTTCCTGCCAGGCTACGGCCGCCCGGAGGGTTAGAAGGTTGCCCAAATAGTCCCGAGTACTAGCCTGTAGAGCTAGTAGAAGGTGTGTTAGATCACCAGGCAGTCTTCGATCGATAGTCTTCCCTGTGGGGTTCATGCGAGTAAGTGGCGTATTCAATTCCACCCGTCTTGACGTTGTAGTCGATGGGGGGGGGGCGGGCTTTTTAGACTCAAGATATTGTCCCACAGAAAGACCCTCGGAGTTTTCCATCGCTTGTGGTAAGAAGGAGACCCGGGTCCTTGGTCCTATGGGTCCAGGATTAATGGGAGTAGATCCTCTGCAAATAAATAAATAAATAAATAAATAAATAAATAAATAAATAAATAAATAAATAAATAAATAAATAAATAAATAAATAAATAAATAAATAAATAAATAAATAAATAAATAAATAAATAAATAAATAAATAAATAAATAAATAAATAAATAAATAAATAAATAAATAAATAAATAAATAAATAAATAAATAAATAAATAAATAAATAAATAAATAAATAAATAAATAAATAAATAAATAAATAAATAAATAAATAAATAAATAAATAAATAAATAAATAAATAAATAAATAAATAAATAAATAAATAAATAAATAAATAAACAAACAAATGGGATGGGATGGGATGGGATGGGATGGATGGATGGATGGATGGATGGATGGATGGATGGATGGATGGCTGGCTGGCTGGATGGATGGATGGATGGATGGATGGATGGATGGATGGATGGATGGATGGATGGATGGATGGATGGATGGATGGATGGATGGATGGATGGATGGATGGATGGATGGATGGATGGATGGATGGATGGATGGATGGATGGATAGATAGATAGATAGATAAATAAGTCTCCGAGGAATCTCCGTTGTCATAGGCTGTCGAGGGAGGTTTCCATCTAAGTAAAATGTAGGGATCCGCCCTCTGCATTGTAGTGGCTCCTTGGAACGGCCACCCTCTGACTCTTCTCACCTCATCCTTCCTGTCGGGGATTACCCACTTGAAGCATAAGGTACAATAGACTAAGACTGGTCGCAGTGACGAATCCCCTGCCATAAAGAAAATGGTCGCTGTTCTCAAGTGGATGGAGGCTTGTGGACACCAGATCCGGATTATTGGTGGCTGCGCAGCTCCTCCAGGTGCAAGGATGAAGAACTTCAGCGGTCTCCTACGGTTTCCACACTTCATGCCTGCCCCCTCAAGTGTTACAGCATTATATTTGTGTGGAGTTCGCGTGAGGCGTCCCCTCAGTTGTGTAACCTTTACGTTTACCTTTACGTCGAGAATAATAATAAAAAATAATAACTAACTCTACGTGTATTGACCAAGTCCAATACAAAAGCATGGTCATTTCTGATCGGATTGTACCTGAAATAGTAATTTACTCTGAAAACTACTCGATTTTATAAGTCTGGAAGTAAAGTTATCACAAACCTCGAGTTGGCTTCCTCCTGCAGCCCAACAAAAGCAAGTGAAACACACAAAAACTCTATACATTTGGCATGGATAAAAGCCTTTCCGGAACCTTTTGCTTTCTTAGCGTTTACCACCATAAACTCTCTCATTTTTCTTTGCTGCTTTCCTGTTCTTATCGTGTATGTTTTATTTGCGACTCTCCCCTTTTCCTTTTGCGGTCTTCTCTTTTGCCATTTCACTCAATGTCGAGTCGTTTCCCCCATGCTATATTCCGCACCCCAGCTTGTTGCAGGCTGTGTAATGGGCTTCTCCTAGCCCCACTTGTCCAAGAGATGGAATTTTAAACAGCTCCTCTATACATTATGCTTAAATCGCACTCATTGTGCCCGAGTTTGCTCACTCGAAAAAACAAAGGACTGCTCGGAATATCATTTATGTAACGCTTGGAGGTGATTAAACGTATTTGCTGCACATTCATTTTCTTCTACAGAGTTTTTGTCATCCTCAACCATTTATCTTTGTATTTAATTCTTGTTTGTACCTTTATTGCTATCTACCCACAGTTTATTGCCTTCCATAAAAAATTACATCGAGATTTCACAGGAAATACAGGTTTTGAGGCCCTCTGAATAACAGAAAACGGTCCGCAAGAATGTGTGCCACTGTGTAACTCTGAACAACATTAATTATAACAAATATGTTACATAAATACCAAACTGACATTTAGCTTAGGATTAGGATTACTACGGAGACAGATGATTTACAACCTAAATAGTACTTTTTTGTAATTAGGTCCTCCAACGTTAAGTCATATCGGACGATGAATGAAATGGGTGAAATGATGCTCAAATGAGCCCAGGGTCCATAGAGCTTACAGTTACCTGACATTCGACTATCAGGATAAGGGAACCATATCCTTACCTTATCCAGGTAACTCACCCTGACCGAGATTCGAACTCGGGACCTCTTGAACGTGAGGAAAACACGCTACCACCACGCTACCGAGGCGGGCTAGTGCATCAAATGAATGTCATTTAAGTTTCTTAACCTATGCCCTTTATTATTGCAAAACTACATATTTATTTCGAAGTTGGCTTCCTTAAAGAAGCTCTGAGTGTTTGCATTCCTCCTAATAAGCATGATCAACACAGCAGTCTATACTGGTCGCCAAACTAGAGTGTGATTGTCAGTTAGTAACCACATGGAAAAGCGCTGTAAATAAACGGGAGGGGATGAGTACGTCATAACGGTTGCCATAGTAACGATTAGAGGGACCAATTAGAGTCGAAACGTTTCCATGACAATGTTAGACGCTAAACATTGGTTGCCGATATTCTAACACGTGCTTAGCATGACTTGCGGGCAAGCGAGTTACGCAAACGCTGCAGTAAATACAATACCTAGGTGGATAGAGTCAACATGAAAAATTCACTGCCATAGCCGGGATTTGAACCACGGATCTTCTGGTTTCCGTCCAGCCGCACTACCATTGTGCTACTATGGCCAACGTGCCGACATGACATTAAATTCTCCATTCGACTCGTATATTTCCCCGGTAGACCACTAGGGGCTCTCGCATCCGAGATACACCGTTCGTGGCGACTTACTATTGTAAGTACTTAAGTCCCAGGCTTCATCATTTAACTCTTATTATTTTAGTTAATTGATGGAAATTAATCATTTCTCCACACTAGCCGTATATAGGCTAAGATATTTGATGGATAGAGTCAACATGAAAAATTCACTGCCATAGCCGGGATTTGAACCACGGATCTTCTGGTTTCCGTCCAGCCGCACTACCATTGTGCTACTATGGCCAACGTGCCGACATGACATTAAATTCTCCATCAAATATCTTAGCCTATATACGGCTAGTGTGGAGAAATGATTAATTTCCATCAATTAACTAAAATAATAAGAGTTAAATGATGAAGCCTGGGACTTAAGTACTTACAATAGTAAGTCGCCACGAACGGTGTATCTCGGATGCGAGAGCCCCTAGTGGTCTACCGGGGAAATATACGAGTCAAATGGAGAATTTAATGTCATGTCGGCACGTTGGCCATAGTAGCACAATGGTAGTGCGGCTGGACGGAAACCAGAAGATCCGTGGTTCAAATCCCGGCTATGGCAGTGAATTTTTCATGTTGACTCTATCCATCAAATATCTTAGCCTATATACGGCTAGTGTGGAGAAATGATTAATTTCCATCAATTAACTAAAATAATAAGAGTTAAATGATGAAGCCTGGGACTTAAGTACTTACAATAGTAAGTCGCCACGAACGGTGTATCTCGGATGCGAGAGCCCCTAGTGGTCTACCGGGGAAATATACGAGTCAAATGGAGAATTTAATGTCATGTCGGCACGTTGGCCATAGTAGCACAATGGTAGTGCGGCTGGACGGAAACCAGAAGATCCGTGGTTCAAATCCCGGCTATGGCAGTGAATTTTTCATGTTGACTCTATCCATCAAATATCTTAGCCTATATACGGCTAGTGTGGAGAAATGATTAATTTCCATCAATTAACTAAAACAATACCTAGGTTTTTATTTCTCTTCTGATAACCCTACGTAAACAGAATGCCTTCACAGCTAGAGATCCTGTAATGGCAAGTTACTTTGCATTTTATTTGTGGCAATTTGCCTTGGTTTACGCGTGTGTGAGTTCGTGTATCTGTGCGTGTGTTGTGATCATTTGCAATTGTGTTTAATGAATGTTAATTCTGTCAAGCGAATGTATAAACTATATTTGGTAAAGGTATTCCAATTAAAGGACATACACGGGAAATAATATGCTCTGTCAGAGAATACTTCGAAGAGGAGCAATTGAAAGGGGAGTCTAGTATTCCATTCTCTAAGTGTTTGATAGGACTTCACGTGCTGTAGGTATGAGTAAGGGCATTGAGGTTAGATTGGGAAATAAAAGCATTTTAAAGAAGAAAGACATTGGGGTATAAATTAGAAACTACCGGAAAAAATTATACAAGCGGCATTTTCCCAGTTCAATAAGCATCAAAATGTCACAGGTATCCCTCTTTTGTTACGATGATCTTTACATTGATGTGTTCTTGCATGGTCTAGCTTTTGCAAGTAGATCCACAACTGTACTATTGTCTTTGTGTATAGCATTATAAATAATTAATAATAATAAAATACCAATTGCAATCCCAACTGAATCACCTTCGCACGCGTAATGCTATCGCGTTCTCCACGTGGCAGCAGTAAGCGACAACGTCGCCTCTCTCTCCGTACGAAATGTCAATCACTTTCTAGATTGGCGACCAGTATAAATCCCGCTTCTTATGTTCTTGTTCCGCTGGCATGTATTCACTGGCTCTCCCTTTCCTTCTCCTGATTTGATGTACAAGCCCTGTGCAGTGCAAGGTCAGAACACATGCTCTGATAGACGTTTGTACTTTTGTCATGGTGAGAGGCAGGCAGAATGATCCTTCCATATATTTGTTGATAAGGATTCTAAGTACTCCAGGTACGCTATTACGTAATAAATTTGATTGATATAAACACCAATCTGACAATTTCCATAAAATATATTAAAATAAATGATTATCTTAAATAAGGAACTGGATTGCACCGCACAAACACCTGTTCAATGTCAGCAGTCAATGACAGGAGACAAAAATTATGTGAAACTGACCTCAGCACCTATTCTTTGTAACCGGTAGGAAAAAAAAAAAAAAAAAAAAAAAAATTTGAGGTATCCCTCCCTCTAAATGTGGTTAAACATTATTTCACCGATGAAATAGAAAATTCGACGAGTTTATTTATGTTAAAATTTGGAGAATATAATTATAGCGCAGATGAAAAGGTGGTTCATCAGATAGCATAGCTGCTTTGGAGAATTAAAAGGAATGGGAAAGAAGGACTGGAAGTTAATGATAGGAATAAAATGTCTTACTTTATGGAACTAGTCGGCTGTTTAAATTGCCGCTAATCAACGGCAGTAAAAATATCATAAAGCTGCACTTGATGCAAAGGAAGGTGTAATAAATGCCGTGTCAACTGTTTCTGATGACTTAACTTCTGTTCTGGACATCACGCCAGCCAATCGCATGCAAGCAAATGCGCAAAGGTGCAATGAAAGACCCAACCTTTCAATTATTACACACTGAGGACAATCACCGAAAGAATTACTTTGTCGGGGCCAAATGACCTAGCTGTCGATGGGTCCTTAAACCTCCCTTCCTCTCTCTCCCACCCTTTCTCCCTCCCTCACTCACTCTTACTTTGTTCACCGAGCGGGAAGGCCCAGGCGGTTTCGTCTGTGTCCCGCATTCGGAAGGCCCGGGTTCGATTCCCGTGGCCGACCTACTGACCCATCGGTTTTTTGGGGAGTTTTACCGGGTCGCTAGGCGAATGTCTGGTAGGTTAATTACATCCCCCGAATATCCTGTCCCTCCATTTCATCTCCATTATCATTCCATATCATCTCTCATTTGGTGGTCTCTTTCAGGAGTCTCAGGAGTCGGCGGGAGTCTCGGTGGTGCATGGTAGGATGATATTCTCTGAGGAAAACTACTTCCTCCTCCGATAGGTCGGTTGCCGGTCTCCACTCTTCTGCTGGGACAATTTCGGGACCACCAGCCAGGGTACTTTGGGGCTCGGATCGCCTGCCTTGGTACCATTAGTGTTCGGCTGCTGGACTCGTTACGTCCCGCTGTAGGGGAGCGTGTTCGTTATCCTGGCCTGTCGGGGGAAGTCTCTATCCAAGTAAACTGTAGGACCCTGCCCTCTGTACTGTCGTGGCTTTTTGAGTCGGCCACCCTCTGTCTCCTTCGCCTCATCCTTCGTCCCGGGGGTGCCCTCACTTGGAGGTATAGGAACAATGGGCCCAGCATGGTGGCCTATGTACCGAATCCCCTCCGTAATGAAATCCTAATCGCTACTTTGTTCTGAAAATAGCTTAATTTCCTTTGTTTTCGAAACTTAATTATCCCTGAATTATTTGAATGGAAACAACAATTTCTCATATGCTGTTTAGTATCTTCTAACCAAAAAAATCTAAATTCTGTAGGTTGATTGTTGAAACATTTTGGTTTGATTAGAGTAGTTAACTATATTTATAAAAAAAATGATATAAGTACTCACAGGTACCAACTCACTCTACCGCTGAGAAATTCACATTTCTCCTTTCTGTACTAGAGTAGGTATATCTAACAAGGGTATACTTACACAGCTACATATAAAAAATTTGATGATATAATGCCTGTTGTATATAAAATATGGGCTCCAAAAATATGTTGCGGAGTAGAACCGCAATGCTCAAAACTGAAGCCTGAAAAGTGCTGCATGCGACCACTTGCAAATAGCTGTTGGACACCCCTCGTCAGCTCTGTGGCGAGTGTGGGATACGGTGCTCCTTATGTGTGCCACCCGACTTTTGGCACACAGGGCCCACATACAGCAGAAATGACATCATCAAACTCTCAAGCGAAGACAGGTATGGGCATAGTGGTAGTTCCTGTGTAAGTTCTACTCAGATTACGCTACTTAATGAATACCTCCGTCCGGCTGAAATCTATTTGGAAACACATATCGCATTCATTGACGTGGAAAAAGCTTTTGATAGAATAAATAGATCAAAACAGTGGCAAATATTGGAAAGTAAGGGTTATCCACCGCAATAAAAGGCATATACACAAATACAACTATAAGAACTGATACTGGGGATAGGTTAACAGAACAAATTTCTACCAATACTGGACTAAGACAAGGGTGTAGCTTATCACCTACTCTTTTTAGTATATATATATATATATATATATATATATATATATATGGACGATGTTCTAAATGAATGGAAGATTTTAGTAGACCCAGGAGTCAAAATAAAAGAAAATAGTTATATTAATACCCTGCTGTTTGCGGATGACCAAATATTGATTCATCGGAATGAAAATCAACTGCAAAAATCAATGTATGTTCTAAATAATATAGTACAAAAGTATAAGTTTAAAATATCAGAAGAAAAAACAAACATTATTGCTTTTAAAGGAAATTATAATATAATATCAAAAATTGTTTTAGGAAATAGGATTTTAGAACAAATATCGAGTTTTAAATATTTAGGATGTAACATGAGTTTTAGAAACAATACTGATATACAAGAAAAAGTAAACAAATGCCGAGTAATATGTGGGACAATCCAAAGAACTTTTAAAACAGAGTGAGAAAGGATACAAAAATGAAAATGTATAAGGTAATGGCTATTCCAACTTTACTCTATGGAAGCGAAACCTGGGTGCCAACACAAAAGGATTTAAATAAAATACAGACTGCAGAAATGAAATTTTTAAGAAGTGTTAAAGGTTGTACAATATTGAACAAAATAAGAAATGAGGATATTAGAAAGGAATTAGAAATCGAACCAATTCATGACAAAACATCAGAACGATGGCAACAATGGCATGAACATATATTAAGAATGGAGGATGGAAGATATCCAAATGCAGTACTAAACTATAATCCAAAAGGAAGAAGACACAGAGGACGACCCAGGAAACGCTGGAGAGATCTATGAAGCCGGAACGGGCGATATGCCCAAACCATGGAGTGAAGAAGAAGAAGAAGAAGAAGAAGAAGAAGAAGAAGAAGAAGAAGAAGAAGAAGAATACCTCCAAATAATTCGTCTGATAATAAGCTCTTGTGACGTATAAATTTGCATGTACTCTACTTACTATTGCCGATATACAGAGTGTTTTGAAGCAACACCGAACAAATATATAGCCGCATAAAACGCTCCAGAATTAGTGTGGATTAGGCAGTTACAGGAACAACGCCGCATGCCTTACGCTATCGAAGTTTGCAGGTTGCTGACACAGCGTGCCGCCTGCTGTAGCTATTTGTAAACATACCAACATACTCCATGGTAGCTGACCACTATTAAGAATTTCTTTGGCTTATGAAACCGCAATAAAGAAGCTATTCTTTAGTCATTTGTTTATGGGTGTTTAACGGTTCCAGCATTCAATAAGCTGGTGGACATATGCAACTGAATCCTTTTAGAGGGAAGTTTATGTTAGTGAAATTGAGGATGGAAGTATTAAATGATAAAAAGAACAGAGAACAATATAAAAACGTTGTATATAAAGTTAACCAAAACTAATGTCTTATGCAATGAGAGAAGCATTTTATTTCACTGTGTTTAATAATGCTAAATAAACCATTTGTAAATGAAAAGGAAGCTGTTTGTTTTAAGTAAATGGGTAAAAGTAGTGTACAATTACAATCTTAGCAAAATAAGCAATCTTGAAACTGTCAGTTGTTAGTCGACTTTTTCAGAACTAACTGCCCTTTGCCCGTTACCTGAAAGGTATGCTAGGGTCACTGATAAACAGCAAGGAGTAATGTTTTCGTGGCCGGTGCGTCCCAATAACAACTTTTAATGTGCGCACGCCTGAAAACAAAATAATGCAGGCTGGCTCCGTAGCTCAGTCGGTAGAGCACCTGCCTACCGTGCTAGCGGTCCCGGGTTCGATTCCCGGCGGTGGGGGTGTGGATTTTTCTCCGACCAAGATAATTCCCCATCTTCACCAGAGTCTGGAAGTATGAATGAGATTGTGAATGTGTGCGTGATGTAATGATTAAAAACCAAAGATAAAGAGTTAACACCTTCGGTATGTTCCAAAGTAGAACGGCCGCCGAATGACCATAACAGTTAAAGGCAAGCAAAAAAAAAAAAAAAAAAAAAAATGCTGTGACACCGAAATTCCGATTAGTTGAGTTATAAACACATTCTGTGTCGTTCTTTTTCCTCTCTCTCTTTTGTTCTTCTTTTCTTTCTAATTTTTTCCGTGTTCTGCCATTTCGGTTAAGCAGAATTTTACCTAGTGTATAGATTTGTTTACACGAAAAGTCTCCATAGCCAAAAAAGTTAAGCAAAGTTAAAGGAATTAATCCTTCTGTGAGGGGAAAAATAGAAAAAAGGGAAACTACGAAACTACTTCGTAGATCGAACTTGATTCACAGTGAACCGCTTCCCCACTAACAGGCTTTTTTTTTTAAAAAAAATGAGTGTGTTGTACAGGATTTTCACAAATAATCGCTACCTCTTCGGTTGGTAATTAATATTTTATTTCACGTGTAACGTGTTCGCATCTTAACTTCACAAGCCTGGCGTGATCGCTAAGCCAGTAGTAAAATAATTGGCCTACAAATTCAAACAAGCGGCTTATGCTTTAACATCCGACGGGATACGCCAGAAAATTGGGTTTGGTGTACGACAGGACCGATAAACAACTGACTAGGTCATTGAATTTGGGATTTATTACCGGGGCTAACTCTGACTTGAACGTTAAGTACATTATAACGGGGAAGCTGATGAGCACAACAAAGGCCTCCGTTGTAAATCCAATCGCCCCTGCCCGCTATTATCGAAATGGATGCTCTCTCTTTCCTGATTGGTTGCGTCTCACATGCTCTGGTCGGAAGTGCGCCAGCAAAGATAATTGCTACAGAAAATAAACCGTTGATGAGTTGATTAGAAATTAATTTATGTGCAAATCTGTTTAACGTGAGGTTTAGCCCTAGCTCATCCTGCATGAAATCGAATCATTCCCTTCCCTTCGATGCAGGCCATTTCAAGGTTCTACCCAAAAGCACAACAATGTGCCGAGAAACAATGTGCTCGCATTCTATCTCTCCAATTGGAATATAAATGCCAGTTTATGTTGTTTTGCATATTCACTATAAAGACCATCCCCAATTTAGTGCCGAACTGCGGAACATTCCATGGTTACGCAATCATAGCTACATCCGAAAGGATAGTAATAATTAATAAAGGATATTTAAGCTTTTATACGAGGAGAGTTTAATAAAAAATAATCATAATTTTTACAGTCATAATTTTTAGCACTAAAATTCAATCTTATTATATTCTGTTAGCTTAATGTGAAACAAACACGCCGTAGTAGTTTCATTGTTGGCACTCCTGGTTTCCGCCTGTGAGAACCAGGCAAGTTCAGACCGGTTCAGTATCGCCTACCGCTGCAATGGAGGTAACATGCAGTTAAAGTTGATGTTAGAGGAAGATCCGGTGTTTCTTTCAAGCGTAATCACTGCTGATGAAACTTGGCTACATCATTTTGATCCTGAGAGGAAACAGCATAGCTCAGTGTGGAAATATCCTTCATCACCAAAAAAAAAAAAAAAAAAAAAAAAAAAAAAAAAAAAAAAAAAAAAAAAAAAGCAAAAGTGGTTGCTTGTGCTGGGAAAGTTATGGTCATCTCATTCTCTGATATTCATGGAATGGTTTATCAGCATGTTGTACCTGCATATACATCAGTAACTGGACAATACTACAGGGATGTCCTGAAAACATTGCAGGTCCATATCAGGCGCAAAAGACCACATTTCCATGAAGCAGGCTAGATGCTGCACCACGATAATGCGCGTCCGCATATTGCCAATGTTGTTGCTGAGTATCTTGCAAAAATCAACGTGAAGTGCATCCCTCACCCTCCCTATAGTCCGGATTTAGCCCCATGTGACCTTTTTCTATTCCCTAACTTGAAGAAACGCCTTCGTGGGAGGCATTATCCATCATCAGAAGCAGTGGTGAAGGCTGCGGAGGCGATTTTGAAGGATTTCTCAAAAATGGTTTCCAGTATGTCTTTGAAGACTGACAGAAACGCTGGGACAAGTGCATCGCATTCAGGGGAAACTATTTTGAGGACCATCAAAATTATGAGGATGAGAAAAGATACGTTGTCAAAAGAAAAATCGTGATCATTCTTTATTGAACAGCCCTCGTAATTAAAAAGACTGTAATTAATAACCAAAAAACAAAACTCCTAAAAAGTACATCGAGGAGGATTTAATTGATAATAAAATGTACATTTCTGGCATATCCAAGAGCCACGTTTCTATTTCCCTCTATCAAGTTAGCTCCTCGACTGGCATCTCGTGGCTGAATCCACTCCAGATCAGACCTCCAAGCAGGGAAAAATTCCCTTGCGGTATCGGGATCGAACCCGGGGTCCCCACGCCATAGACAGGGCCACTGTCAAAACCTTCAGATAATGTTAATAATTGACATAACTATGAATATTTATCATTGGAGCTACATTAGCTCAATAATAATGATGATCATAATAATACATTACCAAAGATTTCTTTTTTCCATATTTGCTAGGGACAGTCGCTGTTGATAGATTGAAGTAGGTTTGTTTTATATTCTTGTACTGTGTCCCCGTAAAGTGCGACCACCCGCAACACACGGTGTTAGAAGGGGAAAGGAGGTTGACACCGCGGGTTACAAATTGGCATCTCTGGAATCCTTAAATAATAATAATAACAATAATTTTGAAGCACATTACCTAAAGGTATATCACGCTCCTTAAATAAATAATAGGTTAATTCAAATGGAATGCATAGGTACTATAATTATTCCAATTTTACTTCCACTTTCACTCTAAGGTTACGACATTCAATATTTCATAAAAATCATCCATTCAACAATAACAAAATGAATAAACAAATACTACGGTACTTGGTAGAAGCAGGTGTATTTCCCTCTACGCACCGGAGGTGTCCATAAAAATGTCAGCGAAAATTGCAGCCATATTCTCAACTTGGTCTATCGTACATTCATAGTATTACATCAATATACAGGTATATAATAGTTTGAAGTTTACCAGAAACATTATTGGATGTCATTACTGATGCTGTGGCCGAGTCTCTTAGAAAGTGTACGAGTGAGCGGGAGATCCGTGGTTCAAATGAAATGTGTAGTGTTTAACGCCCGCTTTTACTACATACGGCACCGCAGGCGATGACACTGATGATGCATGAGATGAAGATGGAGCACCGGTGGAATGAGATGGCGGAGGAAACCGGAGGTCCCAGAGAAAACCCGCCCCAATGCCGTGTTGTCCACCAAAAATCTCACTTTGCGGTCGCCTGGGAACGAACCCGGGCCCCCTTGGTGAGAGCCAAGCGGTCTAACCACTGAGCCACGGCGTGGCCTCCGTGGTTCAAATCCAGTCTGGACCGTTCTCTCTAACTACGAGGTTTACAAGTTCTACTCGGTCCTTAAAATTGGCAAATGCTATGAGGTATCTTAAATACAGAGCAGGAGGCTTGCTTCCAAAATATTCTTTCTCAATGATCATTTCACTTTCTTCTGGTGCGATATATTATACGAGGTCGAGAATGAAATTTTTTACACATAAAGTAAGCTAGTCTTGGTCCAGATTGGTGTGGTCTTTTTCAAAGTGTTGTCTGTTGAGTTGCATGCACTTTGCCCAAAGCTACTGCCAATCCTGGAACACGTGCTGGAAGCCATCTTTTGACATGTTCTTTATAACCATCTCGGCCTTCTTCACAACAGCCTCCGAAGTAGCAAAAAGCTTCCCCCTTAGTTCCTTTTTCAGGTATGCATCGCAATGCATCTCAACAAGACGTTGCAGTTCCATACATACTTCCACCCACGTATCTTCCGTAGTCAATCTTGGCACCCATCTCGCAAAAGCACGTCTCATATTTAAGTGGTTATACAAAATTGATAAAATACTGCCAAGTCTGTAACATGACAACAGCTGTAACTTGTCTGCAAGACTGTCAATTATTCATCGGTCTTCAAGAACAATGATGCCAGCTGTATTAATCATGGTTTTGTTTATTGCTGTTGCTGGAGCACGTGGCTCACCTTGCTTTGATATTGAAACACGACCTTCTTTAAATTCCTTGAATCATGGAAGTTCCGTGGATTGTGGCAGGATATAATCATATGCCTCCTGCTGTATTCTGTAAGCTTCCACAACGGATTTCTGCAAACGAAAGAAAACCTTTAATGAAGCATATTGTTCTTCGCGTAAATCCTCCATTTTCTCAGTATGAGACTGGCAAACTACTTCCTTCGTTCCTTGTGTACAAAGGCATGCCAAGCAAACGTGTGCTTTGTCCAGCAATCAGAGTTGATCCATTGGCATCATGCAAAATTGTGCCATTGTTGAGGGTGGTAAAAAAAAAATTATTGTATTGATTGGCTCGCCTGTACGAGCAAATAAAAAAGGTGGCACGCTATTATTCACAAAATACCAGTACAGGTTAAGTATCCAACATCTATACTGCACTATCGATATACAGTTGAGTCCAGAGGTTCTACTCCCATTAGTCCTGGACCAGTAGGAGCAAGAGCCTGGCCTCTTTCAACCAGGGAGTATGCGAGCTGTCCCAAAGCGCGCCCGGCGTCCTCCGTGAGGCTTTCCATAGGACAAGACTTGGGTTACTAACAAGCCCCCCATCTGGTCCAAGGACACAAGACGGGATGGAAGTGGATACGCCACTTACGCGCGCCAACACCAAAAGGTGAAGGCTACCGATATGACCTCGGTGGGGCCGCCTGGCGATCTATCACACCTACTAGCTCTGCAGGCTAGTACCCGGGAATATTAATGGCTTCCCTCAACCCCGTCTGGAGACGTACCCGATCACCCACGGGTATAGGGAACCACTGCCCCCTCGAGACCAACCCAATCCAAACAACTCCCAGAGGGAGGGGCTCAAATGGTCGGCCCGAGATTCCTCTAGTAACGTCAGAGGTACCACGAGTGCTAAGGATCCGCAGCGCCCGCACCACAGCAGCTGAAGGGGACGGATCCCCTCCCCTACGGGAACTATCGATATACAAATATAATTGTTATTCAGTTTTCATCAAAGACAACTCAGAAGATAGTATCATTATCATATTTTTTTTATTTATTCCATTTATACCCTGCCTTTAACTGCAATGGTCATATCGGTGGCCATTCTCCTTTGGAACATATCGAAGGTGTTAACTCGTATTCGTTGGGTTTTAATCATTAGATCACGCACACATTCGCACTCTCATTCATACTTCCAGACTTTGGGGAAGAAGGGGAATTTTCTTTCTTTCTTTCTTTCTTTCTTTCTTTCTTTCTTTCTTTCTTTCTTTCTTTCTTTCTTTCTTTCTTTCTTTCTTTCTTTCTTTCTTTCTTTCTTTCTTTCTTTCTTTCTTTCTTTCTTTCTTTCTTTCTTTCTTTCTTTCTTTCTTTCTTTCTTTCTTTCTTTCTTTCTTTCTTTCTTTCCTTCCTTCCTTCCTTCCTCCTTCCTTCCTTCCTTCCTTCCTTCCTTCCTTCCTTTCTTTCTTTCTTTCTTTCCTTCTTTCTTTTTTTGTAATTTTACATCCTCCAACGTTAAGTCATGTCGGACGATGAATGGAATGGGTGAAATGATGCTCAAATGAGCCCAGAGTCCATAGAGATTAGAGTTACCCGACATTCGTCTTTCAGAATAAGGGAAAACCCCGGAAAAACCTTATCCAGGTAGCTCACCCTGACCGAGATTCGAACTCGGGACCTCTTGAACGTGAGGCAGACACTCTACCACCACGCTGCCGAGGCGGACGGGAATTATCTTGGTCGGAGAAAAATCCCCACCCCCACTACCAGGAATCGAACCCGGGACCACTAGCACGGCAGGTCATTATCATTGCAATATCGATACTTAAAAGTGTTCCTCTCATTACCTTCTTGCAGTGTCGTTATTTAGATGTCACCAAAGACTGTAGCAAGTATCGAACACCAACCGTGTAGAATGAATATATAAATGTCAATGTTCCGACTACGTACCTGGGTAAAGTTATTTAGATGTCACCAAAGATTATATTCAAGCAGAGGTTAAGTATCGAACATCCATAGTATCGATATGTAAATGAATGCTGCAGCCTTGTTCCAGCCATTAAACCTATCGACCCATTTATTCGAAGCGCTAGTACAACAAACACATTAATTGGCTGGTTGAGTCGAGGAGGGCGATATTCCATTTGTTTTTGCTGTCCCACGCTCTGTCACTTGCAGTCCTAGCTGCCCACCCGTCCGACCAACGAACCACGTGTGTTCTGCATCCATTACGACGCTAATAAGACTCCTGAGCCTTACAGCCTTCGAATCTGCGAATATATCACGACATGTTGCTACTCCGTAATGATCGCCTCGAGCGAACTCTGCATGAGTCATGACATTCTTGGCTTGTTTATTATTTGAGAAAGATGCCTTCATTTTAAAGGAGTTGCTACCTACATGTGTAAATCAACGTGAATGTATGGCATGGAGAGAAATTACAAACGTCACCCGGTGGCTTAAGGAGGAGAATTATGTTTGCATTTACTTTAGAATGCAAGGTTCTGCATTGCAGCTATTTATCCATCAGCATTGACATTAAGGTTCAAATAGTATATTGCATACTAAGAACTGTAAGTGATACTTATCGGTCGAGAATGCATATTGGGAATACCAGGCCCGCAGGGCCGAGCTTTCCCAAGCATTCGAGATCTTATAAGTAACTTATAGCGCGTGGTTAGCCAATTACTTCTTACAATACTTGAAAAAACCGTAAAAGGTAATAATAAATCAAAATTGCTACTATTCTGTTGGGCATTACGTCATTTTCTACTGGTACCGTAAGTACTGTAAGCATTAATGACCTGTTTCATCATTGTTACCTGGCAATTGACAAATGCAATGTAGATTTAGCTTACACAACAAATATGTGTTCACAATGATTGACTTACGCGTTTTGTTACTAAGAATTATTTCCCGTTTGAAAAGATACAGTGCGTCCGTAAAGTCAAGATGCTCATTTTATCGGACACAGTAAAGCAAATAAACAAGATAGAAATGTGAAATCTTCAGCAAACAAAAGTAAACCTTTTTATAGCTTCATACTTATTCAGGAAGTCCGATGTGGGCTCCATTTGTTGCCCTATATACATATAAGCGATTTTTATGTTCTTTACAAATGCTTAAGGACGTCTGCTGTAACACAGTCACTAACGTCTGCAATTCTATGTTTTAAATGATCAATATTGTTGATATGTTCCCTGTACACATGTTGCTTCATGTAATCCCAGAAGTAAAAGTCCAAGGGCGTCAGTTGCGTCAGTTGGCATAAGGCCATCATGTTGAGAGAGGACACCTTCTAGAAACTGTGGCACTACATACAATTCCAATATGTCAAGTAGCTGACTGCCGTCACAGTCTGCTCCGCAAAAAAAAAAAAATGGCCCTATCACTGGCGTTGGCGGCCGGATCCGCTACGTAGTTCATGGTGTTTCAACATTACCTGTGTGCGCACACGCTTGCACATCATCCTACGGAAACTTAAGATAGTTTTCCTAGTATTTGGTGAAGATTGCACATTTCTATCTTGTTTCATTGCTTTCCTTTGACCAATCAAACGTGCACCGCGACTTTACGGACGCACTGTACTTCCATGGATGTCATAAAAATATCTGTTGCTGCTTTCTAGTAGACATTTTTTTTGTTGTAATTTACGTCCTCCAACCTTAAGTCATATCGGACGATAAATGAAATTGGAGAAATAATGCTTAAATGAGTCCGGGGTCAATGGAGCTTTGAAAATGAAATGTGTAGTGTTTAACGCCCGGCACATACGGCACCGCAGGCGATGACACTGATGATACATGAAATGAAGATGGAGCACCGGTGGAATGAGATGGCGGGGGAAACCGGAGATCCCGGAGGAAATCCGCCCCAGCGCCGTGTTGTCCACCACAAATCTCACTTTGCGGTCGCCTGGGATAGAACCCAGGCCGCCTTGGTAAGAGCCAAGCGGTCTAACCACTGAGTCACGGCGCGGCCTTTGGGTCAGCTATTTCATGTATTTGTACAGAACGTATAATTGTGCTTGTTAGATATTAAAGTCATTGTGGTGAAAATGTACAAATAAATATCAAGTATCACATCAAATATTAATTCGGACAAACTTTCGTTGCAGAGAACCATTCAGGTATTTTAAGATGCAATGTGGTGCCTTTGAAATTCTATTCCGTTTGCATGACTACAAGGGAAAAAAATAGAATAACGACATCCCAATTCATGAAGTATCTATAAGCTTTTGAAAACTCAAATGGTAGAAAGCAATGCTCGCAAATTTCAATATACACGCCCGCATATACACTGAAATGTATTTCACTTAAAGTATGAGATTTAACTAAATCGATGTATTTTATGCATGTTTTACGATTCATTAGTTACGATACAAGTCACTAAACATGAAGAGAACTTTTGGACTATTCCCAGAACAAATCAAAGAATACATTTTGTGGTGAGAGAGATTTTATTGCAAATCTTCTACAGCATTTTTAAAAATACTAAATTTAAGTATCAAGCTTGCTATTTATTGGATTTTTCCTTTTTTTATTACACTGCTTACAGACAGTAGGCGAACAGATACAAATGTGGACTTACTTAAAAATATTTTTGTGAGGAAATCAAAATATATGTTTCTGTTAAAATCTAGACATCTAATATTTGGGTGGGGTACCTTCTATGAGCACACAGTAGCAACATTTCAAAGAAAACTAAAACTAAATATTGCATGTATCTATACCTCATCACCCAAACTAATGTTAGACAAAACATTAAAATCAGAAGTAGAATCTAAAAGCATAACTTTACAGACAAAAGCCAAACAATGGTTATTCCTATGCTCTAAACCTCATCCCACTTTCGTTGCTGGAGACTCCTGGATACAGGCACTGCACTACAGATACAGCTAATAATAATTGGGAAAATGTAACACATACGGAAGGGATGTTTCACTTCCCATAAAGGTTATATTTTGCACAATTATCTCTCCATTGTGTGGGAAAAACGAAACAAACAAATGTGGAATTTTCTATGTAGGTCCGCAGCTGAACACAGTGCTCGAGATGCTATCTGCTGCAGTCAGTTTGCTCGCAGTACATGCACCTAAAGTTGCCTCTTTACCACACAAAAAGTTTTACAGTAAAACTACGGAACTCTCTCTAAAAAAATATCAGAAAATGTTTATACCCACTGCATTGTACCAGAGTCATGGCGACTATCTATTGGTACACACGGTTTTAATATAACATAACCAATGATTCGATAGATCAGTGATGCCCAACGTCTTCTCTTGTAAGCTAGTGAGATGCTCAAGCTGTTCTCGGGAAGCAAGCCAGAATATTTATTAAATGTTATAATCACAAATGAAACATTGGATATAACATAAATATAAACAAAGACAAAACACTATCAAAATTCGCATTACTGAACAAAACACTGTTTTCAGTAAATTAAATGCCAGGTCGGGAGATGGCGTAGGTATAGAAAGTTAATTGCGTCAAAGAAACGTAACTACTTAACTTGATTATAAGCTGTATTGATCTTTGCTTCTTAAGACGACGGATTTCCATTTTAAGGTCGGTTTCCAAGAGGAGCTGAACTGAAATCCAGCATCACGATTAAGCGTGCTCCTCTCGGAGGAAATTTCCAAAGCCTCCTTAATTCTTTGCTCATAGTAACTGTTACATTTTGCCAAGATGGTCGTCTCCCGAAAGTTGGCTCTATGGTCGTTATCGAAATAATGCTCTGCCAGCCCAGACTTCTCAGGTTGCATTAAACGAATTCTCCGTTCATGTTCGATTATTCTGGTAGGGATGGTCCTTTCGGTTTGTCCTATATACGGTGTCCGGAACTTGGAAGTCCAGTTTGTCTTTCACTTGTCCTGATCTTGTATTTGGTGAGAATTCTGCTGATTCTGCCGGATAGGTTGCCGGTAATGAGATATCAACCTTTTGTTTGTCTTCCCCTACTTCGTTTTGTGCATTAAGTATTTCCCCCAACTCATTTAGGTAGCCAAGTACATGGGAGGTTTAGTTATTAGCCTCATGAATGAGTCATAATCGGCGAAGAGTAGGAAGAGTAAAATCCACTCTCCCACAATTCGCCGCTACATACAAGTTACTGCAATGAATAAACTTTCAAATCTACGAAGAAAAAATGGGGAAAGGAGAAAAAGAGAGAGAGAGAGAGAGAGAGAGAGAGAGAGAGAGAGAGAGAGAGAGAGAGAGAGAGAGAGAGAGAGAGAGAGTTGAGTACAGTTTTGGCTAATCGAGGAGAAATCTGTTATCGCACACGTTAGTACAGATATTTAACGTAACCTTACGAGTTTACAGAATAACCAGTTAAGCTCACGATCACACATTTGTAGGTAATTAAATTCCATTATATAAACAAAACAATATATTGGGCAGTAAAAAAGAAGAGACTAGAATGTAAAAGTATACAATAATTACATTATACCATTATCCATGGTGCAAATACTCGCTCAATAATTACCTATAAAAAACTACAAACAATTAGCAGAAATGATTTTTTTTTTATCAATTGAGGAGTATACTAGATATGGTGGAAAGCAAAATAATAAAATAAAATTCTAATACAGTACAGGCCACATCAGAAACAGCACTAGAATAACTAATGATAAAATACTAACAGTTTGTTTACATTACAGCCCTCAAAGAAACTGCACACCAGGAAGCTTAGAAAAAAAAGTGGATAGAATAACAATTTGGATTGGAATGAGCTGATGAAGGAAGACAAGATTATCGATAATGCAGTGCTTTTAATTCATATTTGCATACACACTGCTGCACTTATCTAGCACTTTATAGCATGGACCATGACTATTTAAATGCGAAAGGTAATAATTGTAAGAACAAAGTGCCAGAATAAGACATAATTCTGAATACAAAATATATTTTGGAATAGAAGACAAGCACTACCCCTGGACAAGATAATACGCTCTTGTCATAACAGCAGTTGCAGGATTAGACAGATAAAGTTGATTGCTTGGATTAATATTGACTCTGAAATGTTGTTAATGGAAAATCACTGCACAATCTAAATGCAGTCAACGGCGACGCATTTTACTTTTCAGTAGAACAGGCAAATTAAAAATATAAGTAAAATTCACACTTATATCCTGATAAGCATTTATTTATTTACTGAATGTGAACATTACAGGTTTCCCCAATTATAATGTTCACTATAAAGTTACAATATGAACCAAATATATAAAAAAACAACACAAAATTAATTACAGAATAAATGATAACAAAACAAAAATGAACAAGTTGGTGACATTGGTTCATATGTACAGTAATCCAATCATTCTACATTTGTTAATAAATAATCACAGGATAAAGCAAAATTTCTAATTCTCATACTAAATATATCAATGTTTAAGGGATGTAATTTATTGTACAGTGACTGCGTTCTATGCATAGGTGAATACTTATAGGAATCGGTATTAACCTATTACGAAATTTATTAGGTGGAACATTTAGAACGTAAAAATGTATTGATGGTCTAAGGTTGGAGTCATCAATCATATTATGAAGTAATTTGTACAGGAAGAGCAATAACTGACAATTTCCCCTATGTGATAGACTTATAAACTCAAATAAAGAGCTCAATAAAGAATGATCACAATTTTTTTTTTTTTTTTTGACAACGTACCTTTACTCATCCTTATAATTTTGATGGTCCTTCTCAAAATAGCCTCCCCTGAATGCGATGCACTTGTTCCAGCGTTTCTGTCAGTCTTCAAAGACATGCTGGAAACCATTTTTTGAGAAATCCTTCAAAATCGCATCCGCAGCCTTCACCACTGCTTCTGATTATGGATAATGCCTCAAACGAAGGCGTTTCTTCAAGTTAGAGAATAAAAAAAAGTCACATGGGGCTAAATCCGGACTATAGGGAGGGTAAGGGATGCATTTCACGTTGATTTTTGCAAGATATTCAGCAACAACATTGGCATTATGCAGCAACGTATTATCGTGCTGCAGCATCCAGCCTGCTTCATGGAAATGTGGTCCTTTGCGCCTGATATGGACTTGCAATGTTTTCAGGACATCCCTGTAGTGATGTCCAGTTACTGATGTGTGTGCAGGTACAACATGCTGATAAACCATTCCATGAATATCAAAGAATGAGTTGACCATAACTTTCCCAGCAGAAGCAACCACTTTTGTTTTTTGGCTGTTGGTGATGGAGATTTACACACTGAGCTGTGCTGTTTGCTCTCAGGATCAAAATGATGTAGCCAAGTTTCATCAGCAGCGATTACGTTTGAAAGAAACTCCGGATCGTCCTCTACCATCAACTTTAACTGCATGTTACCTCCATTGCAGCGGTAGGCGATACTGAACATGTCTGAACTTACTTGGTTCTCACAGGCGGGAATCAGGAGTACCAACAATGAACCTACTACGGCATTTTTGTTTCACATTAAGCTAACAGAATAAAATAATATTGAATTTTAGTGAGAAACATTATGGCCGTAAAAAAATTATGATCATTCTTTATTGAACATCCCTCGTAAATTAAGCAATAAATTATATGATGTGAACTTTGGAAAATAATGAAAATTTTTGAAAAACACATGCCTTAGAAATTTGTACTAAATGACTACGACAAGTTTAATAAATTTGGCGGTATAAAGACTCCATACTAGTGAAGCATATTCAAGCCTGCATCTTACAAATGAATTATATAATGTGACAAAAAGTCTAATTTTCTTAAAGTTGGCTGAGTTACGAATGATGAATCCCAATTTTCTATGTGCTGCACTGATTACTGTGTTAACGTATTTATTAAAAATAACTGCTAAATCAGTCGTTGTTTCTAACAATTTTAAATTAACTCCATCTATTTTATCGTCAAAAACAATGTTCTTTTTAAGCCTAGAGAAGACCATAACTTGGCATTTTGATATATTAAAAGGAAGATTATTGTCTTTGTTCCATTTATTTAAAGCATTCAGGTCTTTTTGAAGTTTTTCGCAATTAGAGATAGATTTTATGGAACTAAAGATGTTTAGATCACCCGAAAAAGTAATATATTTGAACATGTAACATGAAATAATAGTGGACCTAAATTAGAGCCCGGAGGCACGCCGGATTAAATTTCAAAAGTATAGGATGTGCTAATTGTATATTTAACAACTTGAAATCTCGACTTTAAGTAGGATATCATTAGTGATATCATGGAATCAGAAAATCCATACAGCGGCAGTTTACTTATTAATTTATCATGATCAACTTTATCAAAAGAGTTTTGAAAATCTGTGTAGATAACCTCAACTTACGATCTATTATCTAATGCACCAGATACATAATGAACAAAATTACGTAATTTAATTACAGTGGATCTGTTAGTCATAAATCCATGCTGAGTGACACCAATACTATTTTTAACATGCCAAAATATATATTTATATAGTATACTCTCAAATATTTTAGCTGGAGTTGATAAAATAGGTATTAGTCTATAATTCTTGATATTTTCAGAATCTCCAAATATGAAAACTGGTGTTAGCTTAGGTAATTTCCATCTATCAGAGAATTTTTCTTTCTTAATGTTATTATACTATTGATCTTAGTAAACATTTATAATAAAATTGTGCTAAAATTTTCAAAACCCAAAGCGAGAACATCCATGTAGTAAAGCTTTAAACAAATTATGACCCAACAAAAAGCAATATTCATGCACTGCTTACTTAGTAAACTTAAGGGCATTAAGGGGAACTTGTAATTAAAGAATAACTCGAATTAAAAGCTTTAGAAGTGTGCAACTTTCACTACATAGCCGTTTAAACTGACGCACAAAAGGTAACCGATCCTCTGAGGCATTCACGGAGTTGTATAGATATAAACACTTCAACAAAAGACAACAGAGCGTGGTAATATTTGTCACTACATTCTTTTCAGAATTAGCTGTGCGCATTGTTCTCTCCCTTCACTTGTGTAGCGGTTTTACTTCCTCGTTTTGTCCCTTGTAAGCGCGTTCTTGACGGAATTAGTGCACTCTCATCCCCTTCTGCTTACAAAATCCTTTTCGTTAGGCAGCGCGCAGTAAAAGGGTTCCCTAACACTCTGGCTATTAACATCTTCATTAAGACAAAGAATTAATAAGGACATTAGGTGCTGTCGTGTGTGTCTATAGGATATTAACATATTATTACAGCTTTAGCAGCACTCTATAACGAACAGAGCTCGTCATTTGTCCATTTGTTTACTTTGTTTGGAATCATACGCCTGGTAAAATACCGTTTCTTGCTTACTGAAGTGAACTATACTAATTTTATATTGCCTACAATTGCATGTAGGCTGAACCGTTTTACCTAATTTTGGTTTCCAAGTATTTTTATAAGTCTAAGGAAGGTTTAAAAGGCGAGGGAAAAAAAACTGAAGTGATAATGGACCGTATTATTAACTTTGTATAAAAGAACGCACGCAAACTTTTACATATAGCTACACCTTCTTTTATTTTCATTAAACAAAAGCATTACAAAGTAGAAAGATATTCCACTCCTTGCCAAAGTCTTCAAAGATATTTCACCCACCACATTTAATTAAACAACGCTTATCTTTTGTTACCAAGACTGAAATTTGGCTGGCCCCGTAGCTCAGTCGGTAGAGCACCTGCCTGCCGTGCTGTGGGTCCCGGGCTCGATTCCCGGCGGTTGGGGTAGGGATTTTTCTCCAAGACAATTCTTCATCTTCCCCAGAGTCTGGAAGTATGAATGAGAGTGTGAATTTGTGCGTGATATAATGATTAAAAGCCAACGAATACGACTTAACACCTTCGATATGTTCCAAAGGAGAACGGCCACCAAATATGACCGTTGCAGTTAAAGGCGGGGTATAAAAAAACTGACCTTTTTTATGTAGCATGATGATATATCTTTCGAAAATTATACGCAAAATTAATTTTGATACAGATGATTGTGTCAAATATTGGTGAAACTTTGGATACCTCTTTATAATTTATGTTTGTGAATTCGTGAATGTGAAAATTAATTGAATTCCTTTATCGACTTTGTTCGCGGAAACTTTTTTACTATGCCAAGCTAATGAATAACGTAATCGAGGGGACAATCATTAAGGGAAAGTATAAAGGAAAGGATATGTTGATCCTGCATATTCTGATGATTCCAATGGATTTACCTTTTGATTTTAAGCGTCTACTGTTTCCTGTGCGTTTGGTCTTTGGCGATGACCATAAATGAATGGTAACGGCTCGTTGGGAGTTTGCGGAATCAACTTCGAGTTTACTTGTTTCTCTTATGGGCAATGATAATTTATAGTTAGCTTATTTTAGCGACAGAAAACCATCATCTTTATATATCTACGCACCATAAAAAGACAAAAGATATTGCTCATCAGAAAGCTTTAAATTATTATTATTTATTTTCCAAATGAAGTAACCTTATTTTACTAGTAAGGTATGTTAGGGTTCTAATAACAAAAACACATAAATAAACAGATCAAAATGACGTAACATGATAATAGTTATTATAACGTTTTAAAAATTTGGTCAATAAAATGCTCAAAGGCAACATTTTTAAATAATACATTAATGGATGGTGTTTAAAGATCTGTATTACCATATGAAAGATGTTGAATAAAATGTATCTCTTTCTTGAATGAATATCACATCCAAATATTAAGTGTTGAACACTTTCATCAAAGCTTTCACAACCTTGGTCATGGTGAGTTGTCTGGATAAGGGTTTTTCCGGGGTTTTCCCTTATCTTGAAAGGCGAATGTTTGTTAACTCTAAGCCCTCTGGACTCTGGACTCATTTGAGCATCATTTCACCCACATCATTCATCGACCGATATGACTTAACGTTGTAGGACGTAAATTACAAAAAACAACTTTAACATTTACATAGGTATCCATCAGGAGAGTCTATATGGGATCTTCAAAAGTAAGTTTTAAATTTCCCATGTCCGGTAGCAAACTGGGTCAAAATAAAATTAGGTGAAAAGTACTTACAGTTTAGCTTAATTGTAACTGTGTTGAATTTAAACTTCACCCTCCCAAATTGCAGAATAAATAACTAATCATAATTTGTTTTATTTAAAGTTCAGACAACTTTCATTGGCGGTATGGAGTTCGCCGGGTCATCTGGTTTATTAATGTTAATGTGATGTTAATCTTAATATGAAAATTGATATTTAATAACTGAGCCAACAAGTCCCTGTTGACAGTAGATCTGAGGAAGTCTGTAATATCTACATTCCTTTCCTAGTGTCAATAATGCAGTAATAATATGCAATAATTTATTAATGTTAACTTTTTAATCATACAATAATGAAAGACATAACATCCTAAATACTTAAATGTAAGATCAAAAATAGTGTTAGATAACATAATAATTGAGCAGAAATTACACTTTAAGTATTTAGGATGTAATGTCTCGTACCAAGGGAAAGCTGATATAATAGAGAAAATAAATAAATTTAACTATACTATAACAGGCACAATAAAAATAACATTAAAAAATAAAGCAAGAAAGGACTCTATAATAAAACTATACAAAACAATGGCAATACCAACTCTGATCTATGGATCAGAAACATGGACACTAACAAAAAGAAACAGTACGAGAATACAGTCATCAAAAATGAAATTCATAAGAGCAATAGCTGGATATACCAAAATGGATATTAGGAGAGAATTAAAAGTAGAAGAAATAAACCATACTATTGAAAGAAATAGAAATCAATGGTAAGAACATGTTCAGAGGATGAATAATAACAGAATACCAAAAATAGCCTTAAACTATAAACCTATAGGAAGAAGATACCAGGGAAGACCGAAGAAAAGATTGGCAGACCAATTTGGAGCCGGAACGGGTTAAACAATCCAAAGCCGCGAGGTAGAAGAAGAAGAAGAAGAAGAAGAAGAAGAAGAAGAAGAAGAAGAAGAAGAAGAAGAAGAAGAAGAAGAAGAAGAAGAAGAAGAAGAAGAAGAAGAAGAAGAAGAAGAAGAAGAAGAAGAAGAAGAAGAAGAAGAAGAAGAAGAAGAAGAAGAAGAAGAAGAAGAAGAAGAAGAAGAAGAAGAAGAAGAAGAAGAAGAAGAAGAAGAAGAAGAAGAAGAAGAAGAAGAAGAAGAAGAAGAAGAAGAAGAAGAAGAAGAAGAAGAAGAAGAAGAAGAAGAAGAAGAAGAAGAAGAAGAAGAAGAAGAAGAAGAAGAAGAAGAAGAAGAAGAAGAAGAAGAAGAAGAAGAAGAAGAAGAAGAAGAAGAAGAAGAAGAAGAAGAAGAAGAAGAAGAAGAAGAAGAAGAAGAAGAAGAAGAAGAAGAAGAAGAAGAAGAAGAAGAAGAAGAAGAAGAAGAAGAAGAAGAAGAAGAAGAAGAAGAAGAAGAAGAAGAAGAAGAAGAAGAAGAAGAAGAAGAAGAAGAAGAAGAAGAAGAAGAAGAAGAAGAAGAAGAAGAAGAAGAAGAAGAAGAAGAAGAAGAAGAAGAAGAAGAAGAAGAAGAAGAAGAAGAAGAAGAAGAAGAAGAAGAAGAAGAAGAAGAATGAAAGGTCTAGTTAGCGTGTGGTATATGGTCCCTTAAAAATAAACAAAAAACAATTGGTTTATGGCTGGGAAATTGCTCATTTTGGTCAAATCATTTAAGAGCGAGTCGCTATGAATTGGTTTTGAAATTCCATTCTCTTTCTCTGCATGGCCAAAAAAGTAGCAAAAAATAACGATTAACTACTTCCCATTTGAGAGAGTGTACGTGATCATTCTAAATTGCCGTTTAGAATAAAGCAAAGCAATAACAATGGTTATATCCACAAAAAGGAGGTTGTGTTTAACACAGATTGCGTGTTTTAACGAAACATATATTTCTGTAAAGTAAACTTTCACCTCTTTTTTACGGCATACCAGTTCTGCAAGCCATTCAGACCTCGGAGGCTATTACTAGAAAATTAAGATATGCATTTCATTTGTTATAAACATATCTTATACATACAGTGTTTTAATCAAAATGCTAGAACTATTTTTGAACAAGAAGAATTTGAAGATGTTACTCATAAAGGGTAATTTATAGTAGAGGGGATTTTCTTGAAAATCTTCTTGTCGCATGCTTTGAAAATGTTAAAATTAGATTCGGTGTTGAGCCAGCTTCTGGTTTTTGAGTTAACTGTTCATATACACTCACGAATCTTTTGCCAAAAATAATTCTTAAGGGGTGGTTCAGGAGACCCAAAAAGATGTGCTTTCCACATAAAATTTTTCGTTGGAATGCAGTACTTTCCCTGCTTACTATACGTGGTAAACAAAGTACGAGTAAAAACATCAAGAGGTAGTTATGGGTTTTACACTTGTTTTCCATGCCATACTCTACTTGTATTTAATATTATTGAATGGATATACATATTTATTGGAAAAAGTCGAATAACTCAGCGAAACTGCATTTGTAAATAAAAAGAATACAGGAGAGGGAACAAAATTGCAAATTTAGAAACTGGTATTCACTTAGACAAGAATACTGGGAGGCTATTTCAGACAAAAAAGAAACGATGATAATAAAGAACACTTCTCTGCGATGCTTTTATTGCGATTGTTCATAGAGAACAACAAAGGTAAGCCATTGTTTCCCTGGTCAGCCCATTCTACCCCCTATTGCTCCCCTCGCCTGGACATCATAGACTCAAGCCCTTCTTTTCTTTGCCTTTGTTTCGAGCCGAGACAAACTGCTGTGAGCAATATTCTAAATTCGAATCACGCCTTTCCCCATATACCTTTCTCTTCCCTTGCCTTTACCCTCCTTAAAATCCCGACCAAACTACGAATCGTATACCGATCTCTCCCCAAGGCGATAATAGGGGCGTCCTTTTCTCCCCTTCCACATTTTATATGCCATCCCCTTGCCTCTCTCTTCATTCTTTTGCTATCTGTCCCTTCTCTTTGTTTCAATTATTCTTCGTGTCCTTCATATAGCACAATGCGTGCCTTATCGACCTTGTTGCCAGCGAGAGCTAGCTGACTGATATTAATTTCGCATAAGGGAAATGAAAAATTTCCCTCAGTTATCATGACGCCCCATACGTTATCATCATGATGCTGGTAATAACAACGCTATCGTCCTCAAAGTGCACTCTTTCTCTGTCGCTGCAATAACAGAGTGCTCAAATATCCCCACCACTGTCCACACTGCGGCACAATTCCCTCGTTTGCACTTCCAAAAGACACAGAGAAGCTGTCACAGTGCTCTCCGATGTGACGATAAAATTGCACTGTTGCAGTTTTTACGGTTCTGTGGAGTACGGAAATAAACCCAGACATATGACAAGAAATTTAAAACTTCAAGTCTACCAACAGTGTCTTTGTTTTCCAAGTAGAGGGGGCAGCAGACATCATAGTCATCATCATAATCATCATCGTCATAGTAAATTGGTCTGTTCCGCTCTCAGAATTCATCTTCTCTATTCTCTTCTGGATCATCCCTAATATTTTATGACTGATAGAGAGTAATAAGGACTTTTATTCATCTAGAAGAGTTCACTCTTAAATATGCTTATGATACTCTGATTCCCTGTTTTCTATTTTCACTTCTATTGCGCGATACTTGAGATCTTTATTTTGGTTAAATGGGATGCAGTCCTTTATAGCACAGTCAGCAACATATCTAAGGAATTTCATTTCTTTCCTTTGTATTATACTTACAGCTCATGTATTCATGGCTCAAATTTCTGTTCCATATATTATCATGGGATTATTCTGCTCTACATATTATCACTTAATAGAAATTTAAGCACTGTTTCTTTTGTAGTTCCATCCATAATTTTCTTTGAATTGTTTCACACGTACTTTGGAAGTTTAAACTATTTTCCTTTAAGAAATAATTATGTAATATACAACCTAATTAGTTAAAGCACTGAAGCTATTAAACAATTTTATCTTATTTAATACGACCTTTGACCTTACTGAATATTTTCCTAGAAACTTCTTTTTTCGCAATCTTTAAATAACAATTTTTTACAGCTCTCTTGAGTAATAGATTTCAGATGACATGAACATGCATATTAGCTTAACACATACAAAATAAATGTACAAAGATATTAAAACCCATCTAATTTCTTGTTTTTGAGAATCTATCAACAGAAAAGCAATATTTTCTATCAGTGTACATTACAGGTTTGTCATAAGACAGTGGGGATAAACTCTTATTATATTCTGGTAGCTTAATGTGAAACAAACACGCCGTAGTAGTTTCATTATTGCTACTCCTGGATACCGTCTGTGAGAACCAGCTAAGTTCAGACATGTTCAGTATCGCCTACCGCTGCAATGGACGTAACACGCAAGGAACAATATGCGGCTTTGAAATTCTGCTTTCGTCTCAACAAATCTTCAGTTGAGGCCTATATAATGTTACAGGAGGCCTATGGAGAGTCTGTTCTTCCCTAAAGCACAGCTCGAATGTGGTTTAAAATGTTTAAAGAGGGGAGACAATCAATTTCAAAAGAAGGTGGACCCGGTGCTCCAGTTACTGCTGTTATGGAAGAAAACATCAACACTGCTGCTGCCATTGTGAGAGAGGATCGACGAATTACCTTAAGATCATTTTCTGAAATACTGAACATTTCAGTGGGTACCACCCACACGTTCGTGACAGAAACATTACACATAAGACGTGTTTGTGCGCGATGGGTTCCAAGACTGTTGATTCCCAAACAAAAGGACATTCGCATGCAGGTCTGCATGCACTTAAAGTTGAAGTTAGAGGAAGATCTGGAGTTTCATTCAAACGTAATCACTGCTGATGAAACTTGGCTACATCATTTGGTTCCTGAGAGCCAACAACAAAGCTCACTGTGGAAATCGCCTTCATCACCAACCCCCAAAAAAGCTAAATCGGTTGCTTCTGCTAGGAAAGTTATGGTCATCTCATTCTTTGATATTCATGCAATGGTTTATCAGCATGTTGTACCTGCACACAAATCAGTAACTGGACAATACTACAGGGATGTCCTGAAAACATTGCATGTTCATATCAGGTGCAAAAGACCACATTTCCTTGAAGCAGGCTGGATGCTGCACCACGATAATGCACGGCCGCATATTGCCAATGTAATTGTTGAATGTGTTGCAAAAATTAACGTGTAGTGCATCCCTTGCCCTCCCTATAGTCCGGATTCAGCCACATGTGACTTTTTTTCTATTCCCTAACTTGAAGAAACGCCTTCGTGAGAGGCATTATCCAACATCAGAAGCAGTGGTGAAGCCTGCGGAGGCGATTTTGAAGGATTTCTCAAAATGGCTTCTAGCATGTCTTTGAAGACTGGCAGAAACGCTGGTACAAGTGCATCGCATTCAGGGGAGAGTATTTTGAGAAGGGCCATCAACATTATGAGGATGAGTAAAGGTACGTTGTCAAAAAAGTGATCATTCTTTATTGAACAGCCCTCGTATATTTAAAGTAAGTATGCAAGGCATTACGTATTAAGGTGGCTATAAGAGATAGCCATGATTAATATTTACTCCTCTGATGGTCTTACTTTTCTATAATTTTGTGTTCTTTTCACTCTATCTACACATTGCTTCCAGTTTATGAGTTTAGTTATTGTCTGATCTGTGTAGTTTGCTTATGTAGTTTGCTCTGATAACTTGCAACTTTTCTTAGAAATGCCATTTCAACTAATTGTACCTGTGTTAATATATACTTAACTATATGTTAATGTACCTATCTTGCTTTAAGTAATTTAACGAATGACTCTCTTTTATTATATTATTTAATTTACTTAGTACGTATAGTACCACTTATAGCTATGTCTAACTCGATGAATCATATTTTTAATATTATGTGGGCGACATATGCAATCCCAGATAATTAAAATACATAGCTTAGTCTATTTTTTATTATTTAAAAACATGTTAGCCCTTGTATGAGTTTTCCTTTCAAATATACTTGTATAATCATTCTTATTTAGAAACTGATGTTACATTTTGTATAGGAATTAGAAAAAGAGGAGAGTCTAACATTTTGTAATTAATAGGTAATTAGTGGCTCAGCGCAAGCTATTAATTCAATAGGTAAATAGTAGAAGAAGCAGATAGAATTGTATTTCTGAGAATTGCCAAGCCACTGCACGTGGACAATGGGGAAAAGAATGAAGTGCCACTATTAAGAGGATGTCCCAAACTAGAAGGCGGACCGTAATTGAAATAAAAGGTGTGCCTAATTGATTCAGCACTCAGATGCGAACTCAGTATGCATAATTTACTCGATTGTGCGGTCGTGAAAATATATAAGTTCTATTAAAAGGGAAGCACTACCACAATTTACCCGTTCCGGTAGTTAGCACTCAGAGTTCATATTAATCACTAGATTAGCGACGTGTAAGTGTTCTTTTATCATCTAGCAAGCAATATTAATTGTCTTAAAGTAAACTCCATAAAGGTAAGTAAATGTTTAAGCGATAATGCGGTAATAGATTGGTTTGGCAAAACGTAATTTAATTCTTGGTTTTACTCCGATAAATATTAAATGCCTAAACATTTTAACCACTGCACATTCGAGTTCTTCCTGCAGCTTTAATTTGTTTCACAGTGACTTACTCACACTCACATGTAAACTGCGTTTAAATAACATTTAAATATGGTATAATTTAATTTAATCATTATATATACAGGGTGTTTTAAAATGACACCAATCGAACATATATAGATAGTTTTTACCCCCAATAGAGTCGCATACAAAATGCTCCAGAATTAGTTGGATTAGGCAGTGACAAGAACGACTCGTGCCTCACGCTGTCGGAGTTCGCAGGTATATGTCACACGCTGTGCCTCGTGTTGTAGCTGTTTGTAAATATACCACCATACTCTGCAGTAGCTTGCTGCTATTAAGAATTTCTTTGGTTTATGAAACCGCAATAAAGAAGCTATTGCTTAAGTATTGCTTATGAGTGTTTAACGTGTTCCAAAATTCCGTTACAGCAGTCCATGGTGGCAAATAAGCTGGTGGACATATGCGACTTATACCTCTTAGAGTGAAGTTAATGTTAGGAAGTTTGAGGATGGAAGCATTAAATGATAAAAATAACAGAAAACAACATAAAAGAATTGTAGATAAATTAACCAAAACTAAATGGTTTGTACAATGAGACGAGCATTTTATTTCACATGTTTGATAATACTAAATAAAGCATTTGTAACTGAAAAGGAAGCTGTTGATATTTACAGTAAGTGGTTGAAAGTATTGTACAATTAAGATCATAACAAAATGCTCTGAAATTAAAGAAATAAATATTATTATTGATGTAACTATTTTTAAATTCATATTTTTAAAGAAACCAAAATAATTGTGCGTTCGTTGAACTCCTTTCAGCTCTTCCATCCATTAAAACCATATCCGTCATTTCGGCGTTCCTATAGCGCTCCATATTGCTTGTTTTGCCATCTAAGTACGTGCAAAATCCTCCCTGTCAGGGCGGAATGTGTAGTTTTACACTGAAGAACAACCTCGCAACTGTCCGAGTTATTAGATGACTTGCACAAGTAACTGACCTTTGCCCCATTACCTGAAAGGTAGGCTAAGGTCACTGATAAAGAGCAAGGAGTAATGTTTTTGTTTTCGTGGCCATTCTCTCAAATTCATTTTTAATTACTTTCGCTGACACATGTAATTTTTCGTTTGATTCTCGGTGCATTTGTACCTAACTATTCAATGAAATGAGTTGCTTTTAGTGACCACCGTTATGCAACTTGCTTGGACTGGTTGAGTAGGCATAACTGCAGTATTTAAGTTGAATTCAGGAAACCACAAAGTAAACAATCCATATTATGCAATAGGTATATGCACGTGGTGAGATTTTCTCATTTAAAGCACCTGTCTTACAACTATATTAGAATTAGGATTTTATTTATTTTATACTGTATAACACTCGATTGACTCGCTACACAATACTAAATGGCAAGAATTTGTAATACTATTCATATAAACTGTTTCACCTGAGAGGTGTTTTAAATTAGAAGGATGGTATGACAGTTGAAGCAAAATACAGAAACTGTACTCAACTGTCTTCAATCATAACAAGCCATTTCTACTCATTTTAATCTTCAACCTGGGGAAACTTTTAACAACGAATACTTTGGAAACGGCTAATTCTAAATTCTCTGTATGTGTCTCTGGTTAGTTGTGCTCCTTCTAGGAGTGTACAATATTAAACAAAAATGAAGATTACTTCACAGGTCATTTGGAGAAATACAAGCTATATATTTGATCATTGTGCTAACTATGAAAGCTTAATCAAAATCGTTATTTTGGACGGCTTAATGAATAAGAATCTTTTTATAAGCTTAACATTCTTTTTCCTCTCTTTTATCTCATTTTGGAGGATGTCATGAAAATGTATTGCATTTTTAAAGGAGCTGAAAGTTAAATGCGAACGCAACAGGCAGTGACCACAAAAAACAAATGATAGTTGGGAAAAGAAATTTAGCTCCAGGCTAATTGTCAATTATTATTTATTTATTATCAAATTTTTTGATTCCTATTTTACCCAAAGGTATATTAGGAATATAGTTAACAAATTTATGAATACAATACGATTTACAAAAACATAACAAATTCAATATCAAGCTGACAAACAGTTAACATAAAGATGAATCATTTAGCTTAAGAAATATTTTGTTTAAGTCAGCCCTGTAATTCGTCAGGATATGTGTAAGTGGTTTTGAGAAAGTATAACCTAAGATTGAAGCAATAATTCAAGTTCGTGTCTTTCAAAACAGAAAAAACGGGCAATAAAATAATTGTCAATTATGAGCATTGAGAAAAAAGCTGAAAAAAGAATGAAAAAATTGGCAGAATTTTAACGGTATCGTTGTTTGAGTTATGTTTATTTTTTCTTTTGCAATTTACGTCCTTTAATTTTTTAAGTCATATCGGAGGATGAATGGAATGGGTGAAATGATGCTCAAATGGACCCAGGGTCCATAGAGCTTAGAGTTAAAGTCAAAGTCTGTTTTTTTAACGTGTGTGCAGTTCCCACTGAAAGGGACCTCAAAGGACCGGACCTTTCCGCCCACTAATGACCGTCATAAATCTATCTCCACACTTCAGAAATGGAACACTGACGTTGGGGACCAATAGCAACCCCGATTTTCTGAAAATGACAGTTGCATGTCTACTCCGCGTGGAGTCTCAGTTGCCAAAGTTCCAACTTCCAATTGTTCTGTTTCATTAGGTGCAAGACGGTGATGTTAAAATGTTGCAACCTTGTAGAGAGGACCGTAGGAGGAGCGTCCATGTTGTAAAACGATTATGAGGGTTCCTCAAAGAAAGCGGCCGCCGTGCACTTGCGTTGAGTAGACAGACTTTACCGACATTCGTCTTTAAGGGCAAGGGAAAACCCCAGAAACCAAGTAACTCACCCTGACCAAGATTTGAACTCGGGACCTCTTGAACGTGAGGCAGACATGCTACCATCTACGCCTTCGAGGCGGGCTTGAGTTATGTTGTCAAGTTTTTGGATCAAATGCAATGGGAGTAGAGTTAATATAGGTTTCTTTACAAGAAATTTGCACTTAATTGATAGGTTAAGAGGAATGTAGTGGTGAAAGAAGGGAGTTGTGTAAAGTTATTTGCCTTTACGTGTACCTGGGATGCTGTTCCAACCCCTCCGTGTAGGGAAGAACGCCTGTTGGGTTCCAAGGCCGATTTTAAGCGATACTTGCATCACAGAATACGGCCTCCCACAAAACACTCACACCAGGGTAATGTCAACACATGCGGGAGACACTCGAGGCGAATCCCACCTCCCTTTCCCCCGATCCAATTCCTCTCCTTGTAATCACGTACAGCCACTTCCCCTTCCAGCTAGGAAACAAAAGAATTTCAATTACAGCTGGAAGGCGCACGGGCGTATCGGACCGGATGAGGTGTGGCTACGCTGCGACAACTACAACTGCCACTTAACGATCGTTGTTCAGACCCTTCTTGATTGGTGCAGCAGCTATATAGAGACACTCGCCTCCAGGACGGCAAATCCGAGAAACAAACACATACATTTTACTCACTCGTTCTATCTCTATCCCATTCTCGTTCTCTCTTTTTCCCTCTGGTGTAGAGGGAGGGCCGGGTTTCCATGGCAACGAGAATACACCGCAGTCTCTCTTTGTTCGCGGCAGAAAACACCCCGACCAAACGATATACTAAAACCTTGTTTCTGAACATGTAAACGATCCATTATTCATATCTGCGTAATACATCCGGATGTTATTCGACCCAAGCATATTACGCTTATTTACTTCCAGCTTTCCAGGGGTCTGTGCACGCTCTTGCGGAATGGAGTGAAATTTAAATACAAATGAATAACTTCTGAAGGTACAAAAGCAAGCTTGACAATTTGACAAAATAACTATGCCATTATTTTGTGCGGCACTGACCACTGTAAACCGAATGAATGAATGCCACTACGATCCATCTTCAGTTAAGGATCTCCTCCGAGGTTAAGCAAATTTACAATTCCATATTTTATAGTGCCAATACTTCTCTTTATAAGGGTTTTTAGACTAAAACTTCTAGATGTCTTGAAGGGAGATACGAACCATTAAACAACAAAACAAGTGAAAGTCTTCGATTTTAGTAATGACCTTCGAAAACAGAGTTCTACTGCTTAGCAGCCTCAAAGTTTGAGATGACTTGTCACTTCAAACCCCCAGAAAAATCTTGATGTTGTTTCTGTAAACCTGAGATTTATGAAACAATTTACAATAATCTATCACGAAAACAGGTTGCATTCCATCTGTACAATTCAACCAATTCGGCTTTTGGCGAATTAATCAAAATTCAGCTGGAACAAAGAAATTGTAACAAGAAAATTGAAAATGCCAAGACTGGATTACAGCTGCGAATGGCACATTACAATGGGCAACAAAAAATTATTTTTGAATGTTTCCAGCACTTCATGAGGCAATTCCTACTAATTTTGGGTTGGGAAAAACAAATATGACACTGAACATTTTTTATCAGCTCTAGTTTCTATGATATACACGAGGTAGAAGTTTTACATATTAACGGATTGAGAGAAAAGGATACATTTTAATTATATGCATGCTAACAACAATGAAAGTGCATTTCGTTTTTTTAACCGGCAATTACATGCTAAGAGTTCTAAATTGCTGGAAAAATACTTCGCAGATAGTCGTGTCTGAAGAGAATCATGTGGTGGCCTATTGACTTCGTCGTCTTTTAGCTTGCCTCTTGTGATGGAGTTCCGCAGAATCTCTACACAAAGACCAACAGTAATCCGCAAGCATTACTTCATTCCAAAGGCCCTGATATCTTTGTTCCATAACAGAAATGTCCTGATGGAATCTCTCCCCATGTTCATCACTAACAGCTCCAGAACTAGGAGGGAAAACGTCTAGGTGGCAGTGGAGAAAATGGATTTTAAGGGACATGTTGCATCCAAGGTTACGGTATTAGTCCATGTTTCAGATCCAAATGTGGAAAATAATAATAATAATAATAATAATAATAATAATAATAATAATAATAATAATAATAATAATAATAATAATAATAATAATAATAATAATAATAATAATAATAATAATAATAATAATAATAATAATAATAATAATAATAATAATAATAATAATAATAATAATAATAATAATAATAATAATAATAATAATAATAATAATAATAATAATAATAATAATAATAATAATAATAATAATAATAATAATAATAATAATAATAATAATAATAATAATAATAATAATAATAATAATAATAATAATAATAATAATAATAATAATAATAATAATAATAATAATAATAATAATAATAATAATAATAATAATAATAATAATAATAATAATAATAATAATAATAATAATAATAATAATAATAATAAACACGATCAAAGTTCTGCACAACCACCCGCTTTGCAAAATTCATCTTCTAATAGGAGATATTTTCCTAGAAGTTATTGAAAATCTGCCCAGATTTATTGTTTGTGAAGCTTATACTCCAAACAATTTCGTATTTTGTAAGATGTTACAAGGTCACAATGAATGTCGTGATCAACAATGAAACACACAATTTCAAGAAATGAATCAAAGCTTAGGTCATCGAAACGTTTGGACCTATTTATTGACCGAAGACAATAAACATGGGAGAATCATAACCCAAAAACTTCTTCAGAAATTTTAAAACGAACTGATGGATGTTTCGTCTAGAATTTTGGCAGGCGATGTAACCTATGTATAGTGGTCTCATTATCACAAGAGTGAAACAAAACAATAGACAAGCTGGAATGACAACTTTTGGAATGAAGTTCTATTGTAAGAGTATTTTCAAGCTAGCAGAACGATGGGGAAATTGCGTGCAAAGATATGACTAAAAGTGACAAAAAATTGCAGATTGAAGTCTTTTCTGAAAAAAAATAGTTTAAAAAGTATGACGCTCGTATAGTAACACATCGACAAGATATAGCATGCATATTTTTCTCTTGTTTTACAAAATAATGACTCTTCGAAGACAAGTGACTGTTGCTGAGACAAGTGAGCAGCGTTTTAGAAAGGGATTATTCAGTTTCTTTTATTCTGCCCACTTACTCTGTCTTTGACTGCGGTGGCCTATTTACTTACAATTTGCTTCTTTCTCCGTTTCTGTTCTTGCTAAGGTCTAGTTACAAGTTTGTAGCTATCGAGACTTCATCTCATGAGCTTATTGGTTCCAGTTCAGTAAGCTGCATCGTGCTGCAGGAACATGAAGTTTAGCTCTTAGATCGCTCTAATGAATGCTGAGCTCCGAAGTTTCACTGCAGCACTTCTGTTTACTAACGCTATTGCTCAAGAACATCCCGTGTGAAAAAATTAGTAGTAACACAAAAGTTAAAAGTGTTGTGTCTAAACTTCTTCCACTTTCATTTTATATTTTAATATTTATTTTCATTTCTTATAAGCATAGTTCATATGAAGGCTTTTGTTAACCATATACAAAATCATAATTTACTTATGTCGGGAGTTTCACCAATAATTTCGGCCAATGGTAAATATCCTCTCATATTTTCTTGTTATCGTAGATTTTTACCTAGATTTTTAGTCCTTTTAGGCTGAGAAAGTTGGAGTTATGTTCCACCTCGCAGGTTTCTTGAATGGTTTAATTTTTTTCTGTAATTATCTTGTATTAACGACACATTCTTAAGGCTGTTCGTGATTTAGGAAATGCTGCTTTTTCATTATTTTATTTATTCTTGATTACACCCTAGAAATAAATCTCAATTTAATTTGGCCTCACGTACGTTACTTGTGTGCTGGAAATACTCTTTGGCGTGTATGGGATCAAACAAATTGATCAGCTGCAGTAGACGAAAAGAGGATTATACCATGCAAATGTGATTTTCAAAATAATGCGAGATATATGAAAACAGTGTATTTTTAAATGACTTGATACTTACTGAATGAAAAATACAAGATCATAAACAACATGGTTTGTTAAGCATTTCAGAATCAAGATAAAACCCTTCCTCTCTTTTCCCTCTATTTTTTTAAAACACCGAGTAGTAAACATACTCCCAGCAAAGCAATATTTTCACCCTATACCCTGTTGAAGATTTTCCAAAAATATTATGAAAAACCTTTTCTCCCCCTCACTTCGAAATGTAAATAATTATTATCACTTTTGCTGACACATCACAGATACAAATGAGAACATTTATATAACTGATTATAAATGAATAAACAATAGCCAATATACCACGTGAAACGCGCTACAAAATCAATGACAAAGTAACTACTAACAGCAGTTCTGTGTTTTCCATTACTTTTCCCCAAATGTCTTCAATCTTCTAAGAAATGTTGGCATTTAAAGAAGTAATGCTATTCTGGTTTTTATTGATCCCAAAAGTGCCCTTCTAGCTATAAAAGATCTCTTCATATCCCACTCTTACGGTACAGAGTTCTCGCTGTGGAATGCCATATGGTCTTTTACTGGATCTCACTATATTCTGGCTCATTGGTCATGAAAAAAACACTGTGATAAATAAACGAACATTTTGCATCGATGATTCCATTGTTTCCTTGATTTAATACCTTGAATGTATCAAGAGAAGCATAGCAATTAGGGATGAGTATAAGAATAGAAGAAGTGGAAACAACAGGAACAGCGAAAGGCAAGAAAAATGTTGAAAATATAGTTATTAAACGCGAAAATCGTCAGGAAATTCGAATTTCAAAAAATAAAAAATTCTTCTGTCAAAAACTACGTCAACTGCCAGATCATATCACCGGTCAGCCGGAATTCCGTCCCACATAGTAAGTTTAAACGGCAGTAAATCTACTGACATAGGGCTATCACTTTAAAGCAGACTTAAAAATCATCGACCAGGTCCCGCGACCTTGGGACCAATAAACCAACCACTTTTGAACTAGTGAATCCTCCTAAGAGAAAACTTAACGGATTCTTGAGCGAATAAGCGAAGCAGTTTTGGGGAGAATACCTTACACAGATACTATCTTAGTAATGCCACTGAAAAATAAATCACTCATCTTAGTATTAGTTTAATATCATGTCAGAAATTCTCAGTAGAACAGGGTAGGCCAGTTGTGTTTGAAACAGAAGAGGGGGAAAGAAAGAAAAGCAATGTAAATTCCAAATACATGTTTCTCTTCTTACTCTTTTTTGTTTTGCTCCGAATATGGAATGAAAATTAAAAAGCATGTGTATGAAGTATTATCGTGTATACTTAAAATATTTTACGCAATAAAATGTAAACAACTGGAATGTGTATTATTAGGTAAAACTTTTGTAATGTAATACTAATGACATACTGGAAAGTTCGGATTGAATTTCAAATATTTTACCCATATGAATATATGCAGTTTTCATCCTTTGTTGACAACAAAAGAGCAACTACGTATTTAAACAAAAATGTTACTTCTATAATTAATGTGACATTTAGGGCTTATATGAGCTGGAGCACCGGTAAAAAGAGCAATAATGCATTTATCAAAATATGTGTTCATTAACTATAGATTTAATGCTGAATAACTGCAAATATTCGTTGAACAGATTCCAGGATTGTCTGTTTTAGCTGAAGTTAATTTAATAAAGCGATAAACAGCTAATTAAATTATCCATGCAGTATGCTGATTCCCAATACCTTTAAAAAGTGCACAAAAACGTGAATCCTGTATAGCGAAGTAGGTACTTTCAAAATTAGTTCACATGTTTAGTAATGGAAATAGCGTTGAGAAATAAATTCATAAAATCGCAAATAATCGCAAATACCAGGGTGTTTTAACTGCATCATTATTATACAAATATTTCTCAGTTTATAAATTTTTTTACTGAGGGGAATAATAATAGAGAGAATACTGAAATTCTGGTATAAGTGTATTATAAGGTAGGGAGGGAAATTATTGGATCTGTGTATGAAGCAACAGAAAAGCACTAACACAAATAGTTGGTGGTCGGAATTGGAAAGAATGGTATCGAAGATAGACATGGGAGAGCAGAGGAGTCAAATCATAGTGGGTTTTGGAAGTGAGAACCAGAGTATAAGGCATAGATAAGCAGGAGATCTGGGAAAGAATAGAAGAAAAGAAGTCTTTGAAATTTTATAAGCAATTAAAGACAGAATGGGGTAGGGAAAAATATATAGATCAATGTGACAAAACTGGAAGAGAAGGCATAGCATGGATGAGAGTAGAAATAATATATCTAAAAGGGTTGAGAAGTAATGAGGTAGTGATTTGTTAATTTTGTGGAGATGAAGAGAGCATTGTTCATTACCTGGTAGAATGTACGGAGTTAACAAATTGCAGGAGAAAAATATGGGATAAGAAGTGGGACAGCGTGAGCAAAGACGTAGTGGCATTACGCATGTTAAGAATTTTTGAAATTATTTCATGTGTAGTGTTTGAAGTTAGATTTTATATCTCTAAAACAAGTTTTGCTTTGAAATAACAATGTGATCAACATATGGTTTGCACTAAAGGAGACATATTTCTAAAGTGAGTAAGTTCACTATTACCATTGGTAATTCTCAACTTGATCATTATTAATCCCATTTGCTCGTAAATTCATTCAATTACTTAACAAGGGTAAATTTAATTTTGTGTGTTCCTTATATCAAAAAGTTTGAAAATCGGTCAGTTGAAAGCTTAAACTCTATCTGTTTTTCTTACAGCTTATTACTCTTCTTTAATCAGACTGCTAGAACTCTTAAAATTCTAGGGTCACCACAATTACGATCGCTTATTTAACAGAAAACGGATTAAATAAGTTAGTCACTATATTTTACTAAGGGAGGGGAGACAACACGCCGACAGTATGAAGGACTTCAAAACATCATATAACGTTGCACGCAAAACAAAAAGTGAAAAACAATGAGGAAGAGTAAGCAGTATCTGAGCATGACGAGAGCGGAGCTCCCAACTCTTGCTAAAGTGGTTCTGTACAGCGAGGAGAAAGAGATAAGCTGCGTAACCCCCTCTACCTCTTACACTCGCTAGCGTTCAATCATATCGCAGAAGTCATACCATTTGCAACAATACATACGCAGTGCTTATTGAACATATTATTCAGGTAGCTCATGTCCATTTACTCCATCTACTTTTTGAAGTATAAAGCATTGCAGTAGCTAAACCTGATAAGCTGCATTCACATATCATTTTCTGCAAACTATTATTGAAACGCTTACTCTTCCACCTACAATAAGAATACACTAAAGCGGCAGTCAACATTTTAAGAATTATATTGTGATATAATGGATTTGAAATTGCTGATCTTTGCATGAAAAAGTGAGAAACGATCTTAGAAATTGATTATACAATTTGAACATTTAAAATAATAACAAAGTTTCCTATTTATTTATTTGTTTATTTATTTATTTATTTGTAATTTACGTCCTCCAACGTTAAGTCATATCGGACGATGAATGAAATGGATGAAATGATGCTCAAATAAGCTCAGGGTCCAAGGAGCTTAGAGTTACTCGACATTTGTCTATCAGGATAAGGAGAACCCCCGGGTAAAACTTTATCCCAGATAACTCACCCTGACCGAGATACGAACTCGGGACCTCTTGAACGTGAGGCAGACACTACCACCACACTACCGAGGCGGGTTTTGTAGTAATAGATTAAAAGTAACGATCATTACTTTAAAGTTAATTTTCTGAGAAAGTTTTTTCTAACACTGCAGCATACAAAATAATTCATGCATCACTTGGTGCAACTTACAGGATAAGTCCATAATACGTAAATAAGAAACTTCACATTCCCCTTTTCTTATTAATGCTCATGTTTTGAAAATTGCATAATGCAAAGGAATAAAAAAGGTAATTTTTTCAAAGTTTTGAGAGCTAACACATGGAAAATGTTTTAGAAAAAAATGCTACAAGAGTATTCCAAAAAATAAGAATGGTGGTCTTTTAAAATTCCTCTGTACTAGCCAAAATAAAAATTCAAATTCAAATTTTTTGATGCGTAGAACATTTTTAATTTTTACAATATTTTCACAAAAATAATTAATAATTAACTATTTGGTGTAGCAACATGAAAATTTGCAAGCAAGCTTAAAATGATACTCCAATTATGTGGCTAAATTTTCATGATGATCTGTTTACTATTATAGATGTTTGAATTTTCAGTGTAGCCTTGCCTTAATTAAAGTTACCTATTAGTCTTTTTGTGAGGAAATAAAGCATAATGAAATTATTTTTTTATGTAGAGGTTGGTTAAGGGTGGAGACTTTTCTTGAAATTTTTTGAGAAGTACCCTCGGAAATATCGCATTTAAATAACACACAAATCCATCAATACACAAGGAAATGTTTCTAAAATGCCCTTTTTTATATAGAGAAAATTACTTAAAATGCATAAAATGTAAAATTTTGACACTGGATTATTTTTAGTGCAATACAATATTTCTGTTTCTTTCTATAAGTATTAAAGTAAGTACAATGTATTTTCAAACTCATAAGATTCAACTTAGCCCAAACTCTCCTCATACGAGTTAAGCTAATGACAATTGCTTTCCACACTTCCTTGAATTCATGCTTATCATCGAAGGCAATAAGTATATGAGGCATTTTCCTTTCACTCAATGACGGCTGATCGCAATATTCCAGGCAAACAAATGCTAGAGAGACCTTTTTGTATCTTAAGTACATGAACGTCTCATAGCTCGCCCAACAATGCTATCCCACGTTTCGTTAAAGGCTTCGCATCACTGATGTAACCATATCTGGCCTTCCAAACCGAAAACCACTTTAGTTGTACACTAATTCTTAATTGAACTTCTAGAACAGAATTTTGTTAGTAATTAATTTGCGCATTGTAAGCACGTCATATTCCCAAGCGAATCAAAATATTAAATTGTCTCTAAAAACATTAATTTTGATACCTAAGTTCATGGAGAATGGTGGTGCTTTTAATTTGGGTCTCAAAGGACTTTATATGCACTTTCTCTGTGTGCTGGCAGCAGATTTTAACGCGAGTTTTGCCAACTGCGATGTAATTTCATCTTCCTGTAGTGTATTTGTAATAACCGTATCAACTTGTGCCTTTGCTCTACAGAGCCAGTGGAAATGGTCCACGTCCCCATACTGTTAAACAAAGAAGTGAGGGCTCGGCATTCGAATTCTGGTTAATCTTATCTGCTTTTAGTTTGCCATTCCATTTAATAAAACTCGTTTCGCTCGCCTGCCGATTCCCCTTTTCCAGAGAGAGAGAGTCGTGGAGGGTTGATCGTCTGCCGGAGGGGGTGAGAAGGGTGGTGCGGCTGTTAAAATACTGGCAACCTGTTTGAAGCAACAGCAGCAGCGGCAGCCCGTTTTATTGCGGCGCCCATTTGAGAACATAAAGTACCTACTCCACTACCAACTGCCTAAACATCCCATTTAGCTGGGCTATACTAGCACAAGACGACCTCTGTATAGTCCGTCCAAATTGTAATAAAAACCCTTACAGTTTTGTGACCGGCGGATAAAGTCAATTATTTAGCGAGCAAGCGCTGCAAACTACGTAGAACAGTTTTCACCCCTTCGGCAAACATTTAAACGTCGTGTTTTAGGAACGTTCGCACAACAATTTATTCATTTCACGCATGAATTAAGGTACGTGTCACATTTCTTGTCATTTATGCATCTTTTACAAGCATAGAGTAAACGTAAAAAGAATTCCAATGTGTTACATGATTTTCTCTATCCATACAAGGACTGTTCAATAAAGAATGATAAAAATTTTTTTTTGACAACGTACCTTTACTCACCCTCATAATTTTGATAGTCCTTCTCAAAATAGCCTCCCCTGAATGCGCTGCACTTGTCCCAGCGTTTCTGCCAGTCTTCAAAGACATGCTGGAAACCATTTTTTGAGAGATCATTGAAAATCGCCTCCGCAGCCTTCACCACTGCTTCCGATGATGGATAATGCCTCCCAGGAAGGCGTTTCATCAAGTTAGGGAATAGAAAAATGTCACATGGAGCTAAATCCGGACTATAGGGAGGGTGAGGAATGCATTTCACGTTGACTTTTGCAAGATATTCAGCAACAACATTGACAATATGCGGCCGCGCATTATCGTGGTGCAGCATCCAGACTGCTTCACGGAAATGTGGTCTTTTGCGCCTGAAATGGACTTGCAATGTTTTCAGGACATCCCTGTAGTATTGCCCAGTTACTGATGTATATGCAGGTACAATATGCTGATAAACCATTCCATGTATATCAAAGAATGAGATAACCATAACTTTCCCAGCATAAGCAACCACTTTTGCTTTTTTTGGGTGTTGGTGATGAAGGAGATTTCCACACTCAGCTTTGCTGTTTGCTCTGAGGATCAAAATGATATAGCCAAGTTTCATCAGCAGTGATTACGTTTGAAAGAAACACCGGATCCGCCTCTAGCATCAACTTTAACTGCATGCGATTTGTTCGAGATTCAAGAGTCTTGGAACCCATCGCGCACAAACACGTCTCATGTGTAATGTTTCTGTCAGCAACATGTGGGTGGCACCCAATGGAATGTTCAGTATTTCAGAAAGTGATCTTAAGGTAATTCGTCGATCCTCTCTCACATTCGCAGCAGCCATCTTCCGTAAGAGCAGTAACTGGAGCACCGGGTCCACCTTCCTTTGAAATTGATTGTCTTCCCTCTTTAAACATTTTAAAGCACCTTCGAGGTGGGCTGTAGGGAAGAACAGACTCTTCACAAGCCTCCTGTAACATTGTATGGGCTTCAACTTAAGATTTGTTAAGACGAAAGCAGAATTTCAAAGCCGCATATTGTTCCTCGCTTGTTACCTCCATTGCAGCGGTAGGTGATACTGAACATGTCTGAACTTGCCTGGTTCTCATAGGCGGGAACCAACAATGAAACTACTACGGTGAGTATGTTTCACATTAAGCTAACAGAATATAATAAAACTAAATGTTATTGCGTAAAACATTATGTTCATTCTTTATTGAACAGCCCTGGTACTAAATGTTGTTATAAACATATATTTTTCCATCTACTTCAATTTAAATTAGGCAAACGTTTGAAAAATTAGCTAATTTACACATTTGTTTATAGAATAATGGGAGCAGTGTAAGAACTGGGCACTATACACTGGCTTTGGAGCTCCATGTTTTCTGCGAGAAACAACTGAATATCGACACACTATTCAAAGTATTAATAATGGATATCCCGGAAAGATCTTACGGCTCACACACACACACACACACACACACACACACACACACACACACACACACACACACACACACACACACACACTCAAAATAGTTATTTAAAACATACTGTGCTTTAGAAATGTCTACATATTTTGTAAGTTTTAGTCTATTGCGTAATGTTTATCAGTTATATAAGATTATGTGAAATACCCTCCGGATGAAGAGGACTTCATTGCTATTCCCAAAAAAAAAAAAAAAAAGATCAATTATTTCTGTGGTAGATATTTTAATATCTGCCACTTTAATAAAAACCCACAGGTAAGATATTTAGTCATTGTATGCTGAGAAAAATACACGAAAGGTAATGGTAATGATTTAATCATGAATAAAAATTCTAGTAGAGTATATAAAAAATTGACAGCTTGGTTTAAGCTTAATAGACCACATGCTGTTTCCAGAGTGCATCCTGTACGGCGTCTGTTTGAAAAAACGCCTCTATGAATACTTTTAAACATTTCTGTAACTCCCTTTTAGTTTTAGAAACAAGCCACCGAAACAAACCAAAAGGGAAACGAAAGGACTCTAAAACAGGAAGGGCAAAATGCCTAAACGAGAGCGATAACCGCATAAACAAGGTAGGAACGAAAAGCGAGGGAGTTGGTGACAACGATTCCATTAATGAACTAGATGAATCAGAAAGCCATTACAAATCGCGTGTAATATGCAAAGAGGATTTGCTTTAAATGCAATTACGTAAGTTAAATAATTAATCGCCTTTTATCATAAAATTGCCACTTTCCTGATGGTGCCAAATAACCCGCTGAACATCATTCTGCAGAAGCGTTATGTGAACGTGCCTCAAACCATTTAAAGTGAAACATCTGAAGAAATCTTCCAACAGAAGTCGTTAGCGTTGTGTGTGTAGTTGGAGAACCACTTTGAAGGTCTTTGCACTTGCTCTCGCTAGGGTGAGTGGATGAAAAGGGGATACAACCCCAGTTGCACACAGCACGTAAAAAAGGGACACCTAAAAGGGTTGCAAACTAATTGAGAGCAGAAAAAGGGTGAGTTACGCTGCTGCAATTTACTGCTTCGAAAGTAGGAGGGATAAATAATGCTTTTACAAATTTGCTATCGAATTTAATAATTAATCTGACCACCTTTATTGGGTTTTGGTGATCAGCATTTTCAAATTCCATCCCCTTCCCTACTACTCTACTTTCCTCCCCATTCTATTAATGTCGATCACTAAGTGCGCATGGGAAGCCTGAAAGTACTAATAACTGAAAGCATTTGTTAGCTAAGCAAGCTATATAAACACTAAAGTACAAAACAAGGCATTAATAATTACTTTTTAAACTACGAGGGCTGTTCAATAAAGAATCATCATAATTTTTTACGGTCATAATTTTTCGCACTAAAATTTAATCTTATTATATTCTGTTAGCTTAATGTGAAACAAACACGCTATAGTTGTTTCATTGTTGGTACTCCTGGTTCCCGCATGTGAGAACCAGGTAAGTTCAGACATGTTCAGTATCGCCTACCGCTACAATGGAGCTAACACGCAAGGAACAATATGCGGCTTTGAAATTCTGCTTTCGTTCCAACAAATCTTCAGTTGAGGCCTATACAATGTTACAGAAGGCCAATGGAGAGTCTGTTCTTCCCAACAGCACAACTCGAAGCTGGTTTAAAATGTTTAAAGAGGGGAGACAATCAATTTCAAAGGAAGGTGGCCCCGGTGCTCCAGTTACTGCTCTTACGGAAGAAAACATCAACACTGCTGCTGCCATTGTGAGAGAGGATCGACCTTAAGATCATTTTGTGAAATACTGAACATTTCATTGGGTGCCACCCACACGTTGGTGACAGAAACATTACACATGAGACGTGTTTGTGCTCGATGGGTTCCAATACTGTTGATTCCCGAACAAAAGGACATTCGCATGCAGGTGTGCATGCAGTTAAAGCTGATGTAATCCTGCTGATGAAACTTGGCTACATCTTTTGACCCTGAGAGCAAACAGCAAAGCTCAGTGAGGAAATCTCCTCCATCACCAACCCCCCAAAAAGCAAAAGTGGTTGTTTCTGCTGAGAAAGTTATGGCCATCTCATTCTTTGATATTCATGGAATGGTTTATCAGCATATTGTACCTGCACACACATCATTAACTGGACAATACTACAGGGATGTCCTGAAAACATTGCAAGTCCATATCAGGCGCAAAAGACCACATTTCCGTGAAGTAGGCTGGATGCAGCACCACGATAATGCTTGGCCACATATTGCCAATTTTTTTGCTGTATATCTTGCAAAAATCAACGTGAAGTGCATTCCCAACCCTCCATATAGTCCGGATTTAGCCCCATGTGACTTTTTCTATTAGCTAACTTAAAGAAACGCCTTCGTGGGAGGCATTATACATTATCAGAAGCAGTGGTGAAGGCTGTGGAGGCGTCTTTGAAGGATCTCTAAAAAAAACGGTTTCAGTATGTCTTTGAAGACTGGCAGAAACGCTGAGATAAGTGCATCGAATTTAGCGGAGACTATTTTTGAAGGACCATCAAAATTATAAGGATGAGTAAAGGTATGTTGGCAAAAAAATTGTGATTTTTCATTATTGAACAGCCCTCGAATTTTAATTGTTTCATTTGTATATCCATATCCCTCTATGGTCGTATCTGGGTTTTGTGTCGAGAAAGAACAACCAGTGGTGTTATTATTAGAATTGTAAGGTTCCTATCTTTGTTGTATAATCTTTAACATTCATATTCACTCCCAAATTGATATTTGTTACTTGTTACAGTTATTTTACATCGACTTAGGACATTTCTTAGAAGATATTGGACTAGGTGAGCTTAAGTTAGTCTTCAATGCCAGGTTTTTGGATGTCACGTTCGCGATAGCTTGTGATGCTCTATGCACTTTAAGGGTGCGAAAGTATATATAAAAGGACAATCATTCTATTGGCATTTTTTGAAACAAATTCCTCCAGAAAGCTCTAGCACAGGCTCATCATGCTATAAGACTCAGTCACTCTATAGAAGTTCTCTAACTTACAGACTTCGCTTCAAAAGTGTATGTACCTTCATTTGTTCCCGTTAGCTAAGTACATATTAGTTCTTGAATTTGTCTCGTCCTACAAAATCACCGAAGGTTATTATAACCTTACTGCCCTCTGCTCTAGACTAAGAAAAGCTCAGCTATAAAGAATGCTGCATTGAATAATCCATTGTTTTAGTGTTGAGCTACATGAAAATACTTGTGCAAATCTCAACTTGACAAGTTAGCAGGGGAGGTTTCTGGGGTAGTGCCGCTGTGCCATGGCACTCTCTGTATGAAAACGAAAGAAAGAGAAGTGTATAGGGATTGCGCAAAAGAAGATTGTTTCAGAGTGTCTGCTCCCTCGTGTGAATAGGCGCGTTAAACGCAAGCTGTCTGTCCTGGTTGTTTTCGTTTTCTTGGCGCCGATTCCTGAAAGGCACCGTCTATGCTCATAAGCGCCTGTGTTAGGGCTAGGATGTCTGCTGATACACGGCTTCTTATGGGAGAAGGTAGTGCCGAGATTTCTCTGGCGCCTAACACTCTTTATCCGCTAGAGTGCAGTAAAGCCGGGACTTAATATAACTGTCTCACTGTCGCGAAATCGTACACCAACGCTTCGTATCACATTCTCCATGAATTGTATTATCAAACTTTTACTGTTCTCGTTACGCCTGTGCGTAACAAGAGTACGGATGTAATAAATATATATTTCCGTTTCCCTGTACGCTCTGTTTGGTACAGTATATTATAAAATAGGATGGATTATTGATAAGATTACCGAAATCTTTCGAAATTGGTACACATATTTATATTTTAACAACCCTTATTTATTTATTCATTCACTTATTATTTATTATTTAATTAATTATTATGGCACCGCCAATACAATGCCTCTCCGGCCGCCCCTGCAAGATAGTATTTACATTTTTGCTAAAATGTACATTATGCTTGAAATGGTACACATGAAATTTAAATATCCTAAATATAGGGTAGTTAAATTATAGCCGAACCTACTCACCAACTCTCTCTACTCTCCAATACTAGCACACTACAGCAACTTAGGAAAACATTGTGTTAGAAATCACAAGAATACCTGCTGCTGAGTTTCGGAGAGTGAGTGAGAATATTTACACGAAATATACTGCCTGTTTCAACATTTCCAGCATCTATTATAAGGTAAGGATTCTAGTCCGCCTCTGCCAGCGAAAGTTTCCCGGCGACTGCCAGGCATCTTGCGCAGTAGAGGGAGGCCGTGAGTGGGTTCCATTATAATTTAACCACCCTATACAATTACTGTAGACGAAAACTTATTTATTTAAATATTTTATAATTAGGTTTCCGGCGCTTATACAATGCTTTAACATCCTTACAACTTAACACAGAACATCGATCACTTGATTACTTGGACCGCCAAAGGATTTCTCTCTCTAAGGCACAGCGTTTTTGCGAAATTAATCTGTTGGTCTTTATGTTTAATGTTGTAGCTTATTTTATGCTCTGAAAAGATTCAGAAAAGAAACTAATAGAACCGTGGTTGCAGTTTTGGACACAGATGGGGTTATCCAGTTCATCGCACATCGAACATGGCCACACTCCATCACCACATGTTTCTTCTGTTCCGAAACATAAATAAACGAAGACAGGAAAGGTCGCGGCATTATATAATTTATCGCAGTACACACCTACTAGCCAGGGAAACCGCGAAAAAAATCGAAGTCAGAGAGGCCAGTCCTGTGGGAATAAAATTCAGCACGGCTCGAATGCCTCAGCTATTTAATTCTGTACCAATTGCAATCAAATTTTTGTATAAAAGGGAATATTTGTAGCAGTACCTAATGACATGATCTGGCAGGCAGTCGGGGTCAATTAAGTTACAGAATGCACTAGAAGCATGCCATAATGGAATGGAAGAATGCGTCCTATTAATGCACCTTTATTTGTATTTTAAATCCTTAACGTCGTTTATTAATACTCGCTGGAGGGGAAGGTATAGACGCATCAGTGGGGAACACTTTAAGCATTAAAAACAGACGAGGAAGAAGTTATTAGGAAAGCGAGACCCACTAAGAAGAATATTGTATGGATCGAGCTGCTCATGAAAACCAGTTACTTTGCATTTCACAAGCGTTTCCTTAACACCTACTACTGCAGCTGTGTAGTATATTATTGCAGAGGCTCCCTTCGCCATTTACACTACTGCTTGGTGTTTCCGATATCAACTCATCCTCCGTTACTCACTCTTACTTTCGCCGCTTCTCCTTCTCTCTCCCTCACTTTGTGGAAACCAATTCCGAGACCAAGCAAGGAGTTTTCCACCGCCCCTCAGCGGGTAGCAGAAAAGCAATGACTCTCATCTAGTGCGTGACAAGGATGGAGGGTTTTCTCTCCTACTTCTTTCCACTTCCCCCTGCTCTTCTTCTTTCGGCTCGCCTTGCTCTGCATTCCAAACACAAACGATAGAATTAATGGTAATGAAATAGTGACGATGCTTGGGCAAGGAAAGTGTTTATTTACTTGTTGTGTAATTCTTGAGGTCGTCTAAACGACTAACCACGATCGAAGTGGATAATGAAGGATAGCAGTCCAGATATTCTTTCTTCATATTTTTTGTTATAGCCACCGAAACAAAGTGTGCGGTTGATCACCTCTTTCTTTAGAATGCGACAAAATAAAAAAAAATGTTTTTTTAGAAATCCTGTTAAGGGTATGTATGACTAAAATTTCATGAAAATCGTGAAAATAACGACTTTTTTTATTTTAATTCTATAAAATAATTTAGACATTCCCGAATGTGAAAAATGCATAATTTGCCTCCGAACGCCATTTTTAAATGCTTATTTAAATGTCGGTGGCCTTTAAACTCTGTCAGAGTCACGCCCTCTTTTGCCTACATCCACATTCTTTGTCTGTTTTCCGTTCTTAAATTTTCAATTCAAGAAAAGAAAAATAAGGCTTTCAGACAAAATAGTTCCTAAAATGTTGCCAATATATCAGAGGCCGGCTTCTACAACATTACTAGAGAGGTGCAAAACAGGAAAAACACAGAATGCCAATGAATCTTTGCATCATGTCATATGGAATAAGTGCCCAAAGGAAGTTTTCATATCAAAACAAAAATTGGATCTTGCTGTTATTAAAAGCATCAGCGAGTTTAACATGGGTAGTCTTAAGTCATTGGAGCTGCAGCAAAATATCAGAGGTGAAAGTGTAGTAGACTCAGCAAGGAAAACTTCAGTGCAGCGAGATCAGACTCGTATCCTGCAAAGCAAGAAGCGAAGTTGTGCAGAAGAAAAGCAACATCTAAAGAAGAAAAAGGTGGAAAAAGCAGCAACAGAGGAGAGGAAAAAGAAATCTGAGGGTCCAACCTATCAGCCTGGTGGATTTTAATGTGAGTTATGCAATCAAATCTTTAATCGCTGTTTTCTCAATGTTCATATCTTCAGCATTTTTCTTCCTGTAAAATGCTCCTTGCGATGCAGTTTTTGTACTACATTCATGAAATTTCCTACACAGGTTCAGAATATCATGAGGAATGGAAATTGCCCTAGGTTTTATTGTGAAATATATATAAGCATATATTTTTAATTTTCAAACACAAAACTTACAGTTTTTTAGACAAAAAAAGAATATTTGTAAATTAAAAAATGTTTGTGACCTAAACTAAAGGAGACACAGAAAAACCCAGAGCAATTTCAAAAAGTATGTGTATTATGAACATAGGGTTAAAATATTAGACCAAAATTCAAAATATTTTGTCGCAAGGGACTTTTTTAGTGACGTAACAAAAAACATACAAAATTGATCATAATTTCTAAACTGCTGGAGAAAAATGGTTTAAATTTAGGTTGTAACATGTTTACATTATACTACACCTATGGTGTAAATTTGAAAAAGCTAGCATTATTAGTTCAGAATTCGAAAATTTCAGTCATACATACCCTTAAACACACGATAAGTACTCTGTATACCAGTTCTGTAATAGTTCTAAAAGATTTGCGGTCAGAAGAGCTTAGGTCTAACCCTGACATGTTGAATGGGCATCAATTTCAGAAATAAAAGTTGTTAAGTCAGCATTTTCGAGTTAGATGTTGTTAAGTAGTTGCCACATTAGACGTTTGGTGTTGCAACTACACTGTGCCACCCAAACTCTTGATACATTTGTGCAAACAAAACTTCACTGGTGGAGAGCTAGGCAAGGGCTAGAACATTGGTCTTCAACCTGCGGCCCGCCGACACAATTAATTTGGCTTTGGAGATTTATTGCAGCTGAATTAGCATACTCACCAACTCCATGAAACCAAAACCCGTAAACCATTCCCTCGTTCAGCAAAGCGTAATAGTTTTACAATGCAATGAAATTTGAAATGCTTTGAATGTACAGGGCAGTAAATGTACAAAAAGTGTAGCATACATTGGAATTATAAGAATCTTTTAAGAAACACAGGTTGCTTCTTTCTTTCGTATAAGCTGATATTCTTCCTGATATCTAATAAACACGTGTTAAAAAGAATACATTTTCCTATGTTATACACACACTTTTAATCCATTGTCTACGTCTTCATAACAGGAATAGTAAATAAAATAGGTAAACTTATCCACCGGCCATAGAATGTCTAATACATTTCGCCCTTACAGAACATTTTGCCACTTATTGCAGGTTCACCAATGGTGTAATCAGATTATAAATTCGCAGGCTATGGTTTTTGAGGATGATATTGATCACGATGAAGAACAAATACACAGATAAACACTTGCCTATCATAGCAGTATGTATTAAATATTAGTTATGTATATTATGTTTGTAATCTTAGCTTATAATTCAATGCTCAACAATTTAATGAAAAAAAAAAAGCCTTCCGTCACCCGTACATTTTACGGGTATACTGCCTAAATTGTCAAATATGCAAGTGATATTTGGCATCAGACAAATAAGCTGACAGCCCTCCTTTTCTGCCCGCCTCGGTAGCGTAGATGGTAGCTATCTGTCTCACGTTCAAGCGGTCCCTAATTCATATCTCGGAGAAGGTGAGTTATCTGGAACAGGTGTTTTCTGGGGTTTCCCCCTCATCCTGAAGGATGAATGTCTGGTAACTCCCAGCTTTATCGTCCGGTATGACAAAACGTTGGACGTAAATTAAAAAAAAAAGCCTCGAAACTCCTAACTTCAATTCGGCGTCTAGATGACTCAGATTACTTTAGTAAGCAAAGTCTGTGTCCGGCCACCTGCACTTGGTTGACACGAGTAAACAGGAAAATGATGTCATCAGCCTAAGTCATGTGAAATGTGAAACTGTTCTAATATATCAACAGAATTAAGGACATTAGAATGTGAAACATGTGTCAACAAGTCACGACACAGGAAACAAATATCAAATAACATTACAGAATTCGATAGGTATGTTCCCAAGAATTCCTCAACCGTGCTATGGCAATATTTATTTCACATTGTTAGTGTTTTTAATAAGAGAAACGGTGAGTCGGTTCCCCGCGAAGAGGTTCCCATTATAAGGCTGTGAGAAAGACGGAGTGCCAGTTGCGTCATTCAAGACAAACGAATAGATCAACATTCACGTGCATTTGTGTGTATTGAAACAGTTTCTGCTCTGAGTAGACTGATGAAGGTTCTGCAATTCTTATAATTTAATCTGCAGTTGTTTATTAACAATTGAAGGTTAAGATATATGACTAGCTGCTATATTGCACTGCTACTTGGGAAGTTAGAGTCATGGTAAGAAAAGCAAAGTGCTGGGTCCAATTTCCCTTGACAAGCTAAAACACCCGACAGTAGCGAAACCAAGTTTCACGGCAAGGGAATCTCAGCAGGAACAGATATATTCCTTTCTCTTTCCATTTAGCTCTTCTCTTCCTTTCTCTCTGCCTCTCTTCTTTCCTCCCTCTGTTCTGCAGAGCCAGCCCTCAAGACAGCATTTCATCTGGAGGATTACGCTGGTACAGCGCCGCACATAAAATTTTTTTAGTACTTGGGAAATGTGTTCTAAAGCCAGAGAGATGCCAATTTCGAGAGCTTAAAAACCAGAAACTGCGGGTGAGAACAGCAAAGTGAGTGAGATAGGGGTACACTTCATGCCAAACAAATGAGCTGCCTCCTAGCGACTTACTTATCTAACTTTTGTCGATTCACAAAACAGTTTCCTTTAACAAGCTTGACAACTCTCTGTGGGAAATTAGAGAACGTTTCTGCTTGTTAGTAGTATAAAAAGAAGGATTTTATTTATTTTTACTAACAGTATGGCTACCAATGCTATTTCCTCATTTATTAGCTCATCACTTCCACTTTAATCACTTCTAATTGTTTTAGTATACCGAGAAGAATGGCTCCACTGTAACGTGTGCAGCTTTCGTTAAACAGTCCTGGATTGTATTCCCGTTAACTGTCCATTCTGATCCTAGATTTTTCGTGCTTTTCCCTGATAAGTAGGCGAATGCTAAGTCTCATTTACTTCCTTTTCCTCTCTATTATTTCCCATTCATTGAGTTTCTTCGAACTTTAAATTGTCCTATACGATTTAATTGGTATGGGAATGCCGGATAGATTGCAGGGATGCACGCTCAATGGAAAGATAGACACCAAAGAGTAGCTTGGTCGATGGGTCACTCATCACTCCCTCCAGGCAGGCAGATCCAGTTGTACGAGGGCTGTTCAATAAAGAGTGATCACAATTGTTTTTTTGACAATGCACCTTTACTCATCCTCATAATTTTGATGGTCTTTCTCAAAATAGTCTCCCCTAAATGCGATGCACTTTTCCCAGCGTTTCTGCCAGTCTTCAAAGACATGCTGAGAACCATTTATTAGAGATCCTTCGAAATTTCCTCTGCAGCCTTCACCACTGCTTCTGATGATGTACAGTGCCTCCCACGAAGGCGCTTCTTCAAGTTAGGGAATAGAAAAAAGTCACATTGGGCTAAATCCGGACTATAGGGATGGTGACGGATGTACTTCATGTTCATTTTTGCAAGATATTCAGCAAAAACATTGGCAATATGCGGCCGCGCATTATCATGCTGCAGCATCCAGCCTGCTTCACGGAAATGTATCACCCAATGAAATGTTCAGTATTTTAGAAAATGATCTTAAGATAATTCGTCGATCCTCTCACACAATTGCAGCAGCAGTGTTGATTTTTTCTTTCGTAAGATCAGTAACTGGAGCACCGGGTCCACCTTCCTTTGAAATTGACTGTCTCCCCTCTTTAAACATTTTAAACCACTTTGAGCTGTGCTATAGGGAAGAACAGACTCTCCATAGGCCTCCTGTAACATTGTATAGGCCTCAACTGAAGATTTGTTGAGACGAAAGCAGAATTTTAAAGCCGCATATTGTTCTTCGCGTGTTACCTCCATTGCAGCGGTAGTCGATACTGAACTTGTCTAAACTTGCCTGGTTCTCACAGGCGGGAACCAGGAGTAAAAACAATGAAACTGCTACGACGTGTTTGCTTCACATTAAGCTAACAATATAATAAGATTGAATTTTATTGCGAAAAATTACGAGTTAAAAAAGTTATGATCATTCTTTATTGAACAGCCCTCGTAGTACCAATCTTTAGCCTCCTTCATTCACTTCATCCCTTCCTCATGCAGTGCGAGATGTCCCCCTATGTGTATAAGCTATAACGGGAAACGCCTTGCAAAGAAATACCCAATCAAATATGATTGAAATTATTGGTGAATGCAAGATAAAAGATTGCATAAGCCACAAAGGTTATTTCCTTGAAATGTAACGAAAAAGATATCCCGGAATATTTCTTCTGATTTCAAAATTCTCTACAGGGTGGATGAAAAGTAGGTTTGTTTTTTTATTTCTTGCAAAGCGTACCTACTTCTTATGCATCTAACAGTTTCTCCATTATGTTGACCGAAACATACGGTGCTATGTTGTATAGAGTTTGTGGAGCAATACTGACTTCATCTCTTGAAACAGAGCCGAACATATATCAGGAATTTCGTACCTTTGTCTTAATAATGCAAGCGGAGTTTAACTCACATTGTCAATTGTGGTACTGCAAAATCTACAGCGACACACTGGCTAAGGGAGAAACTAAAGTATCTGTGGTAATGACGATAGAAAGCAACAGGCTGGCCCCGTAGCTCAATCGGTAGATTTCGGGTTCGATTCCCGGATGTGGGGATGGGGATTTTTCTCTGACAAAGATAATTCCCAATCTTCCCCAGAATCTGGAAGTATGAAGTGTGTGTGTGTGTGTGTGTGTGTGTGTGTGTGTGTGTGTGTGTGTGCGTGTGCGTGTGCGTGTGTGTGATCGAGTGATTAAAACCCAACGAATACGAGTCAACACCTTCGATATGTTCCAAAAGAGAACGGCCGCCGATATGACCATTGTAGTTAAATGCGGGGTATAAATGGAACAAGAAAAAAAAAAAAAAAGAAGAAAAAAGAAAAAAAAAGAAAGAAAGCAATACTGGTCTCCGGCTTTTTTCAACAATGTGTTGTAATATAATGACTATCACAATCTTGTGCAATTTTGCTTGTAACTTTTTTATTAAAGCGAACCGTTCAATATATACATTTATTCTGCGCGTCATTTAGGATGTAGATTTGAGTTTATAACCCGAAGTAGGCCTTTAGTTTATGAAATAACGCTATGTGATTAACGTAACAATCATTACTTCAAAAGTGTCGACTTTCATGGGAAATAACTGTGCTATTATATTTGGCATGGGTTTAGCTGCAAGATCTGCCTTCAAGTTACAGAATATATTGAATGTGCAATGAATTGTTTCTTTTAACCTTGATGTTAATCTTTTAAAAAATAACTCACTAAGCGCAGAAGAGCAAACTAATACAATATTATTTTAAGCACTACCACCTTACCCAGCGAAAGAAAATGGCAAGGAGGGTGGGATGACACGAACACTAGCTTCCAAAATCTACCACCAGATTGCTTCAGATAGCTCCATTATCATTAACGCATAAGTTTAAGATTTCCCCATATGGGATCAAAATAGGGTTCCTTATTCTCTTTCTTTCTTTACTTAGGGGCTTGGAAGTCTATTGTGTTAACTTTTCTATCTTGATGCCCCACGATACATTATGAGAGGTATTGATTGCATGGGATCCAAGGCATATTTACTTGTTGATCTCATCTGTGGACTAGCCACCAAATCGGCGACAACAGGCAAGGTGGTCTCACGTGTTTAACACTTCCGGTGCTGGAAACCTTTTCTCCCCACTTTAACAAGATGCTTCTCGTCGGTGAAGCCCTACCAAAATGAGCCTAAAATCCAGGGTGATGTCACTCATGCGTTTTCCGGCATGTGGTCGCTGGACCCAAACGGCGGTCACAAACTTCCTCTTCAATAGAGACCTTCCGGATTACTGAATAATGTATTCTAAAACCTTGAGGTCCACAGTAATGATTTTGGCGATTTTATGGACTGCATTATTGTAACTGTCTCAATTTATGACTGCACAAGTGTAGAAAAACCTGAAAAAAAGCATGAATCTCCACGTCCATGCTATCACCAGATAGCTACAATCTTCTACCTAATTATAATGGCTAAATTAAGTAAAAATATACAAGAGTGTACATTTCTGAACGTTTACGAAAGGTTGAGGTAAAGAAAAATCGGGTTACTGGTCACATATATCTTTACATTGTTTGCTTACAGCCAATGCAGCAAATATCTGTAGAACAAGTGAACGCTACCTGAATGTAAACACGATTAAATATAACCAGCACCATTGTCAGAGTAGCATTTCTGGCGTTTACACGACTTCGTCTTCTTATCTTTTCAACCGGTGAGTCGGTAGGTCGTCTTCCATACAATAATTTTAAGCCCGCCTCGGTAGCGTAGATGGTAGCACGTCTGCCTCACGTTCAAGAGGTCCCCAGTTCGAATCTCGGTCAGGGTGAGTTACCTAGATAAGGTAATTTGAGTTTTCCCTTATCCTAAAAGACGAATGTTTGGTAACTCTAAGCTCCATGGATCCTGGGCCCATTAGAGCATCATTTCACCCATTCCATTCATCGTCCGATATGACTGAAAAAGTCAAAGAACGTAGATTACAAAAAAAGAAGAAAAAAAAGAGGGTCATTGTTTCATCATAATATTCAGTTTTGAAAAGCCAAGCACATAAGAGCGAATATTTTGGAAATAGTTAATGCCGCAATAAGTGATATAAATTATTTTCTTTTGTGCAATACGGCTATTTCTTATGGTTTTTCAATTTAAAACATTATACAAAATTTAATAAGCAATTCTTTAGATGGTATTTACGAAAATACATCGAAAACATTTTTCCGGAAAGTAGTTACAGGGAATTTTAAGGAAATAAAGCTGATGATAAACTTTCGAGCTCTTTGTTTTGGAGAGGTGGCCGATAGAATTTCATGAAAGTATTCATGTGGCAGCCTTTATCTGGAGACCTGAAAATGTGAATTTCCGCTAATGAAATATTTGGATGGAACGCCATATTTCCTTTACTGCCGCAGGGGATCGATAGAGAAAGAGAACGACTGGAAAAGTTATTACTATTATTGCAAGAGCATTATATACACTTATTCCCCTATAGAAGTTAAATATGACTTAGAAACACTTTTTAAATCTCTAAGAATTTCATTTTAGGAGTTCCTACCACGTGAATAGTTTCTCAAATGCCATGACAAAATCACATTTCTGCTAATTCTTTCCGAGGTTTTAATGACAAAAGCGAAATACCAATTTTCAGCTAAAAAGCCACTGCATAACGAAATGTACCGCGTGAGTATAAACTTTTGACTTTGTATTGAAGAACTGCTACTTAAAGTTTCATGACTTAGACTTTAAATCCCCGCAAGTTTCTGTAGCGAAAGTGGAATGAAATCACGAACACCATATAATGTCACGCAAAACTCTTCGAAATGTAGGCAAAGAATGACGTGAGAACGGAGCACAGATAGCATTTGAACTTAACCTCTGAAAACTTCTGCTTTTATTATAGCTGCTGCTGTTATGAGATAACAATTATTCCTTTTGTCGAGATTGTTAAAATGCATTTTAAGCCATGTTTCTAAAAATTATTATGTAGTAGATGAACACTTTATTGTTTCAAGAAATAATATACTGAAAGCAACAAAAAATATTTATTGAATGTTTCGAGCACTAATTTTGGGTTGAGAAATACAAATATGACAATGAAAATTTTTTTTAGCTCTAGTTTCTATGATATACATACGGTGGCAGTATTACATATTAACGGGTTGAGAGAAAAGGATACATTTTAATTACATACATTCTAACAAAAATGAATTACAAGCTAAGAGTTCTAAATTGCTGGAAAAATACTTCGCAGATAGTCGTGTCTGAAGAGAATCATGTGGTGGCCTATTGACTTCGTCGTCTTTTAGATTGCCTCTTGCGATGGAGTTCCGCAGAATCCCTATACAAAGATCAACAGTAATCCGCAAGCATTACTTCATTCCAACGGCCCTGATATCTTTGTTCCATAACAGAAATGTCCTGATGGAATCTCTCCCCATGTTCATCACTAACAGCTCCACAACTAGGAGGGAAAAAGTCTAGGTGGGAGTGGAGAAAATGGATCTTAAGGGATATGCTGCATCCAAGGTTACGGTATTTTTGCAGGAGCACTGTCATCAAATCCTTGTAGTTGCCATCTCTTTTATTGCCTAAAAATTCATGAACAACACCCTTGAAGGCTTCCCAAGCTTCCTTTTCTTTCTTCTCCAAAATTTGGTCAAATGCAGAATCGTTTACAAGTTCTCTTATTTGTGGTCCGACAAAAATGCCTTCCTTAACTTTTGCATCACTTAATTTCCAAAATTCCTCTCTGACTGCGGTTTGTCATTTGACAGGTGTGCCAACTCCCAAAAGAAACTCCCCCAAATTTAAAATCTTCACTCTAGAAAATGAAATGTCACTTTATCTTCAAAACAACAGCTTATCTATCACTTTTATGGTGATTTTTGAATTCAGCAGATGGAAATACATGTAAATTCACTATTTTTAAGCCCGAAACATCTTCATTGTTGCCCAGTGAAATTAGAACTTCATGCCCTGTTTTCAAATACAGCGATGGGAGAAAACAGATTTACCATAATGAAATACGAAGTAGGCAAAACAGCCTTATATATAATTGCAGAATTTTCTCAGTTCGTCACACTTCGTTTGTTTTACGGTTTATTCTTTTATCAGTTTGCCGAAACGCCCATCAATCGTTTAACAAACACCTATTTACATAAAGTAAATAAAGCCTGAGTGACATACATGCTGTTTTGGCACAGAATAGTGAAACCTAGTTTCTAAACAACAAATTACCACCAATAATGCAATTAACCGAAGTGGAGTTTCTTAGCAAAGCTGCTGGATACCTAACAATAGACCACATACAAAATATCAAGTCAGAAAAGGACTAAAAATATATAGAAATGAGCATGTAACAGATCAAAGTAAAGCCATTTTGAAATTTTATTACCCATTTTTTCAGAATAATTACAGAAAAAATATCACTATTCCTTTAGCCTCAAGAAATTAATAAGAGAAAAGGTAAATTAAATCTAGTCGACTCAAGAGATGAACATTTGAAAAAATTGAATTTCTAAATTAGGTGTATTAATATACTTCGAATACGTTATTATAATTCAGACTAAAACTTCCCTCGAAATAAAGTGAAGAATGCACATTTTAATAATTCATTGTATTATAAAAGGCTAAAAATAAATCTATTTTGATCAAACAACTCTCTTTAAATTTGTTCATCTATTTTCAGAAATCGAAACTTTAAGGAAATTGAACACTATGTAAAAAGGAACATTTTAACGAGATGAAAAACGAAATAAAAATAAGGTTAGGGGAAAGAGAATTGATACACTAATCTCACATGTTGGGAATGTATATTTATCCAACAGCATTTTGGCATTTAAAAGGTTATACTATTTATACATATGAAGCTTTCTTATAAATATTCAAAACTTTGTCAAAACTTCAACACGGAATAATCTTAAAAGGACACAAACATGCAATGGATCAAAATTCTATTAGGCAGTTTAACGTCGCCAGAGCTCGTTGTTGTCGTATGGAATATGACCGAGGTATTTGCTCAATTGTTTGCGTTAAGGTCGTTTAGGAAAAAGGAGAACTTAGCCCCGACATACATTACTACCATTCTCTCCTCTTCCACTTTTTCACTTCCTTCCTTTGTCTGGTTTCCCTTACTTTTTCTGAAGCGTTTAACGTCGCGCCTGGAGAGTATATGAGCTTCTACACAGATACGTTACCCGGGATAAGGTCCTACGTGAGGCTTGAGTGCTAGAAAGGGATAGAAATTTGTTTTCGGGGCATGGACTGTGATCCCTTCCTTTATTTGCTTACAGTGCGGAACAGAAATAAACGGTACTACTAAGTAAAACTCGTTTTAGGCAGTTAACCACGAGGCTAATAAAAAACCTGTAACAACGGGGACTAAGGTTTGGTTGTTGTGACCAAATCCTGTTATAAATCCCAACTAAAGGCCAAGGATATTAAATAATCAGTACTACAGATGCATAAGTGCAATGGAAAATGTGCAATCACTTCATATAAATTGAGTGTAATGTAAACAGCCATTCAGTGAATTAAAATATATGAATTGGAAAAAGAACAATGTGTTGCATAAAGCAACTATTATAATGGTATGTTGAAACCACCAGCTACAAACTAAATTATACTTACTTCTTTTCTGCCACGTAGACAGACAAGTTATTATATTTTAACCCAAATTATATACCAGAATTTCAAAATAAATGCACGCTCTATGTTACCACGAATGCTTAAAAATCTTTCTAGGAAAATATCTGAGTCTAAAGAGTCATTTTAGGAAAATAACCACAAGGCGAATAGCCGGTTAATCACCAAACTTGATTCGGCCAAAGGTGTCACATAATTTGCAAGAATATCTCCTAACCCTAAATTAACCCTTGAAATGAAAATGTTTCGAACATTTTGCTCTCAAAATTGCCCTCATGATGTTTACAATATTTCCCCCTCCTTGTTACACAAAGAAAATGGAATTTCTAAGTGATCGCACAGCAATTGGTTCTTGAACGATTTTTCTATTCGATGTCTATTCTGTTACCGTTGTATGTGAAGGAAATAAATAGTAGACACCATATTACAAACATTTTTATTTAAAATAACGAACTAGACAGAACAATAAGGTTTATAAGAGATACTTTTCTAAAAAAAAAAAAAAAAAAAAAAAAAAAAAAAAAAAAAAAAAAAAAAAAAAAAAAACAACAGTGAACAAATCCTGAGAACATAACACAGAATTGTTTAAAAAATAAATTCTAGAAAATGCTCTAAATTGTATAATTAGTGTAACATTTGTGTTTTGCTCTCTGATTATTTGAATGCCCAAATGCGGAGTTAACATTGGCGTGGCAAGTATATGTTGAAAGAGCATTGAATTTAAAGACCTGGTTTTCTCGTAATCTCTTCATTTTTTTTGCTTTAATGCCGCTTTAATTTCATTGTATATCCAGAAGATTAAGTTTATTAGTGCACTTGAGTCACTGCATGCGATGAGATGGTCTTAGTTGCATAGTCGCTTTCAGTATTACTGCTTGAATTCATTGATAGATGATCATAGTTGGGTAATCTCCTTACTGCACCATCTATTTTGTTGCTAGTGAGTTTGGTGGAATATGGTCTTTAGAATTGTTGAACTTTGGCTGCTTTTTTAGTACAGACTGGTCATTGCAGTACTGGATAGCGACCTTAGTTGCATATTTGCCTTCCTGTCCGTCTGTATTTGTAAATTATCCGTTTTGTTTTGTAGATGGAAGTATTGTTAAACATCCAAATCGATACTTAGGTGGAGAGGTAGAGTAGGTAATGGGGCTAGCAGCATTGGATATTTTGTGAGTACAGCCCCAGGAGAAAAGGATTAGATAAAGGAATCCCAGTAGATACATGAGCCGTAAAAATGAACGATGTATGCGGAAAAGACATGAAGAGCCACTAGCTTGAGCATCTCTTGGAGGTGCTCTCGGCGACCGACCCAAACCACAAGAGGGTGGCTATACTCTTCACTTCCGTAAAGGTAGAAAGGGGTAAGCTCGTTCGAGTGGTAGAGGCTCGAACGTCAGAGTCAAGTCGCAAGCCTCACCGCCATCTGCTCGCGGTGGACCGCCCCACAGCCTCAGAGTCTCTCTATAACACGAAAGAGGATTGACGAAATGGCACATTGATCAGAAAAAACTGCGGAATAAACGATGAGACGTGATCGAACATGGGACGTCCCAAATTCAAGGCTTGTGTGTTACCCTAGAGCCATCTCGCAAAATGCATTCAGAGTTTTGAGGAAAAATGAATATAGGCTTGAACACTTTTTAGTTACGCATAATTAGATTTAAAGAAAGGTGCATAATTTTGTACCTCTGTTTAACTTTCAATATCCTAGTGCATTTCGCCTGCGGTGCCATATGTAGTAAAAGCGGGCGTTAAACACTACACACACGCACACGCACGCTCGCACGCACACACACACACACACACACACACACTCCTAGTGCGTTGCCATATTTAAACAGACCGTTTAGTCTTAAACCACAATATAATTTTAAATATAATTTTATTATTATGTTACAAAACAGAACATCAATTTGTTTAGCCCAGAACCTTAAGCATCCTAAATTAGAATTTTATTACGTAACTTCGAAACAACAAAACATTGGGAACATATTTTTAAAAGTTACCAAGTTCAGAATATTATCTCCTGAATGTAATTAGAAACATTTAGTAGGTTACGACATATGAGTAGACATTTTACACACACACACACACACACACACACACACACACACACACACACACACACACACACACACACAAAAGAAGCTTGGTTATTGTGGAAGTTTAACGCACCGTAAGTATCAGATACACCACACATTTTTTTTTTGAAAATTGTAACTGATTTTATTGATGGTGATCACAGGTTACCACTGCTCTACGTTGTGCACCAGTTTGAAGCAAATATTATAGTGAGCAATGAGGTTTCTCTCAGGGTATGCGTGGATGTGTGTGAGAAGGAAATTTTACAACACTGGAATGCCCGTTTCCAAATTATTTATTCACTGCTTCTTATTTCAAACCTCGAAATGGAAGCTGCCGACCGAGGGTTACCAATCACGGTTTATAGTGACTGAATGCTAATTATATTTCTCGATAAATTTTGATGACCTGACAAATATTCAAGACCGAACAAGTTGACCGCTCTAATAGGCTTCACGTCTGACTCTACCTTCATATCGGCTGCACGCCGAAGACTTTATAATGGCTTTCTAGCCGCGACACATCTCCATCGGCGAAACGCCGAAGAGTGCCTCCTGACCACATCTGCATGTGTATTTTTATATAACTTTCACTCTCCAAAACTCTTTTAAACAAACAAAGTCCTTTTGTGGCTGTTTTGGTCGCCATTGTAAACGATCTATTCATATACGTCAAGTGACAATTCCTTTAGAAATCTTCTAAGGACACTGTTCCTTTCATGGCTTTCTTATAAACACTTTCCCCAATGGACTGGCCTTGCCCGTTGTCGTAACAAAGAACCAAACTTCCTTCGACATCTATCACGACTGCTTCTGTCAAACCATAATTTCGGTATCAAAATACATGTTATCATAGTTATACTTTTATGAGCATTTTTATATAAATATATACTTATTGTTCATATCAGCGTAATCACAGTGAATAGTTGAAATGTCAAGAGAAATTTCACTTCAATGAGGAAAATGTGTGTAGTGTTTAACGCCCGCTTTTACTACATACGGCACCGCAGGTGGTGACACTGATGATACATGAGATGAAGATGGAGCACCGATGGAATGAGATGGCGGGGGAAACCGGAGGTCCCGGAGAAAACCCGCACCAACGCCGTGTTGTCCACAACAAATCTCACTTTGCGGTCGCCTGGGATCGAACCCGGGCCGCCTTAGTGAGAGCCAAGTCTAACCACTGAGCCACGGCGTGGCCTATACTTCAATGAGGAGTAGAAGTCTAGAAATGTTAAAACAAAGTTATGAATGGAAATATTTAAATCGAATGAGAATCACTACCCACTATCCTGAACAACTGTTTGACATGTTAAGGGCACCAATTTCGAATGGTAGATTTTCTGCTCCAGGAGCTACTGCACTCTTTCGGAAATCATATGAACAAGTAGGAGGAAGTACCAGGTGAACACAGTGAGCCTCTATCCATTAGATGCGGTGAAGTAACATTCGTAAGTTGTTTACTTCACGATTAGAGTGTATGAAGACCACTTTTCAGAGCGATATACGTTTAATGTGAAACATAATCAACTGAGCTGGCATTCTTCCATTCAATCCAAATATATTTGGGCCACAGGACTTCATTGAAGAATCAATTCCTGATGATCCACAGGCAAATTTTTCATTTGCTCCGCTGTCATTTGTTCCATTAGTGAACAGTCTATCTTCATTACCACAAGTACCAGCCACACCGTCAATCAATGCTTTATCTCCTTCTACTAGAAATGATCTACTTCGAGTAGCAGAAGAGACTCAGAGTTCTCACTGGTGTCAGCCTTTGAACTAAGCCCACCACCTTCTTTGCCGAAGAAATACAATTCAACCAGAGGAGTAAAAGCAAGTGTAATAACTTCATCTCATTATAAACGTAATTTGGAGGCATCCATTCTCAACACAGAAGAAAAAAGACGTAAACAACACTCGACCTTGCCATCCAGTTCTAAAGAGACAGAAGTCAGAAAGAGAAGAGTAACTTTGAAGCAGATTAGGAACACCAGAACAAAAAGGAAACTGCGGGTGCTAAGCAGCTCAAACTCTGAATCTTCAGATGAAGATTTGGTGTTAGCATCAACTGATGATAAAGAATGTCTGTATTGTTCAGAGCCCTACAAGAATGATCACTTAGGTGAAAAGTGGATAAGGTACATAAAGTGTCTCCAGTAGGCTCATGAATTGTGTGGGGCAATAGACAAACATTTATGGAAAACATCTTCGTGCGATATGTGTTCATCACATAAAAATTTCTAGCGTGTTAATTGCTCTAATGATTCCAATGTTCCTATATTGTAAACATTTCAGACTTGTTAAATCATCCGAAATTAGGAACCTAATTCCAATGCCCTTTTAAGTCTTATGTCAACTTACTTAATAAGACTTTTTTGACTAAGGCACTGTAAGGTAATATGAATAAAGAATGTTGTCACAGAATTTCGTGTCTATAGATCTACTATAACATGTAGAATACCCAAAAATAAAAATGGTATCTGAAATATGCTGCCCTTATCCTACGATCATCAAATCAAGCGACCAGAACAAAACTGCGAATTTTTATATTTTCGAGTACTTTGCCTTAACATTGTCATTTCAGTGGTTTCTCATTGTCAAAGATTGTAGAGGAGAACCTCTTTCAGCGAATGCTGATGCTCAGAGTAAAACTGCTTACACGAAAAAAAAAACTATAAGTATTGTGCATAAAAAAAGATTGTGTGCAGTAGGAAATTTCGTTCCCTCAGATCTATTTCGACATCTTTGCAGTAAAAGGCCACTCCGGGCAGAATAAGAAATTTTGTTGGTGGTATTGGGTCCCCTGGCTGTGGATACAGTTGTCAGCCGTCCAGCTGTGTCTCAAGTGGCCACCAAATCGCGACTCGACTGGGAAGTGACGATGTTATAAGGCGTTTCCTGAAGCAAGACGATGGCGCCCTTATTTGCATTTGTAGCAGCAGTAGGGCAACTGTTCCTCGAGCACCGCTCCATCTCTCACAAGCCATTATGTAGCTGTATAACATTGTCTCACGGCAGGCGACAAGACGAGGAGGAGGAGGCAGAGGAAGAAAACGACTAAAGTGGAAGAGAGAAAAGCGGCGAGGAACAGAGAGGGTTGACGGTCTGACTCAGGAGAAAATGAGGTGGTGGTGGTGGTGGTGAAGGAGAAAGGAATACAGCTTCTACTGCGAAGACGATGGGGAATATCCTCGCATTGCTATATACCTTCCTACCCCGGATAAGGGGAGAAAAGAGCACGTGAAATGCTGAAACTAAACTTCGTGTTTTGGGAAGCTAAACGATGAATCTGCTCAGAAGAGGGCGCTTTCTCTTTTCACAGAGATGTTCTCGACAAATATTTATGCAGCGTTTTTCTTTGCGTTTCGAAACATTACAGCGTGCAGTATTTTAATCAAACGGCTATCTGACCGTTAAAACGCACTGGTCTCCTTTCCTTCATTCCATTCAGAAGTGTTTATCTATTCATAAAATACAGTAAACTCATTTAAACGACAAACAACCACAAAGTAAGTACGGTTTGCCGCAGCAAAGAAAGTTCCAGGGGAATGAGGCGAATGCTGGACTTAAAGCAATACTTAAACTGTTGTTTGAAGGTACTTGTAGAAAGATGTGTGAAAATTTGAATTTAAAAAAAATCTTGAATATTTTTAGAAGTAAATTCAAGACATTTATTTAAAAAATCACACATTTAATGAATTGTGAAAGTGTAAAATAACAAGTAAAAGTTTGAAATTGATGCGTTCATAGGTTCATGAGCTAAGCACACCAGAAAAATCTCATTTTAACATTGGTGAGATTTTTATTTTTTTGTTTTGTAATTTACGTCCTGCAAAGTTAAGTCATATCGGACGATGATGGACATGGGTGAAATGATGCTTAAATGAGCCCGGGGGCCATAGAGCTTAGAGTTACCTAACATTCGTCTTTCAGGATAAGGGAAAACCCCGGAAAAAACCTTATCCAGGTAACTCACCCTGACCGAGATTCGAACTCGGGACCTCTTGAACGTGAGGGAGACATGCTACTACCAGGCTACCGAGGCGGGCTTAACATTGGTGAGACAGGCTGCTCCGGCTCCCGTTAACTTTGGGATTTTTAAAAGCATACTGTGTGTACAATTTTTGTAAAATAAATTTTAAACATAAGACATTATCACTGGAGGAAAAAAGGTTCTTGAAGAACAGGAAAAGAACAAACGTAAAGCTAACTGTGCTGTTTGAAGTGGGAAAAATCAGATTTATGAGATTTTGAGAACACCCGAAAAAAACCACGAGTTATGTATTCCGGCCACGGGAAGGAACCCGGACCTCCTGTGGTCATAGACGAAACCGCCTAAGCCAACTCGCTCGATTTGCAGTATCTTGAAAGAACAATGCGTCCTCGGACTTATAACGCTTTTCATGTTGCCTTTGCATTCCATGCTCACTACATAGATACCGCCGAGGAGTGAGCACTTTTGCTCGCGAGTATGGCGTAACAGAACATGGAATCTGCACATAAAGTGTCGATGAATTTTGAAGTACATTTACGGCTGCGGTTCGCCAGTTCAGGGTGAAAGAAGTCTCGAGATACTGGAAATGTCGGTGCTTGCACAAGCACTTGTCTGGCCGCACCCCAACAGCAGGGGAAGATGCTCCTGAGCCACATGGGGAAATGCGAGTTAATAAGATCCGGCAGAATGTGGAGCATAGCCAAAACATTGCCTCAAAACAGAACCAGATGTTGAGTCTTTTCATCGACTTTTGGCTGTGCACGGGATAAACAAGCCGGGAAGGAACAAGTTGTCCCACGTCTGAAAGATGCTTAGCTGACATTAATTGGAGACTTTCGCTTCATTCGAATGCTAAAATAACGTCTCAAAATTTTAACGAAATAACTAGAGGTCTATTTAACCCAGAGATGTATAAACACACATACTGCTTAACAGGTTATACAAAACAAACCCCAGTTTCCTTACCCACTGTCAATAAAGAATGATCACAATTGTTTATTTGACAACGTACCTTTACTCATTCTCATAATTTTGATGACCCTTCTCAAAATAGTCTCCTCTGAATGCGATGCACTTGTCCCAGCGTTTCTGCCAGTCTTCAAAGACAAGCTGGAAACCATTTTTGAGAGATCCTTCAAAATCGCCTCCGCAGCCTTCACCACTGCTTCTGATGATGGATAATGCCTCCTACGAAGACGTTTCTTCAAGCCAGGGAATAAAAAAAGTCACATGGGGTAAATCCGAACTATAGGGGGGGGGGAGGAATGCACTTCACGTTGATTTTTGCAATATATTCAGCAACAACATTGGCAATATGCGGCCGCGCATTATCGCGGTGCAGCATCCAGCCTGCTTCACGGAAATATGGAACCCAATGAAGAGCTCAGTATTTCAGAAAATGATCTTAAGGTAATTCGTCGATCCTCTCTCACAATGGCAGCAGCAGTGTTGATGTTTTCTTCCGTAAGAGCAGTAACTGGAGCACCGGGTCCACCTTCCTTTTAAATTGATTGTCTCCCCTCTTTAAACATTTTAAACCACCTTCGAGCTGTGCTGGAGGGAAGAACAGGCTCTCCATAGGCCTCAACTGAAGACTTGTTGAGACGAAAGCAGAATTTCAAAGCCGCATATTGTTCCTCGCGTGTTACCTCCATTGCAGCGGTAGATGATACTGAACATGTCTGAACTTGCCTGGTTCTCACAGGTGGGAACCAAGAGTACCAATAATGAAGCGTGTTTGTTTCATATTAAGCTAACAGAATATAATAAGGTTGAATTAAACAAGCGTATGATAGCCTGGACAGATCTAAAATTTATCAGATAATGAGAGAGTTCGGAATACCACCGAAACTGATGAGATTAACAAGAATGACTATGGAATCGACAAGATGCAGGATTAGAATGGAAGATTTATCAGGTAAGTTTATCGTGAAGAGGGGGTTGAGACAAGGAGATGTGCTATCCACACTACTGTTTAATTTAGCACTGGAAAAAATAATCCGAAAATTACCCATAAACCCTAGAGGAACCATACTTTCCAGATCAGTACAAATAGTGACATATGCTGACGCTGTGGCAATTCTCGCAAGGAATATAAGAGCTCTTGAGGAAAGTTATGTAGTGTTGGAAGAGAAAGCACGGGTTCTACGATTGGTAGTGTACGTTAGTAAAACCAAATATATGAAGATGGGAGGTGATGGGGATGCAAAAAAATGAGAACCTACAGTTAAATTACATGAGAAAGAATATCAAAGAGTGGAAACGTTTAAATACCTGAGATCTATAGTAACAGTAGATAGTAAAACATCAGTGGAAATTCAAGAACAATAGCAAGTGGTAACAGATGTTTCTATGTCTTGCAGAGTATGTTTAAATCAGTAGGAATACTAAAATTAAAATATATACAACGTACTGAGACCAATGATAATGTATAGTTCAGAAAGTTGGGTGTTGACAATCAGAGAAGAGCAGTGGTTATTACGGTGGGAAAGGAAGATTTTGAGAAATATATTTGGAGCGATAAGGGACTTGGACGGAAGGAGAATGTGGACTAACTTGGAGTTACGGTGCCTATTTGGACAACCAAATATAGCAGTGAAATTTAAACAAGGAAGAATACGGTGGATTGGCCATGTGCAGAGAAAGCCGGAAAACTGTGTAGTTAAGAAGACATTCATAGGAAAGCTGGATGGCAGAAGGAGAAGAGGAAAACCCAGAAAAAGATGAGTAGATGATGTAGAAGATGACTTGAGAAAGTTGGGGGTTAAAGGTTGGATAAGAAAAGCAGAGGACCAAGTAGAAAGGAAGAGGGTGGTTAGGGAGGCCAAGGGCCTAAATGGCCTGTAGCGCCAACTATCATCATCATTAAGAAGCACCTGGTATTCCATAATACCCGACATGGCATCTTGGACGATGAAGCTTTAAAGTAATGTACAAAATATTGCCAGCAAAAAAAGAAAGAAAAATAAAAGAAAGAGAGAAAAGAAAAAAAAAGAAAAGAAAAGAAAAAGAATAAAGAAAGGAAACGACATCAATGTTTAAATCACATGCATACTAGTGGGTTAAAATACTTGAAGGCCCGCCTCGGTAGCGTAGATGGTAGTGTGACTGCCTCACGTTCAAGAGGTCGCGAGTTCGAATCTCGGTCAGGGTGAGTTACCTGGATAAGGTTTTCCCGGCGTTTTCCCTTAGCCTGATAGACGAATGTCGGGTAACTCTAAGCTCCATGGATCCCGGATTCATTTGAGCATCACTTCACCCATTTCATCCATCGTCCAATATGACTTAACATTGGAGGACGTAAATTAAAAAAAAAAAAAACACTTGAAAATTTGCCAGCAAAAACTTTTGAATATCACAAAACACACTTTATTCTGTAGCGAGTGAAATAACAATAACAAGCTGTCAACTGTCGCTGCAGTGCATCATGGTAGTCTTTCTTGGCTACTTCATGGTACTCACGCATGAAAGCGGCAAATAGAGCTGGTATTCCATATTACCCGACAATTCCATAATAACCTCCTCTCCTCTATATTTAATATTTTAGACGTATAATGTATTCATTAATGAAGCATCTTTCTCGTTCTACAAAGGTGCACTAGTCCCAATTTACCTTCTCTGGCGTTTCAGTTAAACGCTACTTCGGATAACATACAGTTTTACTGTATATTCTTTCATTTCATTCTGATTTTGTCTATTTCATATTTAATACGCAAAGTTTTAGTTCTTTATAGTGCTTTGATTTCAAATTTGTCTAGCCTCGTGTGACCTTTTATGCTTCTTAAGAATATGATTCCTGCTGTTCCTATTTTACCTCGTTCCGTATAAAAACGCTGGTGTTAACATATCTATTAAATTTTACCTTTGTTACAAAATAAAAAATGTAAGTTAAAGTGGTAACGTCACTATCAAAATTAAGTAGACAACTTTAGCTTTGATCAGCTTCAACATAATGATTTAAATCAGATGCTTGGTTATGTGAGGGTTTCAGTTACGGAGCTGACAAAGAAATTAATTACACTGCATCATTATCTCTGTAGAATAGTTAAGAGGAGACCTCACAGCATTCACAGCATTCGTTTAATAGATGGTTTTTAGTTGCAAGCTGAAATTTCATTAGTGTGCATTTGCGCACATGAACGGAGAAGGAATTGTGGGATGAATTACACGAGGGACAACTGTGAGCCGTATCTCAATGTGGCATGAAAGGGAGAAAAACTAAAAGAGAAGGAGAAACTGGCTGTGCGATAATTGCCTTTATTACAAGAGATACGACTAACGTTTGGAGGCGAGGGTTGCAAAAGGCGTTTGAAAGAAGAGTTGAATGAGGAAGCATGACGCAAGTGGAGGGCCGGAAAATGACATAAAGTGTAGACAGAAAATGGTCACAAAAGATGAAGAAGGGATATTGGCAGAAGAGAATACAAAGTGAGGTGATGTTGGTTGCATAAGAGAAGACGGGTTCATGTGCAGCGCTATAAAGAGAGAGAGAGACAGAATTTCGTTCAATAGGATGTGCTCTGTTAAGGGCCGAAGGGTGTGCGAGCGAATGTTTGTATGCATATATGTTGGGCAATGGGGAGGGATCGACCCGGAGGGGAGGGGGGTTTGAAGGGTTCCTCACAAATCCGGGACGAGGGAAGACGGACAGACGAGTGAGTGGGATATTAAAAGCTGTCACTCGCCATCAGTTGGAACCACTGGAGCGGAGCCCGTGGGGTATTTAATCAGCTGAATTGCAGTCCCTTTCTTCCCTTGCCATAGTCATCATGTCCTTTGTTGCAATCATCCAGGGGAGTTCCTGACGCATAGTCATGTTTCCCTTTTAACATGCATCTCAATGCAAGTCACGGTGAAATAAGTTTAGAGGGGAGAAGAATTTAAAATGGAATTTAATAGCAGTTAGCGTTGTCTCTTTATGCCGCACTTCTCCATTCTGTCACTGCGCCGCGAGGGGAGGAACACGCTTCACAACAGAACCTCAAATTACTCCAATTGTTCAAGCACTTCCAATCATTTTATCTGCGAAGTCGAAACTGATTTGAAGGTCTAGGTAAGTAATGTTACAAATAACAACATTTGCAATACTTTCACAATTATTATGTTTATAACACTACTTCTTCACATATTAAGAGGGTTCTAGAGGTATTCCAGATTTTTAACAATGCCAAAAAACATTGCCGGAGAAAGTTTTAATATGAGAGATACATTTTCGTGACAATAAGTCAAATCTTTCCTTCCGGTCTAAAAGTCGTGAAGGATTTTAAGTGGCATGGGGGAAGCATCACACTTTCTTTCGAAATGGTAGCTCGGCAACACCTACGTCATTATAATCAGTACCTATAGACGGTGAACACCTATTCCAAAACTTAAAAAAAAAAAAAAAAAAAAAACGCCACCATTCGACATTATTTAAATCGGTGAATAACTCTCTCACTTGGCCCTGGTGTCCAAAATATTTACGTTAAAGTGTATAATCTTCGCAAAAGTTAAAGGCATATGGAGGCAGGTCGTACTGCAGACTCCAGCCAATCGTAAGCTTGCCTCTCCTATCAGCGTTGCCGAATGTGGTACACGCATCTCACGCACCGGAACTGAGAGTGTTGCATTAATTAATTACGCTCGGTAAATGTTTGAGAAATGACATATGCCAATCTTATAATAAGAAAGAGCTTTATTTTCTCATAATAAACGAATAAAAACCTGTCTGCGATATTTAGAACGCGGGCACGTTTTATCTTCACAGTGTTATGGTTAAATGTTACGGATAAATATTTGAAAATTACGGGTGCCAGTCTTATAAGAAATAATTTTGTTTTGTGATCACGACCCTACAAACATCCTGTCTCTATAATACTTAGAAAACGAGCGATGCACGCTTTATCTTCACATAATTATGGTTACCCAGCATCCATCCATTCAACACAAATAAGCCTTGATAAGCCTGAAAAACAACACCGTTCTTTCCTCACAATATCTCAAGCATAAACAAATAATCCGCCTACTATGAAAACAGAAGTCACGCAGTTTGAAACAGAATTAATTTTCAGTTCGTTTTCAGAGCAGAGGTGTGTCATTTTGTTAAAGTGAATGGCATCGTTAAGTCATGTGTTGAACTCAAACTGAAAAATTGTTAATATTACATTAAATTACTATTACACATATATATTTTTCCAGTGTTTGTGATCCGAGTGCGTGAGTTTGTCCCTCGAAACTAACACATGTGATTTTTCGATCAAGTGATTTATCTACGACCAGGAAAACTAAAAAAGGAGTGAACGGGTCGAACCCAGGACCTTGCGGATGCGACTCTTAATACTGAATAAGACTAAAATAAATTTTTATCCATTTATATGAATGTTGGCAATTTATGAGTTTTTTAATAGATAGGCAATTTCCTCAAATAGACATACTATACTTTGATGGAAAATGGATGTTAGATTTCGGAGGTTGTCAATGTAAACAGTTTTTCCACACGCGCGCTGCTTTTGTATGTTCACACGACACTTGCAACAAGATTCATAGCCTAAGTGTGACTGAGAACCAGTGTATCAAATTGGGTCCACTGGATGAACAGGTGACGCCGTTCTTTTGCTTCGTCAACCTTCCCTAGTCATGTTTACCATCTTCCCCCCTACATTCCTCCCTTCATCATCCTCCGCTCGCCCCTTGCAGCGCACAAAAAATAATTAAATGACGTTTTCTCATAATCTATAATCCGGCTCGTCCATGCCCCAGTGACCTTTGTGCAACAATGACTCAAGTCCACTAAAGCTATGATGTCACCCTAAGGAGCAAATTCTTACATAGAGCTACTTTGTAGGGTGGTTACATTATTGCATATCTGGAATATTTTCTTCAATGGTATCAAAGTAAACATTAAAAACTCCACAACAAACTCTTTATAAAAGCTTATTCTTTTATCTGATCAACGTTAATCGAGGTAGCAGTTGTAGCAATGCTTTTATCACATATTTCCTCAGGATACAATGGGAATACAAATACTAATTGTCCACTATAAGAAAGCAAGCGGGGAGGGGCTTGAATTGTTTATCTGCTCTGGTAGTGGATCTGTTTACTACGAAATGATTGTATAAGAGTGCATATGAGTCAACCATTCTGCCAGATCTAATGCTCGTTTTAGTAACTACAGTGATAGATACAGCGCTGTTAGTTCAAGAATCGGCACCCGCGACAGTTGCCTGCCGCGGCGATCACCCGCTCGCTCGCCGATACTCAGGAGTTTTAACTCGCGGAACTAAAATCTTTGTAACTCCTTACTGTGCTATATTAAATACAGAAGTCCGTACTCACCCTAATCACAATAGCTGCTGGAAGTGCCGTCAATTTTGTGCTATACACAAGTCACACAGTCGTAAAAAACTTGCCTACGAAAGTTTTAAGTTCATCATTGTGTGGCGTACTGACATAGTTTTAAAGATTAAATGCGTATTTTCAGCAGGACAATGCGACTGCGCATATTGCTGGAGCATCCACGACACAGCTCCGCCGAATCATTGGCAATAAGATTATAAGCAGCGGACTATGGCTGGCCCGTTCCCCTGATCTGACCATTAGATTTTTATTTCTGGGGAGCAGTAAAAGGTAAAGTGTATGCAAATAATCCACATACCTTTGATGAACTTAAAGAAAACATTCGTAGGGCAAAAGGTATAGTCTCGCTGCTTGAACGGTTACCATGGATTTATCTTTGTTAACAGAAACCTGTCAGATAACGCACTGATTATTCTTGTAAGAGTGAGAGGGATACTGCCGCGCTTACCGGCTCTGTGCTAAACACCAATGAACACATCACTTCAGCTAATGGAATTCGCAGGAATCACAAATGATAGATACTTGTTCACTCCACGTGGAGTAATCAGTGTGTTATCTGAGAGGTATCTATTACCAATGATAAATCCATGGTAACCGTTAAAGCAGCACGACTATAAGATTGGTGCAGTGGAATTGTTGAAATTTAATGCAAATTTTTAACGACGATGCGACTTGTGTATAGCACAAAATGGACAGCACTTACAGCAGCTATTGTGATTAGGGTGAGCACCGACTTCTGTAATTAATATAGCACAGTAAGTTACGCAGATTTTAGTTCCGCAATTTAAAAGCTCCCGAGTATCGGCGAGGAAGCGGGTGACCGCCGCGGCACGACAACTGTCGCGGGCGCAGATTCTTAAACGGCACTGTATTATGTATGGGTGAGTTATATGACAATAGTGCGTTTGTTTTCAGGGTGAGTTACCTGGATAAAGTTTTTTCCGGGGTTTTCCCTTATCCTGACAGACGAATGTTGGGTAACTCCTTGCTACATCGACCCCGGACTCATTTGAGCATAATTTCACCCATTTCATTCATCGTCCGATATGACTTAACGTTGGAGGACTAAAATTACAAAAAAGAAAAAAAAAGTGCGTATTTTACATGAACCTTATCATATCCGGAAGACAAGCATTAATGTCATGCGGACAGCAAAATTGATTACGTTGCACATTCCTCTGCTTTACAACGTCAAGTCATATCGGACGATGAATGAAAAAGGTGAAATGATGCTCAAATGAGCCCGAGGTCCATAGAGCTTAGAGTTAAACGACATTTGTCTTTAAGGATAAGGGAAAACTCCGGAAAAACCTTATCCAAGTAGCTCACCCTGAGCTCTGCCTTGCCTTGTGGTGTTGAGTGGATAGTAGGTACTGTAGGCTTAAGCGACAGTCAAATGTTTCTGGTCACCACGCAATGGCTTTGATGTTCCGTTCACTTTCTAATAGAATGAAAAAAAAAAAAAAAACGAATAACTACTCTCCATTTAGCTATGTATTTTAACAGCCAATAAATAATTTTGAAAATGATTAACTCCACAAGCTAAATAATAAAATATTATGGGCATACAATACTTCGTGTACTAAGATTTTAACTATATTTTACGGTTACCAGTTACGCAAACGTATTTTAGAATGAAGACGCCTTCACAGACTATTCGAAATATGGATTTTGTTTGTGAAGAAAATGTCTTAAAGGATGGCATTTTAATGAATGCAATTTTTGACAAATCAAAAATATTTGATAGTTTGAAGTGGCTGTGTATTTCGTTCAAAATCTTCGTCTTGCAAGATTGATATTTAACCGATTCTTCGTTGTTAGGTGTGCTGTTCACAGAACACACATTAAAGCGCTTCTTTGCGGTGAAACCTTTCTATTAAATTTTACTGTGAAATCCAGTAACTTCTTTAATTACTTTTACGCAGTAAAGAACGAAAGAAAAACACATTTTGATGTATCTACAAAAGGGGGGGGGGGCATACTCAGATGATGAACAGCCCGTCGCTATTTACTGACCGTGACATCACAAGAATAACTACAAAATGCATTGTATGTATTTGAATATTAAAATAAGTAATAACAGATAACTCTGAATGATATACTCAAGAAAGGTTTCTAAAACAAATTGGGTATTCAAAATAATTTACTTTGTAGAGCAAGTACATTTTTTGTCTATCTTTTACTACCTGTAAGTAAAGCACCTTTGAAACGAACATTTCACAGACCGTTTCCAGAAAATTCCGCTCTTATAACTTTTAAATAATCTGACAGAAACAGCACAGTAGCTCAGTGTTAGTTCTTTGGTCTATCACCAACACGTTCCGAGTTCGATTCCAACTAACTGCATACTGAATTGTGTGAACAAAGCGAAATCTCGAAGAGTTTTCTTTGGGTTCGGCGATTTCTTCCGCCATTCATTTCACCAGCTGCTTCATATCTACATTTCCTTTTATCCATTAAAATCTACTTCACTAATTCCTCTGCTCCTCGACTGGCGTATGATCTGAGACTCTCTCATAGGGAGGGTGAAGCCCTCCATATAAGGAAGAAAAATGGAGGAAGAGGAAGAAGGAGAATCTGACGTGGAATGGATTTGCCATAAAGACAAGAAAAACATACAAGAATTCACAGCGGAAAAATATATATAAAAATAGCTTTCGCAGGCAGAATTCACAATTAGATAATAACAGTTGCATTTGAATAAATGTATTAATAGAATGTAATTTAAATGTGAATATGGTGCAGTAAAAGCGAGCAGGTTTAAAAGATTTATAATAACATACAAACTTCCAAATAGCCTATACAGTATTTTAATAAAAATCGATATTCATCTCTCAGAAAAACATTTAGAAAGATTTGCCAAATAAGTATAGAAGTTTCTCAAAAATCTTTGTGTTGATCTTTCGATATTAGGAATTTCGATTTTCACTTATGCTATAAGTACACACAGGTACGCAGTATCTCTCTGACGTTCTCTCCATGTCTCTTTCAATTTTCTCAAGATACAATTTCTGGATCTAGAGGAGCTCAAACAACGAATTTATGGTAAAACATCGACATTGAATTTTTGAGTGTAAAATTATAGTTATCTAATGAGAAAATTTAGTAGGTATAGATGTCAACAGGATGCAATATGTGTCGGAATCTGATGACCAGGCATAGGAATTCCCAAGCAGTGACTTTAAATTAAGCACACTCAAACCATCAATATATACAACACAACTATGACTCACTGACAGCAAAAATGGTCTCGCGACTGCACACGACAACGAACTATTCCAGGAGTCATTCGTTATCCACAACGTGTATAGTCCGTTAACATTTCAACGTAATTTCCCTTCGTTATGGCTTTAATGCTTGGAAATTCCTATGCGTGGTGATGACTTTGTCCATCTCTTTGTTTGGGTATGTGTGTTCCCCCTCTCAAACTTTGCATGTTGGATAAGCGTAAGCTAAATTGGGCTTTCGTTAATTATCATTGCAGTCAAAGTTGCTGAGGAGTTATAAAGAATTTAAAATAGTTCATAATGCAATAGCTCATCCGTGCAGTAAAATATGCAAACTAAACAGGAGATTAGGTTACCAGCACTGAATTTAAAACTTTCAACTTTATGCTAGCCCAATTTAAACGGGAAGTGAATCAAAGCACTATCGCGAGAAAGTAATTCTATCCACGTCACTTTATGCTTACCTATAAATTAGTAAAGGCAAAGCAAATAATAGCGTATTTACATACAACAGCCGAAACAATTTCAAATTCAAATACAACAGCAGCTAACTTTTAAGAAGGAAAAGGGGGGAAGAGAAAAAGACAATCAAAAACAGAATGGAAACGTTCAAAAATTTATGTTTCGTGTTTGTGCTATGATCCTCTTGCACGCGTGGGCACATACACACATTTTACTCCAAAACTGCTTCCTTGTTTCGAGGATCTCAAAACACTTACTATAAAATATAGTACCAGTTTTGCTGTCATAATTCCTCTATATACAAAAATAAAAAATAGCAAGACTCGTAGGCAACTAGAAGTTGTAATTTTATGTTGAACAATACCGTCTGTGGTGGATGCAAAGAATATTATGGAAGAATTAATCATAACGGCACCAACTCTTTATGCTTATGTTGTACGATTAATGCAAATTCTGGGAGTTTTAATTGCTATGAACGCTTGGGATGATTAGTAAAGTCATTGAGTGTTACCAGTATCTTAAAATAATATTCCACTACTTCTCAGTTAATTACAAAACACTTACAAAATCCACACTTATCTCTCAAAATATTAAGAGAATATCCCCAATATAAACTCAAAAAACGATCCATAAACCGCTAGATCAAATAATAATTTAAAATGAAAATAAAGGGACCTAACTTGTAGAAAAGCTTCCTCTCAAATCTCTTGAACCAGTACGTATGTATACCCTTAGATGAATAATTTTAAGACGGCACTCCTATGCGCATTGCTTACGGTTGGTTAGTAATTCGGTTTTTGAGGTAAACAGTAATTAGAGAAATTATTGTTCTTTCACACTGACCGTGTTTAGGCTAAAGTATGGAAACGTAGAGTAAGACTGAAAAATTCAATGCCATAGCCGGGATTTGAATTTTTCAGTCTGACTCTACGTTTCCATACCTTAGCCTACACATGGCCAGTGTGAAAGAACAATTAATTTCCATTAATTGACTTAATAATTGTCCGAACTATAAAGCCCGGTCCTTAAAGTACTTACACGTTGTAAGTCGCCATTAAGGTAGTTGTCTCATGTGTTTATGAGAAATCCTAGTGGTTTACCGGGAATAACTCGAGTCAGTTGGGGAATTTAATGTCATGTTGGCACGTTGGCCATAGTAGCTCAATGGTTGAAGCGAATGGACGGAGACCAGAGGATACGTGGTTCAAATCCAGGCTATGACATTGAATTTTTCAGTCTGACTCTACGTTTCCAGTAATTAAAGAGTTTATACATGAGTAGAACCATTTAAAGCTCGACCCGAATGGGAGCTTTTTAAGTTCTACGAGTGGATAATAGACGTTTTTCCACTTGTATAATACATTACTTTATTCTATAGACACGATAAATTAATATATGACAAATATACTGTTAATGATTTTACAACAGATAGTAATAAATTAAATAAGGAATGAGGGATTGAATTGCCATGTACTTATAGATATAAAATATGGTAGGCTATGTATGAATACTAATTTTGTTTTTATTGTTGCTAGTTTCCGTACACTAGTCAAGTTGATTAAGTTTACGATGGACGTTCAGAACGTTAATATATCGGTTTCAAGTTAAAAGGTTATAGAAAATTTGTAGTTATGAATCATTCATTTGTTTACTTTATCTCACCCGTTACTGGGACAACGAGTGGATTTTGTTTACCTTATCTCATTCGATGCCCTAATAACTTCTTATGTCGTTTCCCTATAGCAACGGTGTCTATTACAAGTACCTGTTAGATAAACGTAATTTATTGGAAAGAATAGGACATCCTTAAAAACTAGTCGTTTGCATTAGTTCTGTTTAATGTTTTTAAAGGGTACTTAAAGTAATAGGTCAATTCCTATGAAGTTTGCAGATAGTATGTGACATATACAATAAAATACCCCAATTGTAAACTTCGAAATATTATTTTTGTTCAGTTGTTTTATAATCCAGTACAAGATAAGAACTTAATATGATTTCATTTCTTCTAAGTTGCAAACAATTTTATACGCAAGCTGTTATTAATTAAACATTTCCTGTTGTTTTACATTTATATTAATGCCAGTTCTAAAAGATGATTCATAAATTCAGCAATATCAAGAAGACAGTCTCTAATTTCTTTATATTTACTACGAGTATAAATGTATTCATTGTATTATTTACTGAATAAAAGTATCAGCTTACAACATCCCCCCATTTTTTTACTTAGTGATTAGATATTCAAAACTTACCAGAGAGCACCTAAGCAGACAAAAATGAATGCATTACCTGTAAACATAAAAGAAACAGGTGTAAGTAAAGCCGTGTTTATTACAACATAAATTAAATTAGCTATTTATATCAAAGGTAGAATGATAGCTGCCCAGAATAATGAGTTGGTAAATGACTGAATTGATACGTAGGTCTCAAATGTAAACGTTTGAGTAACGTTTTGTTTATTTTGATATCTTCCTATTTAAGTATTGCAAAATAGCATTTGATGTTCTGTGGTGATGTGTATATAAAGTTAGTATCCAAGGAAACAGTTATAATATCTGTAAGCATAATAAACTGGATCTAAATGGAACCTCCTTTGTCTTATTTTCATTATTGAGTCGTAGATAATTAGGTCTGCATTTTTAATATCATTGACATTTATTACATCATCCTCAACAGATTAAAACTGTGTTTACGTTTGCTTAAAGTATTCTATAATTTTAATTGGAATTTTTTGTAGCTTCTCTAATGATTGAGACAATTTCAGTTAATAGTGTTAATGACAATTTTGTTTTGAAATAAGCAAAGCTATTTTAATGCTTTTTAAGTAAAACTGTTACGATACTATAGATTCTTTGATTTATTTCAGATGATGCTAGTAAATTTGTTGATAAAAAGAAGATGTCGAGTAAAAAAGTTATTCAAATTAAACGCTTATTAACCTATATTGTTGAGTCTAAAGGCGACACTGGCACACTTTCGCAGTAAAGCACTAGATGGCTGAAACACTAATCTCAATCTGCTTGGCAGTCTGGCCAAATGGAGGAGGGAACACAAATAGCTTCCAGATGTTCCTTAAGTGATAGGGTCGGCCTCTCTCATACATACCATGCAATTATTTCTTTAACACTGCCTCTTCTCTCCTTCAAGTGCCAACACTCTTTAATGTCTACCGAACTTGAGGAAACATTGCACAATGCGTCGTTTTTTCGAAAGAAAACAGGATCTCGGCACCTGAACGTTTTAGCTACTGTTGATTCTATTCAATTCGCCTTTGAAGAGCACTTACATCGCAAGGATTTGTTTGCAGGATACATTTTCAGCTATTTCTAAAGTAAAGGGCGGAAATGTAGTGAAACATCCCAGGAAAATACAGCTCTCTATGTGTTAAGCAGTCTTGCTTGAGAAAAAAGCCAGTAAGTTAAAATACGTAAACAGAACAGGGTAACAGTATTGCCACTCTTCTTCTTAAACATCATAACAGAAACACAGGAATAAGTATTTATGAACCAAACAATATTCTCAAAATACTGAAAGTGGTGGATAATAAATTGTTCTAACAATAGCACTGTTCTAATAGTTCTAGATACAAAAGTTTATTTCCTATTTCTGGAAACAAATATTCGCCGAAAATTCATTCAGTACACATTTGATTGTTGGCCATGAGATGGCTCCGCAATAACGTTTAAGGTCCATATTCGAGAGGTCTAAGTCTGTCAGCCGTCCACTCTGACCTTAGGATTCTTGTACTTTTTTCCTGTTCCGTAGGCAAATCTAGGGGTGCTTTCTCCTTTATTATTACTTATTTTCTAACATTTCCTTTACATTCATTCCCTCCACATGTTGTACTTTTAGGATTCGTGGCTTAAGGCGGCGCCAGACAGATGGCGCGGAAAGAAAGAGTACTGTACGGGACCAAGCACTGTGTGTTTGCGGGATGCAGGGAAATCTGTTAAGGGGGGTATGCTGGTGACATGAGGCAATGCCTGAATTAACAGAAATTATCACGTTACATTGTCGCTGTTCCTTACACGAGTATTAGGGACGTGAAGTCGCTTCTAAGCATTTGTTTGTTACAAATGCCAAGCTACTGTAACTTATAGCTGAGGGACTATCAGAGGCCATTTGTAAACAAAATCTTGTAGTCCATAGTGAGGCTCGTCAGTTGAGTGGGAATTTACAGAAACAATATCACACGGAATCCAAGCAAAATTCTATAAATTCTCCACTCAGGCAGGTAACAAAGAGGGTACCATATATATGGTGTAATTCTCCTTCAACGTTAAATCCCAGGCGACCGCAAAATGAGATTTGTGGTGGACAACACGGCGCTGGGGTGGGTTTTCTCCGGGATCTCCGGTTTACCCCGTCATCACATTCCACCGGTGCTCTATCTTCATCTCATGCATCATCAGTGTCATCGCCTGCTGTGCCGTATGTAGTAAAAGCGGGCGTTAAACACTACGCATTTCATTTCATTTACTTCAACGTTAAGTCATATGGCAAAATGAAATGGGTGAAATAATATTCAAATGAGCTCAGTATCCATCGAGTTTAGAGTTACCCGACATTAAACTTTCAGGAGACAGAAAAACTCCGGGAAAAACCTTATACAGATAACTCAACCCCACCGAGCTTCGAAATCGGGACCTTTTAAACAAACAATAATTTGAGCAACAAGAACATTTTGTTTTCTTCGTGAGGTAGCTACATAACTGAGAAAAGGTTCTGGCAGTAGATGAGGTTTTTGGAGTTGCCGAAAATTACAATGTAGGCAATCGGTTCAGTTTTTACGATAATGCCGGAGGCAAGAAGGGTTTTGTGAATGCTGCGAAACTGAGGAAACACCAGTGGGCATCGCTATGGTCAAATGAACCAACAAAATGGTTGAAAGAAATGCTTATTCCATACTACCCACCTTTTTTAGTTACACTTTTGGATAAGTCTTATTTGAAAAGTGCCCAACCAACTATTCCACCAAGAAAGAGATAGACATTTGTAGAAACGTGGTGTTAATTGCAACGAAGAAATAAGGAAAAGAGATTTATTCCCCTTCTGGAAGTCTATCACTCAAGAAGAAAAAACAAAGAAAGTAGTGGAAACAGAAGTTGAATATTGTCGGCTGTTATAGATTACATCACTGTGAATATGGCAACAAATGATGATAGCTCCATCAGTAGCAGTGATAGTGTCAATAATATGAATAGCTCCACCAGTGGTAGCAATAGTGTCAACAATGAACATAATGGCAATGATAAGAAATAGCTAGCACAGTCGCTGTGATGTGAAAGTGAATAACAATGACTTTCAAAATCATATCTTTTTTTTCAATATTAGGGTTTTGAATTGACTGTTAGCACTCCCCCCCTTCTCTAATACCATTCTTACTCAACGTAAACTTGATCGCATTCCTCCCAATCAAACCACACAGAGCTTGGTCCCATACAGTACCTACTTCCCGTGCACACTAGAAGGCTTGCTTTACAGATCGTTCATAGCTTTCTAAGCGGCTTTAGCATTGGAACAGGTGATCCCTTCAGCCTGGACTTCCCGCGTCTTACGGCCGGCGTACCTAAGATCTACTGTACTCTCCTGGAGGGCGGTGTGTGGGTCAAAGTGCACGAGATGTCTCCTTGCATAACCTACGTGCGTATACTTATAAGTCGTACACTCTTATGTGTAGTTAAGCAAAAGACGCATTAAGTTGAGCTGGCAGCTGAGTAAAGATGCGTACTAAATGGACTAGTCTGATACTAAAGCTGAAAGAAGTCTGTAGATGATCTATAGTTGATACAAGTATCTACCACCAATGGTTCCAAATCTATAAAATCATACTCAGTCTCCTTTCAGGATTGGTAACAGACTAATTCATTTACTGTGCATCTTTACCCAACTGCCACGACAAGTTAATTGGAGTGTAAATATTGTCGCGGCCAAGTTGCTATTTGCAGCTTCCATCTTCGTTGTTAATTCGGCCTTCATTTCTTCCATCATCTCGGTGATGTTTTTGATTAAAAGTCCAAGTTACAGAATTTCCAAATGTTCTTTATTTCCGTAGAAATACACTGTTCAATTCTACGAACCCACAAAGTCACAATTGATACCAGGAAGTGGAACAACGACATCACCACCGAGAAAATGAAAGAAATGAAGGCTGAATTAACAACGAAGACGAAAGCTGCAAATAGTAACTTGGCCGCGACAATATGGAGTTTCGCAGGCAGAGTCAAAAGAACAAGGCCTTAGCAATTATTTACAACACGCCTAATTTTTTCAATTGTTTCAATTATTAAAACATCAAGATAATATATATATATATATATATATATATATATATATATATATATATATTACTTTCTCCGTCCTCCAACTTTAAGACGACAATTTAAAAGGGTGAAATGATGCTCAAATTAGCCTAAGGTCCGTAGAGCTTAGAGAAAACGACATTCATATTTCAGGATAAGGGCAGTGCCCGGATAAAACTTATCTATATGAATTACTCTTACCGAAATTCAAACTTGGGACCTCTTAAAATTCAGGCAGACAACGCTACGAAGCGGACATCCTATGCTCTGAAGAACAGGGGTGTTCTTTTTTTTTTAAGTCACAGCAGCGGTTAAAGACGCATTTTAAGGGAAAACCTCCAGTTCCTATTTACTCATTTGTTTGTTTTAAAGAAGCTATGACCGACAAATGCTCTACTCTATGGTTGACAAAGTAGTTGAGCTGGCAACTCTAAAGATAATGGAGAAAAGGGGTTAGAATGGGAGGCAATTTCAGTGGTTTAAAGCATATGGCTTTCTGTGTGTTTGAATCCTTGGAAGTAACACGAAGATAATATGCTAACGTGTAATGCGCTATACTGAAGCCTCCCACCCCCCAAAAATAACTCAAACTCTCTCTGTGTTATAATTTAAATAAAATGGCTGAATGTATCACTCTCAAACCTGTTTTATTAATTAGTAATTGTGATGAGGAACGAAGTCATTAAACAAAAAAATCTACGTTAAGTCATATCGGACGATGAATGGAATGAGTGAAATTATGCTCAAATGAGCCCAGGGTCTATAGAGCTTAGAGTTACCGGCCATGCGTCGTTCAGGATAATTACATAACAATATTTTATAACTGTAATGCTTATTCCATTTTTATTTTCAACAATTCGTTAAGATAAGTAACACTAAACAAGTTTGGTTAAATTCTTAGTTATTATTCTTGGAGGAAACCATATACCACGGAAAACAGTATAGCATTAATCGCCTTTATTTATCTTTTACTTCAGAAACGTTTCCTTTCAAAACATTGCATGACATGGCAGTTGCATTGAGAGCAAGAGAATAGGGAGGTAGTAAAAGTAAGGGATAACGTGACAGAGAAAACAATATCTTCGGCTAACATAATAATGCTAGCTGACCTGAACTTGGGTTGTTTTGTTGCCTATGGTAGACCTGATATCAAACAATTATTTTCTGAGATTAAACGTTAAGTAAAGTAAGTGAAAGAGTATATATGTTAAAACGAGTTGGAAATCCTTAACGCATGTGTGGTAATTCGAAGGATTTATCCTTCCAATTATAGTTTAAAGTTAAGAAGAGAAATAAGGACGAAAAAGCCGAGAGCTGAGGAGTGCAAGCATTAAGAGAACTTCAAAGAAGAGTATGTGTGGCGTAACGTTGGTTTTAGCATTAAGCCGAGAGAGAATCTCTTCTAATGACGAAGATAGCAAGGACAGTATGAAAGTCGTATATTTTCTGACGTAGTTAAATCACAATATGCACAAGTGGTATGGAATTTCAGAGACAGCGCCGCGCGTGCACAGTCTGTCATAGCCCAATACATCACGCCGCTACTTGTCCGACCAAGTAAATGCGTCAAGACAACTCTTAAAAGGTTAAACGATCTCGAGCTCATGCGGGGAATGGTGGTGGAGTAATGAATCATGCGCTCGCCAAGGGATTATGGGCTGGGCCGCCGAAAACAAAGAGCGCTGGGCTAACTCTCTCAATGGATGCTGCAGACTCTGTCGTCAGGGCAACAGAGATTGGGGCGAAAGAAAGGGCTGGAGGATAATATAAGAGAGAAGAGAAGTGTTTTAAGGGCTCGACGCCAACCGAACAGCGTTGCCACATCGTTTGTCATGTCGCGAAATGAGCTCCTCCATGGTGGTACAGTTTGTTCGCGAGTGAAACTGGGGCTTCCAGCACACAATGAGCTGGGGAATACGCTAGCCTTCCTTCGTATGAATAAATGATTGATGAAGACATTCATTTCAACTTGAAAAGCATAACCACAAACGGCGTGCAATGATTCCAAAGGGAAACCTTCCCATTTCCTTAGCTTTTATGGGTTCTTTGCACTTTTTTTTTATGATTTTGGTGATCAGCACACTGCATACAGTTGACGAAAGGAAGGAAGGCTTCTTAAAGGAAACCTATCCTATTGTATGCTTTATAGCAATATGAATTATCTAGGCTTCCGCAAAGATCAATCGAAACATCAAATATTCTTGATTTATGGATGTGAAATAATATCTAATGTGAATTATTACCTTCTTGTTTATATGTTCCTTCTCCTTTGACAATCGTTTTGCTCTTATTTTGTCATAGACCCAATCACATGCTTTCTTTTCTAGCTTTCCTATCTTTTAAATATTCTACCTTAGGATACAATGAGATTGCAATATCAAATTGTTTTTCTTAATTTTTACCATTTTTAATGTTATTAACATATATAAATAAAATATGCATATACGAACATGTTCTAGTAATCAAAAAATTTGAATGAACCTTTGGTTTATTAGCTAATTAAATTATAATGATTAATTTATCAGGTTATCTCTTAAGTGCTTACCAAGTGCTGACAAGGGTTCGATTCCGGTAGCAGCGTGAAAACTTTCTCCTTCTGGACGACCTGTACGAGCTTCCTTAGGTCCCTGAAGGGGGTCAATTAAGGAGCTACTTGATTGAGAACTGGTGCCCCCTAGTTGCGTAGACCGCATGGCATACTGAGCACGTCCCACCCTGAGTACTGCATCCCATTCTTATGGTAGACAGAGGTGGGTCGGGAGTTAGACCTTAACCCTAAAAGGACTGCTAAGCTACGGATTTGATTGCTTAGTTAATTAACTGATCAATTACATAAGCAATTAAGTTTAATTTTTTCAGAGATTTTTCAACGTAATTGTAATAGGGAATTTATTTTCAGTGTCCAATATACAAATATTCTACGGCAATAATTTTCCAAATTAGTCGTATGTGAAATGCCCTACATAATGAATGTTGTTCATGAAAATAAAGTATTAACTTTAGGTGCAATTAAATATTTTCTTGCAGAAATAAAATAGTGCAATAAAATTGATTTTCTAAATCAATAATCTAAAATCAAGAGTCGGTTGGAGAATTTACTAGCATATCGGCACGTTGGCCATAGTAGCTCAATGGTTTAGAGCGGCTGTACGGAGACAAGAAGATCCGTGGTTCAAATTCCGGCTATGACATTGAATTTTTCAGTCTGGCTCTACGCTTTCATAGTTCGTCCTACACACGGCTAGTGTGAAAGAACAATTTCCATTAATTGTACCTAACAGTGGTCGGAACTATAAAGCCCGGGCCTTAAAGTACTTACAGCATAGTAAGTCGTCATTAAAGTAGTTGTCTGATGTGTTTATGAGAACTCCTAGTGGTTTACCGGAAAAAACACGAGTCAGTTGAAGAATTTAATGTCATATCGGCACGTTGGCCATAGTAGCTCAATGGTTTAAAGTGGCTGGACGGAGACCAGAAGATCCGTGGTTCAAATCCCGGCTAGGGCATTGAATTTTTCAGTCTGGCTCTACCCTTTCATGGTTCGTCCTACACACGGCTAGTGTGAAGAAACAATGAATTTCCAATGTATTAATTTATACAAATTCTAAATGTAATTTACTAACTACAAGTTATCCCTTTTCAAAGAAATTTGAAAGATATTGAAGAAAGATTGTGGCTTGAAAAACATTTTAAAGTGGAGAATATAAGAAAATAAAAATAGTGAGAATATCAGGTTTTAAAATCTCACGGGCCAGGTATATAAACACACCTAAACATGTGTAAGTTATGTTTGAAGGTTTTAAATGGCCGAAAAGACAAAAGACTTGAATTCAACGATCTCTGAGAAGTTTAGTTTTCTTTACTTCGAAATTCTGTCATGATAATGACAGTAAACGATATTTTCTTGCGTAGTAAGGAACTGCAAAGGGAAGCAAAATGTACATCCCTAGGGGAATGCCAAGTCAGAGGGAAGGGGACAACCCCAGCATTATACAGCTCACCCCAATTTGCAGCACCGCCGATAATAATAAGCCACTGATCTAAGAACACCTGCAATTCATCTGGTTTTCAGAAGTAAATAGCTGTTTGAGATATTCGCTCCCATTATTGCAAACTCAGACAGCATAGCTTAAGCCGGGCTTCGCTTGTCACCAGACAATTCAAGACCTTCACCTCGTTGGCACTGAGATGTTAGTTTAACATGAAGTCATTAATCAATCCAGAGTCGCCTCAAACTTGAAGGAGTGTAACCAGGATGTTCTGACGTCATTATTGCAGCAGTCTTCGGATGATGTAAGACAGCGATGGGGAATTTATGGACTCCAGTGGCTATTATGGTCTCTTGTTTTACAAATTCATATTCACTAATTCATCATCTAAAAGCTTATGACTACGGTTTTTATTTCGGAAGGAGATAATACTAGAGGTTGTGTACTAAATAAAAGCGTCCAAGAAGAACTGTATATGGATCTAGTTTTTATAAAGAAGGATAAAAATGAAAAGAGGAATGATAATACTGATATAAATAATAACAATAATAAAAAGAACTAAACATTTACTTGTTTGATACTCACGCTTCCTTATGTAAATTATTTCTCAAGTAGCATTTGGAAAGTGTTAATTGTTGCAAAAAGAAAGGACATTCACTAACTTTAGAACTGATGAAAAGAGGCAGTTTTTTGAATTCAGTTAAATAAATGATGAAATTGTCCATAGGGAAAAGCTTTTAAGAGTTTGAAATCAATTACCCTATAATGGTGCCCGCCTCGGTAGCGTGTCTGCCTCACGTTCAAGGGGTCCCGAGTTCGAATCTCGGTCAGGGTGAGTTACTTGGACAAGGTTTTACCCGGGGTTTTCTCTTATCCTGAAAGACGAATGTCAGGTAACTCTGAGCTCTACGGACCCTGGGCCCATTTGTGCATCGTTTCACCCATTCCATTCATTGTCTGATATGACTTAACGTTGGAGGACGTAAACTACAAAAAAAAAAGAAGAAAAAAACCTATAATGGCCGACATATGAAAGCTTGAACTTATTCATATTCCTATTTATTGCAACTTAATACAGTGTTTGAACACAATTAAGCCATGTCATTTGCAATACATACTTTCTCTTAAAAGTATACGATTAGCAATGTAAAAAAAAGTCATTCATCCTCTCTCTCTCTCTCTCTCTCTCTCTCTCTCTCTCTCTCTCTCTCTCTCTCTCTCTCTCTCTCTCTCTCTCACACACACACACATAAACATAATTATTCAAAATCATCGAAGTTGTCATCAAAATATTAATCTATACTGTAATAGGCTCTGCTTAACAAGAATTTAGTCAGTTTAGATTTAAATTTAGCAGCTGACTCAGTATTTTTTAGGCTCTCCGGAAGCTTATTAAGTAGTTTTGGACCAAAGTATTGGGGCTTATGTTCAAAAAATTTTAGCCTGTGATCTTTAACTATACAGTTATTCTTTCCCCTTGTTTCCCCGGTAGCGAGATGGTAGCGTGGCTGCCTCACGTTCAAGAGGTCGCGAGTTCCAATCTCGGTCAGGGTGAGTTACCTGGATAAGGTTTTTCTGGAGTTTCCCCTTATTCTGAAAGACGAATGTCGGGTAACTCTAAGCTCCATGGACCCCAGAAACACTTGAGTATCATTTCAGCCATTCCATTCATCGTCCGATATGACTTAACGTTGGAGGACGTAAACAATAATAATAATAATAATAATAATAATAATAATAATAATAATAATAATAATAATAATAATAATAATAATAATAATAATAATAATAATAATAATAATAATAATAATAATAATAATAATAATAATAATAATAATAATAATAATAATAATAATAATAATAATAATAATAATAATAATAATAATAATAATAATAATAATAATAATAATAATAATAATAATAATAATAATAATAATAATAGTTAGGGCTAAAGGGCTTAGTAAAAATGCTGAAGTAGGATGTGCGTCTGTGATATTCTCTCGCTCCATAGCATGCTATTCTTTCATGTTCAGACTTGCCAAGGAGTGTTCAGTTTTTCAAGCTGAATTATTAGCAACTCGTGAAGCAGTGAAATGGTGCAACAACTTTCAATGTACGGCTCGCCTTTACAGTGACTCACGGGCAGCAACTGCAGCTTTGAAAGATACGAAAAACAGTAGTCCTATTGCAGCTGAAATAAGAAGTCAATTATTATATACTTCTCATTTGTGAGAGAAGGGCACGTGGGTCAGAGGGCACGTGGGGATTGCCGGAAATGAACATACAGATGAGCTTGCAAAGAGAGTTGCGACTTCAGATCTTCCAGAGATTTACATTCTATGCCTTATTTCTTAAGTGAGGCAAACATTAAAGGAGATTATCAACAACGACTGGAATGAATACTGGTTAAAAAGTGATTGTGGTGCTTTGACTAAGGATTTATATTTCCCAACAGTTTCTGACAGACATAAATGTAAATTCGTTAATCCTATGTTCTCACTCAATTCTTAAATGGACATGGCAAATTTTCAGCTTACTTATTTCGATTCAAAATCAAATCAGCATCTGATTGTATTTGTGGAAATCATCTTCAAGATGTCCCTCACATTTGATTTGATTGCCCGTTTTTCTGTTTTGAAAGATACGAACATGAATTATTGCTTCAATCCTTAGGTTACACTTTCTCAAAACCACTTACACATATTCTGATGAATTACAAAACTTATCAATATTTCATGGCTTTCTTAAACAAAATATTTCTTAAGTTAAGTAATTCATCTTGATGTTTACTGTTTGTGAGCTTGATATTGAATTTGTTATGTTTTTGTAAATTGTATTACATTCATAAATTTGTAAACTATATTCCTAATTGTGGAAACGTAGAGTCAGACTGAAAAATTCAATGCCATAGCCGGGATTTGAACCACGGATCTTCTGGTTTCCGTCCAGCCGCACTACCATTGTGCTATTATGGCCAACGTGCCGACATGACATTAAATTCTCCAACTGACTCGTATTTTCCCGGTAAACCACTAGGAGTTCTCATAAACACATGAGACAACTACCTTAATGGCGACTTATTACATGTAAGTACTTTAAGGCCCGGGTTTTATATGTCATGTCATGTCGGCACGTTGGCCATAGTAGCACAATGGTACTGCGGCTGGACGGAAACCAGAAGATCCGTGGTTCAAATCCCGGATATGAAATTGAATTTTTCAGTCTGACTCTACGTTTCCACAATTTGACCTACACACGGCAAGTGTGAAAGAATAATTAATTTCCATTATATTCCTAATATACCTTTTGGGTAAAATAGGAATAAAAAATTGGATAGTAAATAAATAAATAGATAAATAAATAAATAAATAAATAATAATAATAATAATAATAATAATAATAATAATAATAATAATAATAATAATAATAATAATAATAATAATAATAATAATAATAATAATAATAATAATAATAATAATAATAATAATAATAATAATAATAATAATAATAATAATAATAATAATAATAATAATAATAATAATAATAATAATAATAATAATAATAATAATAATAATAATAATAATAATAATAATAATAATCACAATCACAACAATAACAATAATAATAACAACAATAACAATAATAATAATAATAATAATAATAATAATAATAATAATAATAATAATAATAATAATAATAATAATAATAATAATAATAATAATAATAATAATAATAATAATAATAATAATAATAATAATAATAATAATAATAATAATAATAATAATAATAATAATAATAATAATAATAATAATAATAATAATAATAATAATAATAATAATAATAATAATAATAATAATAATAATAATAATAATAATAATAATAATAATAATAATAATAATAATAATAATAATAATAATAATAATAATAATAATAATAATAATAATAATTGAACTTTCTTCCGTTTTTCAGTCAGGGATTGTATTAGATAACTCATAGAACGTAAGCTATTCTAAACTTCACAAATGCAATTATTGCTTAACCGACATGGCAGCACGACCGGAAGTTAAGTTACTAAAGATATTAAGTCACGTCTCAGTAATGATAAATACTATATAACGAGGATAATTTTGTTATTGTTAGTGCTCTCTTACATTCCACTTAACAAAAACGTCGAGGATGCATAGAAACCACGTTAAGGCATATGCATCACCTTATAAGATCAACACGAATACATTTTTTCCTGCACTATCCCGAATATTTTTACAGTTTTCCTATTCAAAATAAAATAAAATTAAACATGAGGAGATTTTGGGAACAAATTCATAAATGCTTACAAAGTATCACGCTCAGTAACTCAAATCAAGCTTCTTTCTGTCCCTCTCAGCATATAAAATGTCTCGTAAAGCGTAGGGCAAATCCCATCTTCTAAAGCCCCGGCGACGAATGGACCATTAAAATGCGTTGATTTATTTTTATAGACGCGGAGTAAAAGTTACTTCTGGCTCTAAAAGTTCCAGAGAAGCAAAGGAAAAAGACAGGAATAAAACACGAACCAATTGACGAAATCAGCCAAAGGAAATACGCTCTGCTTCTTTTTAATCTGTTTCACTTTTATTTTTCTTCTTTTCCTCCGCTTCTTTCAGAGGCTTCTTCCTCGCCTCCCACAGCCCCTTTTAATGAACGAGTGGCGCACATGAATTTCAAAAAGACGACGGAGGCCATCTTGAGGGATCACGTGGCAGGCTACTGTATTATAATAATCTGTGCTGAGCTGCGCCAGATGTCACTGTTGTTGTCTTCGCTGCAACCAATCATGGCAGGCTCGCACGAGCTTCATTAAGCGTGATGGAGTTGAAGAAACGTTGAGAGGGAGGGAGTGAGCGAGACAGATGGTGTTTTAACTGCCAAAATGTCACACAAGTGCTGCATTCACAGAAGCTCTCAGGTTTTTTTATTATGTAACACGAGTGGTGATGGAATTTACACAAACTCCCACGAGGAAATGGCTTTTAATAAAAGTAAAGCAAAAAAGAAAGAGGGAAAAGCAAGACAGAAAATTAACACATCCATCAAGGCAGAAGCATTTATTCTAATTTGTAGATTCTCCACTTAAGTGATAGCCTCGAATATGTAAGGGAGTGTATTACAGTATAAAGGAGATACTTTAGAAGTGAGAGATGTATGTCTCAAAACGAGCGTCCTACTTTCTGACGTGTTTTCTATAAAGAAGTGTTCACAGCAATGATAACTTTACTTCTTAATCCTTCATTGCTTTGCCACTCTTTTAGGGCCAGCTGAGGTCGCCTAAAGAATTCTCTTTTTGGAGTTAAGTGTAGGCAGAGGGTATTTTGTCCCCTGTATTCACGATTTTGTAAAAGCCTTTATCCACCATTGGCCGATTTATTAAACGGTTTCTTCTTCTGCAACCTTTGTATCAGTGGTACATAACGACTTCTCTTATGAGCTAATGACGTCACCTTACGCTTTACTCAGTTTCATGCTTGAACAATTATTAATCCTTCTCCAGCCATTCCTGTAAGCAAGGATTAGAGATGCTTTCAGTCCCATTAAAATGATTATAACTTAGCGAAATGTAGGTGGAGGCGAATCCGCCCTCCCCTCTTTCACATAAGGTTAGGAATGGCTGATTTGAGTGTTTTAGTCTGCAACGTTCGGGATTTTACATAAATGCCGTCTTTAACATCTAAGACATATGGATGAAACTTTATGCTTTATTTTTGTGAAGGGGTACATAGGATCCAATACCCAAAAAACAGATGTTGGTTGTACTGGGATTGTAAATTTACATACGCAAGCAAACAAATAGATGAATAATCAGTGATATAATCCAAGTGAGCTTGTTATTCATAACTTATTGTAGATGAAACTGTAAGTAGTAGTATAATCACATAATTCGGAAAGATGAGTAATGAATATTCATTTTATTAAGTTAATTGATGGAAATTATTAATTTCTTCACACTAGCCGTATACAGGATTGATAGAGTCGACATGAAATATTGAAGGCCACGGCCGGGATTTGAACAACGGATCTACTGGTTTCCGAGCAGCCGCTCTTACCCATTGAGCTACCATGGCCAATTTGCCGTCACGACATGAAATTCTCCAATTGACTCATATATTTCCCCAGTAGACCACTAGGGGCTCTCTTCCGTCCGATATGACTTAACGTTGGAGGACGTAAAATTAAATAAATAAAAAGAACCTAATCTCTGTTTCATATAACCTTGCCCCGCCGACTTGTATCACTCCGCGTGCAACTACCTTCCCCTCACGCTAATTGGCTAATGCTTTCGCACCATAGGCTGTGCCTTTCCGTCACATTTAAAACTGCAGTAAACGTCATAATAATTGCCAGGAAGATAGAGTGAGTGAGTGAGTGAGTGAGTGTGGTGTTTAAGGGCCCGTCGACAACAAGGTCATTTGGGCCCCCCAAGGAAGATAGATAAACTCATACAAATAAGAATATGAAGGCATGCAAAAATACAAGTTTATAATGAAACTGAGCAAGTTGAAACTGAATGAATGAGAAATGAAACTGAAACAAGTTTGTAATGAAAGGCCTTCGGCCTTTTCTACTGGGATTTTTTAAAACCAGCACACATACCTTGCAAAAATGCTTGTCTTTCAGTCTTAAAAGTCATGTCACGCCATATTTGTCACGTGTCCTTCATTCACCCAGGTCTCGTCAAGATAGTATATTTTGCGATTTGTATCCGGTACAGTCTAATTGTCCTTAAATAACGTCTTCGCCACACAACGATATCGCCCCTGGAGTGGTAAGTTTTCCTGTTGTCTCAATTTCATTTCGCGATGTTCCTACGCATCTAACACACCTGTAAGTTCAGAGCACAGCTGTTCGACTTCTGTCACTGACAAAGACAGATTCCTCTATGTGAGTGCATTAAACACATGCAACACAATTCTTTTTTCACCGCTTTGTAAAGGTTTGCCCTTGCGATGCTTCAGCAAAAAGCTGGCGGTACACTCTGCCATTATACATATAATAAGTGACATTTGTGGTGGACAACACGACACTGGGGCGGGTTTTCTCCGGGAACTCCGGTTTCCCCCGCCATCTCATTCCAGCGGTGCTCCATCTTCATCTCATGTATCATCAGTGTCATCGCCTGCGGTGCCGCATGCAGTAAAAGCGGGCGTTAAACACTATACATTACATTTACACGCGCAATAAACGATCAATAAAATAATTTAGTTCTCGCACTCGGCACAGCGCACCTTCGAATGGCGATATGGCTAATCCAGTTCAAAAGAAGGTCAGTGATAAAAGTCATATAAACAAATATGTCATCACTACCGCTAAAGCACGTGCTATCGTGCCATGTGATTCAGAGCAAAGGAACCTCCTCTTTACTTCATTTAAGAAATAACATGCATTTGAGATAAATCAACTCTGTTGCGTAATATATTTAATTCAAACAGTTACGAAAATATAATTTGGACAATTCTCTTCCAACATATAAAGACATATCACCATGTTAAATAATGAATTACCGCACAACAGTCTATACTACAATAGCAGCCAATGAGAGGTGATAAGGTCACGTGACCGTTAAGAGATACGGGGCAAGCTTATGTGAAACAAGAATTAGTGGTTTACCGGGGAAAAGTATGAGTCCATGGAGAATTTAATGTGGGCATGGTAGCTCAATCAGTAAGAACGAGCCAGCAGATCCGTGGTTCAAATTTCTGCCGTAGCATTCAATTTTTCATGTCGACTCTATCAATCAAATATTCATTTATTAATGCATACGAGTAACATTGTATAGTGGAGAAAGTAAAAATGAAACTGAACAGAAACTCTAGGTTATATTACCAGCCTAGATGAACAAAAATATTTGTTATAAGGCAATGTTACGCGATTTTCACAGCGATCATTTTTGAAATTATACTTTTGGAGAAACATGCAAATAATACATTCGTAAACATATATTTTTCGTTCATACTTGTGGTATATAGCGCACAGCTATCAAATAAACCGAAATGTAATGTGTAATACTTTAGCAAAGCATAGTACAAAACATTTGATTGTATGATGATAAAGCTTTGATGGAAACAAGCGCATGTATAGACAGACTTCTATGTGCCATAAATAATTACTTTGTCCCCTAAAGCTTTTCAAGTACTTCCAAAAACATTCTGTACAACAATGGCTATTATAGAAACCTTTTGACATATGCAAACCTAACATCCTCTAAAATTAATGTTCAAAATGACGCACTCCAATTAAAAATGACATAAAACTGCTGTTTTTATTGCATTGTTAATAATCAGCAGAACTTTTGGACTCCAGTGCTTATAAATGAAAAATTACCTTCATCACACAAGCAGCAGATGTAGTAAATATTGATGAATTAAATTTTACATACAGTAAATACCCCGGAGTGAATTAAGGATTACATGTTTTTAAAAAAGTGTACAACAGGGGAGAAAGCAACTTCGCAGTTTAGCGGAGTATGATTTAATTTGAACGAATATGGCCCGAAGGCAAAAGTGTATTTTCATTTTGTAAATACAAAACAAGGAGTGGGGGAGGGAAATGCACAGAGTCGAGTGTCTCGCCGTTAGCACAACATGCTGATCGGTTTATCGCTGTACAAATGTCACATCTGCGATGATTGCTTCACAGAGCAAATGGTGTTCCTTTGAGGATCCTACAACGTTCCCTTGGCACTGAATTCGTGAGCCATTTGGATGTAAAGAACGAAAAACTTCACTAAGCGTTATTCTGTTTTTTCGTGAGAGTAACGTAGGCAATGAAGCCTTTCCTGGAGGTTCAACGTCAGAAAGGCTTAATTAGAGGGCACTTTTCCAGTGATTGTTCGGAAACGGTGAAAAGTATGCGGCTAAAAATTATTCAGCGAACTCTGATGTTTAATGAGAGTGACAAATTAGAAACCTGGTGATGCTTTCAGGAAAGTTAAAGATACAAAATTCAGTGAAGAATGATATGGTACCCACCAGATGCCTGGGATGCGACTTTGCTGCTATTCTAAGTGTTCTGGCTACAAATTCTCTTCCTAAAAAAGATCTACCACGAATTCATGAGTGTAAGGTCAAAGCTTGATGCCCAACCACCCTGGTTTTTTTAAGGGTACCTAAAGCTCAAACTTATTCGTGCTATTAGAATTCTTTGCAACTTCAGCACCTGACTATTTAGTTGCCATTATCTACCGCCGAACGACTAAAGCCAATATTAGTAGTGATATTAGAAGAACAAAGTAGCTTCAGAATAGAAAGGTCTTGCATAGACAATATATTTATGCTACAGCAAGAGATAGAAGAGCATAGAGAATTCAACAGAGAAACGCATCTTTTGTTTATCGATTACATTAAGGCTTTTGATAAGATTAAGAGACAAATACCATGGAAAATTATGGAAAAAAGAGGTATTCCAACCCATATATAAGAACACAAAGATACAAATACAAGGAGCACAACACCACAAAATAGAGAAAATAAATCTAGGCTTAAGACAAGGATGCAATACTCCGCTACATTCTAACATTTATATTAGTAGGATAGGAATACATACACAAATCTTAACGCAAATAACTCTGTAATATCCCTTATATTCGCAGATGAACAGGTTACTATCTCTAACCGAGATACACCAGCTAAACAAAATCCTAAATGAGTTTAAAATATGACAATGTCTCCAAGTAAAAGTAAAGTGATGACTTTTAACGGTAAAGAGAGTATTAGATCCAAAATTGAAATAGAAAATACGAGGGCTGTTCAATAAAGAATGATCACCATTTTTTTGTTGTTGACAATGTACCTTTACTCATCCTTATAATTTTGATGGTTCTTCTCAAAATAGTTTCCCCTGAATGCTATGCACTTGTCCCAGCGTTTCTGCCAGTCTTCAAAGACATGCTGGAAACCATTTTTTCAGAGATCCTTCAAAATCACCTCCGCAGCCTTCACCACTGCTTCTGAAGATGGATAATGCGTCCCACGAAGGCGTTAGCGAATAGAAAGAAGTCACATGGGGCTAAATCCGGACTATATGGAGGGTGAGGGATTCACTTCACGTTGAATTTTGCAAGATATTCAGCAACAACATTGGCAATAGGCGGTCGCGCATTATCGTGGTGTAGCATCCAACCTGCTTCACGGAAATGTAGTCTTTTGCGCCTGATATGGACTTGCAATTTTTTCAGGACATCCCTGTAGTATTGTTCAGTTACTGATGTGTGTGCAGGTACAACATGCTGATAAACCATTCCATGAATATCAAAGAATGAGATGATCATAACTTTCCCAGCAGAAGCAATCACTTTTGCTTTTTTTAGGGGTTGGTGATGAAGGAGATTTCCACACTGAGCTTTGCTGTTTGCTCTCAGAATCAAAATTTTGTAGTCAAGTTTCATCAGCAGTGATTACGTTTGAAAGAAACTCCGGATCTTCCTCTAACATCAACTTTAACTGCACGTTACCTCCATTGCAGTGGTACGCGATACTGGACATATCTGAATTTACTTGGTTCTCACAGGCGGGAACCAGGAGTACCAGCAATGAAACTACTACGGCGTGTTTGTTTCACATTAAGCTAACAGAATATAATAAGATTGAATTTTAGAGCGAAAAATTATGACCGTAAAAAATTATGATCATTCTTTATTGAACAGCCCTCGTAATAATATAGAACAGGTAGACGAGTTCAAATATTTGGGTTATTACATGTCATGTAAGAAAGAAACAGACATAATTAAAAAGTCAGAAACTTTCAACTATATAAATGGAACAATAAAAAGAAGTCAAAAAGTGAAGATGCCATTCTAAAATGTTACAAAGTAATGTCAGTACCTAAAGTACTACATGACAGCGAAGTATGGGTCATAACTGAAAAAGATAACAGAAAACTTCAGGCAAATGAAATGAAATTTCTAAGAAGCACTGCGGAATATAGAAAAATCGAGCACAGACGAAATGAAGATATACGCGAAGAACTAGAGATATTCGACCTGAATGACAGAGTACAAGAATATAGAAGTAAATGGGTAACTCATGTACAAAACATGGAGAAAGAAAGATTAACTCTCTATTTTATGAACTATAGACCAGTAGGACAAAGGATCATTGGAAGACCAAGAAAACGGTGGAACCAGTAGACTGCACCGGGCAGGAATGCCTAAAGCATGAAGAAAGATGTTGATTATGATATTTACTGCCGAGGATATGCACGGCATTTATAACAGATGTTTTGAATTCAGCTTCGAAAGAGAAAATCAATATTGTTTATTTGTTTGGTGATGTCATGTAAAGTTTAAAATTATTCAAAGAATGTTCGAAGTATAATAATGTTTAAATTAAGTTTAAAAAGTGAAATTGTTTAAACAAAAAAGACGTTTGTACGTGTTGCTACGAATGTCGTAGTCATAAAGAAACACATGGTTGTTATGGTGAAGAAAAAATCAATAATCTTCCTCCCAAGACTGAGAAAATGATTTTGATCGCCAAAGAGAACAGACTCGTATGTAAAAACTATAAGAATTTAATAAAACGAATAATCTTCATACAAGCACGCGGGGACTTTAAGCTTGAACTTCTGAGAGTAAAGACGTAAAAAGGTGTTGGCTTGATCATTTATAGAAAAAGGACGGTCAAAGAGTGAATACACTGGAGAGATTCTCAATTTATTTTTTGTAACTTGTGTCAATTTAAACAAGAATTAAAGTGACTTCTGGTCGAGACTGCACCTTGGGAAAAGAATCATTATGTTACGACCGAGAATTCATATCTTAATTTAACTTAAAACCAGATTTAACGAAACCAAATTTAAATTTTCAGAATGCCATCAAAACTTGGTAATGTAGTAATTTAGTTGGTTTTATCTTTCTTTTTTTTCCCCTTATAGAAATTGTAGAAGATAGGTCTGTTTAGCCTCAATTTCATTTTTTGAAAAATATTACAATAAGTAATTACTGGATACGCATTTAATGCATTTAAAATCATTGAGTTTACTTTTTAAAACTGGCTAAGCTTTGATGTCCGAGACACGCAACTTCCCAGTGCTCCATTTGTGTTTCGTCAGTTACTTTACTGCAAGTTACTAATATATCGCTGTTCTAATCAAGAAGATAAGAACCGAATGCAGCGCTGGTCACTGAAGGTCAATACGCCTCAACGTTCTGTAGTGTATAGTGCACGAGATTTAACTTGGCCCCCGATTTTTAGAAAGAGAAAGAAGAACGTACCCAGGATCTCTAAAACCTCCCTCTTTTATGACCTGTCAGGCAGGGCAGACATATCAGTGGCGGATTATCTTTCTTCGTCCTGCAAGCATAGTCCCTGTTCACCTTCTTCATTGTCAGAAATTTCAAAATGTTCCCCACGTTCACTATCTGAATCATCTACTAAATTAATTATGAACCTATCACTAATTTCATCTGTTAATCCATCTTTCTCCCAATAAAACTCTTCAATATTTTCAATTACCAGATTTGTTTGGACACTACCTACTACTCTATCAAACAGCACTTTTACTTCACCATGATATGTTGTATTTTGGGACATCATTTTTATCTGTGCCCATGTAATTTCTATAGCGTTACCTAAGTTACAATAATGCGAAGGTAGTCGTATTACAGCGTGGTCGTGTATTTGGACTATGCGATCAATTTCATAAATTTTGAGACTGTCTTTTTTTTAGCTTTATTAATTCGTATAGTATAGCTTTGTTGGAATGCAGATCAAATTCAATATTATTATCACGGAGCCGTGACTAAATTACTGATTTAAGTAATGATATCGGGATCTTGTTGATTTGAGTAGAATGGTAAGAGGTTTGTCTATTAGTAAAGCACTATTGGAGGGAAAGTTGGGTAACAATTGAATAATAAACCAATTTTTAAATGTTTCAGTATCTCCTTCTTCATGATAGTCTTTGCTTGATGTTGATTTAAAACTCGGAAGAGCGTTTGAATAAAACCCGTCAAACTCCCCTGGGCTGGACTTTGCCTACTGGGATGCGTAGAGGAAATGGAACACCGTCCTCTTCACTTTTCTACACTTTGTTTCTGTATAATTTATATTGGCATATATTTCATCGAAGTAAATAATAGGGCTACCGGAAAACCTTATCTCTTCCATTTTTCTTAGAAACGCGAATCACTTTACAGAACGTCTGGCCATTCCGTCAGAAACTTTCCTCCTCGTGAGTTCTTTACAGATCTAAATTTCAATTCGCTCGACACAGATATAGTTGTTTCTGCATTTTAGGTCCTCGCATTCGTCTTTAAAATATCACAGACTTTTTTTTTTTTTTTTTTTTTTTTTTTTTTTTTTTTTTTTTTTTTTTTTGTAATTTACCTCCTCCAACGTTGTCATGGCGAACGATGAATGGAATGGGTGAAATGATGGTCAAATGAGTCCGAGGTCCATGGAGCTTAGAGTTACCCGACATTCGCCTATCAGGATAAGGGAAAACTCCGGAAAGAAAACATTATCCAGATAGCTCGCCCTGGCCGAGATTCGAACTCGGGACCTCTTGAACGTGAGGCAGACATGCTATCAGCACGCTACCGAGGCGGGCAGACATTGATTACAATTTCCCTGTCATCTGATCTTATATCTTTTCCCTTTCTTCCCACGCCTCCTATATCTAACACAGACATTAGCTCAATTCCCAACACTGTTTAAAATAATCACAAAATTCTCAAATTCTAAAAATATTTTTCACATTTCCAATACGCTAGCAACCGATACTTCACTTGCAACACCATTGATGTCTGCTTGTGCTTACCCTCATACCACAGCAGGTAATTAGGGAATACAATACGGCATTAAAAGGGATTGACCATTTCAAGGAAAGAAACACAGAGCCCGTCCTAGACAAGGATAGCGCTAAAGTGCCAAGTTAAATCTCGTGCATTATAGTACCGTCTATTTTTATTTCTAATATTGCTTTAGACTAAAGGTGAGATTTTAGTGACTGAGGAAAACCTTGAAAAAAAAAAAAAAAACGTGTAGGACCATTTTAAGTTACACGTGTATTCATATATTTATGAGAGTGTTTTGCTTCTTCACAAGGGAATCTGTACATTGTGAGAAAGAGGAAAGCCTAGTGAATGGATTCATACTGAGGCATCCTGCTTTAAATTCCAGGCGCACTTAGTGCTTCTCAGATTTCGTTTATCGCGATCTTGTGTCGCACTAGTGGAAGACTTGTGGCCCACACAAATAAGGAATCTCGGCGGCATTATGTGAAGAACGCGATGGGTAATTAACCAGAGTGACTCTTCACCTCGATAGCGGGAGGTCACACCGATCACAATGCAGGGCAGAGCCCGCAGAATTCCCAGGCTGCCCGAGACGAATTATTCTGGCAGCAGCACAATATAACTCTAACCTTTCTACCATTTAGAAACACTTGCACTACGTGCGCACACTACGCGGTAGCATGTTGTTGGCAAGGAGCAGGCCATTTGTCAATGGTTCCCTGTGAACTGGTGAAGAAACACTACAGAAATATTGTACCCAATGGTGCTTACTCTTCTTTGAAGAAAGATAATACATACACATTGTTGCTTAGACTTGCGAGGCAGTGGCTCAGAGAGGTCCATGCTTCATATCTATGTGGACCGAAACAATGTATTTAATGAAATATGCCAGATACATTTTGAACTCTAATGAATAAACACTTGTGATAACTACTTGCCACTCTCTATTTACTATCCCGTATAATACACGGTGTTCATTTTTATTCGTTATTTCCCGCCCTCCAATTGAGCAAGAATGACGTCATAGTTGACTAGTAAGTCTATCTTGAAATCATAGTGCCCTCTACGGAGAAGAAGTGATAACTTTTGCGGAACAGTAAGCAAATTACAGCGTTCTGAGGTGGTTGCTCTTATAACTAATACAACCAGCTTCCCCTGGTACAGCGTCTTCATGGTTGAATGCTACTTTCGTACCGGCATTAAAATTGGTGCGACATATAAATATAATTTAAACCGCTGCATAGAGGATTTATGCAACCTATTCAACATTCAGACAAGTCCCTCGGAGCATAATGTTGTCAAAAGTGTCCAGGTACTGTCAAATTGACATACTTTTGTTTGCAGCATAAACGTCTTACGTTTTATGAATATACGATATAAATGTTTTGTCATTCTCACGCTTAATTAAAATGTCTTTTAATGTTGGTATCCTTATGTCCTTTAAAACTAATAAGTGCATTAAACATTTCCAAGATATAGGATCAGTTACTCGCCAAAAGGGAGACACTGGACAAATAATGTTATGACAGAAAGGCCTCAAGCATACCTTCTCGCAATACAGACAGTGTTTAAGGGGAAGAGAGAGAGAGAGAGAGAGAGAGAGAGAGAGAGAGAGAGAGAGAGAGAGAGAGAGAGAGAGAGAGAGAGAGCGAGGAAATATAAGAAATTGGACACATAAGACAATGTAGGTATAATACTACTTTCTTTGTTTAGATTTGGATAAAAGCTTGGCACATATTGTAAAACTAATTTTTTTTTATTCCTAGAACATATTCTGCTAATTTTCTGGTTTGTAATGAAGTTACATTGTGAGGAAACTATGGGTGTTAGAAAAGAATTGAGATCAAATTCAAATATTTCTATTTTATGCGACAGGTTTACAACAACAAGATCAACAATAATAATAGCAATATTATATGTCTACTATAACAGAAAAACATATGTTCATTGTGAAATAAGTGTTCATTGACTTATCATTTCGTATATTTTTCATGGTATACTTTTATGGCTGCATAATTGGCTTTGCAGTACATTGCATTGCAGTACATAGTTCTTTAAAAACAGTTATCACATCTACGCATCAGGCGAAATTACGTACCTTTATATTACGCGGACAGACCCATCTCTCAAATAGTATATTTACCTGTCGGTAGAGGGAGGCCTCAAAGCTGCTGTCAGCACATCAAATACGATAGCAAGACGCTAGGGGAATAGTATATAAACTCGCTCCATCAGCGATGCTATTGATGACGTCAAATTTTGCGCGGTAAAATCACAGATAAAAATGAACACCGTGTATTCTTTTAAACGTTTAATAAGTAGATTTTGTGTTTCTCCTGTGATTTATGTGTTATACAAAAACAACTCAGAAGAAAGAACTGGACGTACGTAATCATTCCCATAGGCTTCAAATAAAACGTCTGTCATGCAACCACCTTAAATATAAGATATATTAAACCAAAACCGTTAGAACCAATTTTGAGAAAATCAAAAGGGGAAGAGAGAAAGGTGGGTCGATATCGGTTTTTCTCCATTCTCGACACCAATACATGATATTTTCCACAATACCCTATACGCGATACCGTCGTGTTAATACAAAATAGAATGTTGGGATAAGTATTAACGCCAATAAAATTAAATTTTGCACGTATTTAGTGAGACTAAACTTCAAACCATTAGTGTTCTTATTTTTAAACTCTGCATTAGATATTTAAAAGCAAAACAGTCCGTTTTATAAATTCTAGATAAAAAATTCTCTTTCGGGGTCAAGTCTATTTCTTTTTCTGTCACATACGAGTCCTGCTATACTAAATAGTGTTTAAGAGAAAACAGTTGTTGGTGGAATACACAAATATTTAGCGGTTCTTTTGTTCTGGAAATGTTGAATCTGTTTTCCAGTAATCCAGTGCACAATAAGGAGGAGGTGACAAATTGTCGTTGAATTATACAGCGATTTTTTCTTGGGAACTCGTAACTGGCACTCAATTTGATACACGATTGTTTTTTTGCATAATGCTACTGTGCAGGTACAACATTCCTGGCAATTTCTTGGGCTTTGCAATGTTCTGCTTGCGGCAATGATATTTTGTGATTTTTAAAATAAAATAAAAATTGCATAATTACCACCGAAGTTTCGAGAAAGTGTCGAGCAAACTGTTTGAAGTACTGTTCGATATTATACAAGTCGATATAGTGGGTATCGAGGTATCGCAAGTATCGAGGACCCATACTAATAACACATTTTCCAAAAAAAAAAAAAAGGCCAATTGAGGTAGGGGGATATTTTTGAAAAAAAAAAAAAAAAAAAAAAAAAAAAAAAAAAAAAAAAAAAAAAAAAAAAAAAAAGGTCATTTTCGCATCACTGGAAGAGCTGAACTGAAATACAAATTACCCGATATTTCGTTTTTCACAGTTAGTACACATACATGCATCTATTTCTAAATGCCTTTTCTATTTATTCAAGAAGCCCCAAAACTTGTTAGGAAAAACCCTTTTATTGGCGAGATGCGGTACCTACCTTTACATTCTGGATAATAGCAGAGAAAGCAGATAATAGAAAATATTGTGACTTTGTGGGTTCGCGATATTTAAAGTCCAAGTTACAAACAGTAAAAATTGCTCTTTATTTCCGTAGAAATCAATCTGAAAGTCTATAATTACGTCACATACACAATACAACTTGCAAGGTGATCGACCACAAACACAGCTCACACAGCTGTTCACGCGCACGCGTCCAATTACCGACTGACTCTGTGGCACGGCACAGTACTGGCAGGCTGTGTTAGCCCGAAGATTGTTGCTGCGTGCCCACCCAGATTGGGTTTAGCCGCATGTAGGATTTTCTTTTTCTTGGGATATTTGAGGATAGGTTTATTTGTATTAGGGTGATGGCTAGATTTGAGGTAGAAATTTACTCCTCTAAGGAGGACAGGATGCTTGCCTGTTGCACCCTGGCGATGTAGTAGATGACTCTGTGGCAGGCGGCGACTCCCTTTTTATAGATTACTCACTATACGGAATGTTCTCAAACAATCAAGAAGAAAGACGAACTTTCTAGAAATCCGACTCCTTGACCCCACCGTTTCGCAGAGCTTTTATCTCCACACTGCACTGCCCGTCTCTTTGAACACGTCGTCCGCACCGCCTCCAATCAACAATGCGTTCGCGCTTGTAAAAAGCTTAAAGGAAAAGACGAAAATTCAATAAACAGCACATGGCTTTGTAAATCTAGCACATTCTAAGAATGTGATAGAAAGATTTTCGAGAATATTCTCACTATAGATTATAGGAGTTAATTATCTTTCAAATTTAGGCTAGATCATTTGTTGAAAAGTATGCATTTAAAAATTTCTATAACATCTGTGGATAAGCAGAACACATACTATATGTAGATATCTGAAGGACATTTCTCTCCCAATTGTACTAAACGGGTGGCTAAGAGCTAAATTGCCATTAGCGAATCATAAATTTGCAGCAATAAGAGTTTCGCGTTTCATTCTAAAAACCCTTAGTTTAGAAATTCAAATTTCAAGAGCTTTATCCAAAGAATATAATACAAATTAGAGACAGTCGACACAGAAGTTTTTATTTTGACAGCGAACATTGACTACTCCCCAATCCGACAAGATTTTGGACCTACCACAAGCCCGTCAATCCTTAACCTATGAGTGCACTCATCTAGAAGTACCAAAACACACTTCCAATTCAAATAATTAACACTTTCAGGTGTCGAAATGTGCTATTTAAAGCAGTATTATTTTTCACTACATGGCACTGTACGGAAGAGTTGACTGATGTAACAGTAAAAACATGTCTGGCATACAGAGGCATTGTTACATCTGTGATGGACTAATGTGGTATTTGTGGAGCCCTAAAGCTAGTGGCAATGTTTTCGTTTATTACTGGACCATTTAGAACGCCTAGTCTCAGTTGAAGAAACATCTGGTTCATTTATTTCGTAATTTATTAGCTTCTTCTTGACGGATGAGGTCCTTGTTTAACTCTTGTGACAGAAGCCGGGAGTTCAACCATCTGTGAAATGCCGGGTTTTGTGAAGGTGTTATTGTTTATCCACACGAGTAACAAATCGTGCCGAAGCCAACTAAGGTCTATCCAATAACATTCTTATTTTATATTAAGGTAACGCTGTAATCTGGATATGCTCCTTTTTCAGAAAAAGAAAACAAAAAAACGCGGAATTAACAGGTTCTAACTTAAATTAAAATCAGCTAAGCCTGCTACATAACAGAAAAATTAATATCTTTAATAATTATTCTTCAGTGAAAAGTGGGGGTTTCCACCTAAAATGCAATACCGCGATTTTACTATAAATATCTGTCAGATAATCACTGAATCCAGAAATTGATGTTTTGAAAAAATATTCTCTTGTGCGCGAACATGTATCCATACATAGTTTAATTGAAAAATGAAGCTCTGCTTGCGTTGTGGAACTTCCTTCTTCTCTTTCTCTTTGGCTCCCTCTAATCTATCACTATTTACTTACTCTCTACTTCTCCAACTCTAGTTCTTTTTCCCCACCTTTCTTGGATCTCCTACACTCACCCCTTTTTTCTCATTTATTTCAGAACTACTCTTTCTTTTCTTTTGTACATCCTTTCTCTCGCATTCCTTTCTGGGTTCTTCCACTCATGAACTTCAGCCCCTCTCCCTTCCCTTGAGGTATTCTGAAAATGACAGTAAAGATGTGGGTTTTCTTTTTTCTATCTACAAGGGTTAGATTTAGAGCTATTGATATATTCTCCTTCTACCCATCAAAATGTTGGACTAGAAACATTCCTCTATTGGAGCTGTAATATTTGTTTAGGCAACCTGCTTTCCCTCATTATTATTACGAGGGCTGTTCAATAAAGAATTATCATAATTTTTTACGGTCATAATTTTTCGCACTAAAATTCAATCTTATTATATTCTGTTAGCTTAATGTGAAACAAGTACGCCGTAGTAGTTTCATTGCTGGTACTCCTGGTTCTCTTCGGTCTTCCCTGGTTTCTTCTTCCTATAGGTTTATAGTTTAAGGCTATTTTTGGTATTCTGTTATAATTGATCCTCTACACATGTTCTTTCCACTGATTTCTATTTCTTTCAATAGTATGGTCCATTTCTTCTACTTTTAATTCTGTCCTAATATCAATTTTCGTATATCCAGCTATTTCTCTTATGAATTTCATTTCTGATGACTGTATTCTCTTACTATTTCTTTTTGTTAGTGTCCATGTTTCTGATCCATAGATCAGAGTTGGTATTGCCATTGTTTTGTATAGTTTTATTATAGAGTCCTTTCTTGCTTTATTTTTTAATGTTCTTTTTATTGTGCCTGTTATATTAGGTAGTCAAATTTATTTATTTTCTCTATTATATGAGCTTCCCCTTGGTACGAGACATTACATCCTAAATACTTAAAGTGGGATTTCTGCCCAACTATTATGTTATTTTTGATCTTACTGGATTAATTCCTTTAAATGCCATGGTTTTGGATTTATTTGCTGATATTTTCATTCCATATTCTGTAGCAATTTTATCTAGGCTATACAGCATTTTCTGCAGGTCATCTTCATTTGTGGCCATTATTATTTGATCATCTGCATACAACATAGTTTTCAATTTAGCTGCTGATACATTAATGTCTCCAATGATTTTATTCGACCAAATCCTTACTATTTCGTCAACATACAAATTAAAAAGTGTCGTTGATAAAGGACAACCTTGTCTTACGCCACCATTAACTATTACTGGTTCTCTTTTATTTATTTTTATGTCAATGTACATACTTTTTATAACTTCAATTAGTTGTAAAGGTATGCCTCTATTATTTAATATTTTCCACAGTATCATTCGTGATACTTTGTCAAAAGCTTTGTAATAGTCAATAAATAGTAAGCGCGTCTCTAAATTTTGATCTCGTCGTTTTTCTAATATTATTTGTTTAAGAGTAAAAACATTGTCAATGGTGCTTCTTCCTTTTCTAAAACCAGTTTGTTCTTCTAGGAGTATTGCATCTGTTATTTTGTTTAATCGGGTACTTATTATTTTGGCATATATTTTGTAGGCAGCACACAATAAACTAATCCCTCTATAATTTTCAGGTCTTGTTCTTTCCCCTTTCTTAAATATTGATATCACTTTAGCTATCTTCCATTCTTGCGGTATTTCTTTTGTTTCCCAAAACTTGTTATATAGATACAGTAATCTGTCATGTAATTCTTTAGGAGCATATTTAATTAATCCTAAATTAATATTATCTATTCCGCAGGCTTTCCTATTTCTACTTTTAGCTATACTTTCCATTAATTCTTCTACTTCTAACCGGTCTACTTCTGCTCTGTATAATTTATCTATTTCCCAATTTTGTTTATCTCCTGTCTTCCGGAGATTTTTATAATATTCCATTTCTAGTTATTTGTTTACCTTTTACAATATTTTTTCTCAAAGGAGAAGTCGCTATTCTGTTTGCTCCTGTTCACGCAATTTCAAATATCACAAAAGGAGCAGTTCCTAAAAGATTTGACTATCACTTAGGTTTAGTTATTTCCTTATTTCCATTGAACCTACAATTTTTACAAATGATAATCTCTGTAAAACTAGGGTATGTAGAAGCAAGTAAGGATAGAGAAGGTCACGCGGATGCAAGGCGTCAGAACTTTACTTTTTTTAGTGTGTAACAAATTATTCTAAATATTATGTTAGTGGCTAAATGACAAACAGTGTATTAATGAAGACAGCCAAATGCTGGTGCGTCATTTATGAATATTAAACTGAAGGTACGACAGACATTCAAGTTAATGGATATAGCGAACAGTAGGCATTGATTTAGGGGCTCAAAGCAGCAGCAGCAGCAATTTGAGAAACAGCTCCGAGCTATTTATCGACAAATCGATGTCTGGCAAGGAGCAGAGCGCTGTTAGCTAATGAAGACAAGTTTTTACTGCCGTATAAGACGGGCCCGCGGCGGCGCCAGTCACCCATGCGAAACCTTTTCCCAGCAATTAACTGGAAACGCGATGTGGCGCATTATAATATACTTCCTCGAATGCCTACACGGTGCCTCCGGATGCAGATTAAGGAAACGATGCTGCAAGGATAAGGCTTTGCGTTTGGGGAATTCGATAATTGCCGTCACACGCAAGAATTCAAACGCTTCTAGAATAAATCATCGCGATACGCTTTGTGGTTACACTCTGTTGTCATAGGCAGGGTGGCTTACAATATCTTTTTCCATTCATATTTTATTCGCAACGAACCTTCAACTCTATGGTGGGTAGTTGTGTGCTTTTGACTAGGGGGCGGATTTGGCCCTATTTACCTATTTTATTCCTTTATTCAGAAACGTAGGCTTTTAAGTTATAACCACGTTTCCTACAATTATTAGCCTAATTTCTTAGTTTTATAGTGCCTATAAATGCCTATTTCATACGTTTGTGCCTATTCTACTTATTAGTGCCTAAAACTGCCTTTTTAGCCAATTTTTTCTGCTTGTAATTTGCGATAACTTTTACATTTGTTGGTTTCAAAGTGAAGTTTTCGAGGAAGAGAAATTTCGTACTGCTGCACATTGGATATGCAAAAAGGTGTTTATTAAGGAGACACATCTGTGCAAATTGGCCCAAAACTTAAAATACCAAATTATTTAGTTTTTTTGTCTTAAAATTAATATAGACTTCTTCTTCTACCTCACGGCTTTGGATTGTTCAACCCGTTCCGGCTTCAAATTGGTCTGTCCATCTTTTCTTCGGCCTTTCCTGGTTTCTTCCTTCTATAGATTTATAGTTTAAGGCTATTTTTGGTTTTCTGTTATTATTCATCCTCTGAACATGTTCTTTCCATTGATTTCTATTTCTTTCAATAGTATGGTTTATTTCTTCTACTTTTAATTCTCTCCTAATATCCTGACTACGATTTTTATCAATTTTGGTATATCCAGCTATTGCTTTTATGAATTTCATTACTAATGACTGTATTCTCGTACTATTTCTTTTTGTTAGTGTCCATGTTTCTGATCCATAGATCAGAGTTGGAATTGCCATTGTTTTGTATAGTTTTATTATAGAGTCCTTTCTTGCTTTATTTTTTAATGTTCTTTTTATTGTGCCTGTTATATAGTTAAATTTATTTATTTTCTCTATTATATCAGCTTCCCCTTGGTACGAGACATTACATCATAAATACTTAAAGTGTGATTTCTGCTCAATTATTATGTTATCTAACACTATTTTTGATCTTACTGGGTTGATTACTTTAAATGACATGGTTTTGGTTTTATTTGCTGAATTAATATAGAAATAATTCAATAATAAAAAGATTTTTTTCCTAGCGGTACTACAGAAAACTTCGCATGGCTATTAAAATAACGCTACACCTGTATGGTAGCTGCTATTACGTAATTTTAACCTCAGATTTCTCAGATTCCATATTTTCTACATTTTCCTAACTTCAAATTGTTCCACAGGATGCAGTTTTCTATTAATCATGTCTGTAAGGGCAACTGCATAATAAGTGTACCTACCCATTTACATTTGTTGTGCTTCCCCCCCCCCTCTCCTTGTTCCATTTATACCCCGCCTTTAACTGCTATGGTCATATCGGCGGCCGTTCTCCTTTGGAACATACTAAAGGTGTTAACTCGTTATCTTTGGTTTTTAATCATTAGATCACGCACACATTCACACTCTCATACTTCCAGACTCTGGGGAAGATGGCGAATTATCTTGGTCGGAGAAAAATCCCCACCCCAACCGCAGGGAATCGAACCCGGGACCCCTAGCACGGCAGTCAGGTGCTCTACCGACTGAGGTACGGGGCCAGCCTGTTGTGTTTTTGTTATTTGTATTGAAAAGGATTATAATGCTTACTACTTACTGAAAATGCTTAGGAAAATAAAAATTGTTAAATAGGTACGATTATTTTTTCCCTTCGTTGATATGGCGAAGACAAATATTTCACATAGGTACAGGTCATTAATAGGTTAAATGGGTGCCGAAACTTATACCCCTAGCAGTACTTTTTAAAATTACAATATGTGGGACATTTTGAAAATTGCCTGTAATTTAGACATAAACTGTCAGTTCCTCAGAAACTATTCCATTCTTGATCGACCACAAAAATAAATGGTATAAATTTGAAACAAATCTAACAAAACTTTCAGATATTTCAATCTTCACCCTCAAGCCCTCCCCGCCAAATACATGTTTTTTTTTTTTTTTTTTTTTTTTGACACAGTTAATTTCTTGACACCTTTCTGCACATTGTAGTTCTTATTTAGTGAAGTGGTTTTATATGTATTTTAATTATACGACAATATCTGTTATTTTAACTTGCTGTGGAGCCATTTATGAAATCTGGAATAAATGTAGACTATTTCGCCTAGGGAATCGCAAAATAGTGTGTTATTAGCGAATTTGTTGCAGCATATGTTGCGATGTTTGTCATTTTGTTATAGTGTATTTTAGGAGCCACTTTACTAAAATTGTGTATTTCTAAGTGTTTACTTAGGAAATTTTTAGTGCCCACATAAGTGCCTATTTTACCCATATTTAGTGCCTTTTTGCCTGCCTATTTCATACACTTTTAGTGCCTATAAATCCGATCCCTACTTATGACGTACAAGATAATATAGAAATTGAATTGTGTTATCCTTAGGGCTGGCAGATTTTCAAATTGATAATAAGAAACACACGTATCATTAGGTTGTCTATAGGTTAAAATTTCATCTGCTACACTCACATCACTTTCGTTAACCATTCTTCAAATTACTTCACAAAATATTAATGGAGTTAAACATATGATTATATATTTCCTCATAGGTGATATGGGAACAGAAGAATAAAGTAGGCTCAGACCTGGTCATTACGTGATTTTTGTTTGTTTTTGTTTTTGTAATCTACGTCGTCCAACGTTAAGTCATATCGGACAGTGAATGAATTAGGTGAAATGGTGCTCAAATGGGTCCAGGGTCCATGGAGCTCAGAATTACATACATTCGTCTTGAAGGATAAGGAAAAAAAAACGCAAAAACATTACCTAGGTAACTCACCCTGACCGAGATATGAACTCGGGACCTCTTGAACCTGAGGCAGACATGCTACCATCTACGTTACCGAGGCGGGCTTCATTATGTCATGCCTTTGAAGTTTCATCCACTTTGCAGATAAACAAAACCGAAGGACGCTTGCATTTAAGTATTTTAATACTCAAAGGAATAACAACGGTTTGCCAATCATGCAAAAATTTCAAGGTGAAGAGGACTTCAAAGGCTATTTCTAAAATACTGAAAATATGCATTTTATTTCTTTCGCCGCGTAGAGAGTCGTAGGCTGGAGTCCGGCCTTGGGCATGGGTATTTATGTGTATAGTGTGTATGTGTAAAACCACAGAAAACCAAACAGATGGGTCGATACCAGGTTTTCTCGTTACGATATACGATACTGTCATCTCTAGTTTCAATACAAAATAGAATGCCTATTGCCAATGAAAATAACCCGGATCACGTATTTAATTAGACAAAATTTAAAACCATCACTGTACTGATTTTCAAAATCTACATTAGACACTCTTTCGTGCCAAGTCTACTTCTTTATAATAATAACTGCAAAATTACAGAAATGGTTAAATCTCAGGATCTCTCCTAGAAGCTACAGACAGCACATTTACGCAAGAGAGATGGAAATTGTAAAATGAAGCGGAGTTTATATAGAAATAGAGCCCCGTGTAAAATCTTTCTCCTGCCCTGTCCCAAATTAAAAAATCAGTGTTCTAGGTAGCAGAAGTAATCCCTACCAATAAATATTAATTATGTTCTCAAATAGAAATCAAGCAAAAGAATTTTTGATAGTGAATGAAAGGGCGTATTAACTGTCAGTTGTTTTGTATGAAAACAACTTACAATCAACTTTTGTAACAAGTTGCGAATAGGGGACCACATAACTTTCCGGTCGAGTAATCTCAAGATAATTAAGCTACATCAGTTCTCCTGAACAGTTAGAAAAGAAAGAAAAAATAACAGGATAGAAGTTTCATAAATGGGAAAAATGTAAATGACCTCATGCGTGTGCAGCACACATTTCAAGTTGATATCAAATTAATTAATTATGCAGATATGTTCTTTGCAGCTGTTCAGGATGTAATTTTTAATATCTTAAAATGAAATGGTGGCATCATCCTCTAAGGTTCTGGTTTAATTCTATAATAGAACAGTAATGATTATGATAATAACAACGATTTATTTTGGTGTCCATAATTGAACTTATGGGGTAAGGAAAGTAGCTCATTTTCCAATTTTTCATCAGCGATGAATTTCGGTTATGTACTATTGTGTTAATATTTATTATGTGCTTCAAATGGGAAGGGTTCTGGAGTCCAGCTATTCAGATGCCGTATCACGCTCAGCGTTGCCAGCTTGTTGCCCCACTCCTTTTATTTTTCCCTCTCTCTTGCACACTCATACAACATGCACGTCTGCAAATTATGTATATTTTTAAATACTATAACTATAATTATAGTTTATGAACTACCTTATTTTCTAATCCAAATGCCGGACACATTGTTTTACCTACACCACACGCTTCAGTAGTAAGCCGTTGAGCATTTTTGAAATCGAGCTGATTTCTATATTTCTCATTGCCCAATTTTTTGAAGAACGTGTACAACTTAAATATAATACTCCGAGCCTGACTTCGTAATAATTGCCTTTTTGACTCACCACTAAATTCACCGCAAAAAGCCATTGCACTAGTTAACTCTTACTCTACTGTTGTGTAAAAAACAACTGAATTATATTGATCTGAACTCTCCAGAGTAAATAAACACTTCTTATCCAGCATTCATTCATAAACATTGTTCATACAGCATACAGCATTCCACAGGCTAACAGGAAATGAAGTGTTTGCTCGTTCTGGAATTTAACACTTTGATTTATTCACAGCAGTTCTTTTACCACGTCATGCAGTAGTTTAAATTTCAGTTCTGAATAATGAAAGGGATATGTACATATACACCAAACACTTTGAACAGAGATTACGAACCATTCATAAACAAAGATATAATGTGACCAGACACGTTCTGCCAGGGCAGCAGGAAATTTATTGTTTCCTCTCGCTCGAATTGGCTTATTCAAAGTAATTCTTTCATCATGTCATGTCAAACATTTACGTTTCAGTTTTGAGTAATTACAAATATACGTACATGCATACATGCCAACCAATAATGATATTCATACAGTGCTTACGTCGCGATTTATTGTTATAATACAGTTAATAGTGTTTTATTTATTTGTATTAGAAAAACTATTTGAGCTAAAAATATGGGGTTTTCATGGTTATGTTAGATACATTACTCTCTAGCTTCCACATGGGTCAGTTTTGACGAAATATGAATCATTGCCCACCTCGGTAGCGTAGATGGTAGCATGTCTGCCTCACGTTCAAGAGGTCCCGAGTTCGAATCTCGGTCAGGGTGAGTTACCTGCATAAGGTTTTTTCCGGGGATTTCCCTTATCCCTCAAGACGAATGTCGGGTAACTCTAAGCTCCTTAGACCCTGGACTCATTTGAGCAACATTTCACCCAATTCATTCATCGTCCGAAATGACTTAACGTTGGACGACGTAAATTACAAAAAAAAAAAAACAAAAAAAAAAAAACTGTTTGATTAGGTTGGAGCTCCTCACACACCACTTAGCGGGAATGTAATACAACACAGCAGGACTCCCATTGGTTGCTCACCTAAAAGCGCTCAAGGACAAATACCTCCCCATTTGAAACACATAATAGGTTTGGTTTTCTTGGGTTTTCTTTATAAACATGGCCGCGCCGTCGCTCAGTGGTTAGACCACTTGGCTCTCACCAAGGTGGCCCGGGTTCGATCCCAGGCGACGGCAAAGTGAGATTTGTGGTGGACAACACGGCGCTGGGGCGGGTTTTCTCCGGGACCTCCGGTTTCCACCGCCATCTCATTCCACCGGTGCTCCATCTTCATCTCATGTATCATGCCTGCGGTGCCGTATGTAGTAAGAGCGGGCGTTAAACACTACACATTGATTTTTATAAACATTATATTCACACACACACACACACACACACACACACACACACACACACACACACACACACACACACACACACACACACACCTCATACACACATACACATAGATTTACCTTTTCAACGATGCTTTTAAACTTTACGAATGATAGGAAATAATATTGGCTAAAAATTCTCATTCTCTAGCTGGGAGTAGAACCCCACACCACGGACCTCCTGATTGAAAGGTAGTATATTAACCACCAGACCAAGAGGTAATCGCACATTTGTTGTCGTCATAGAGTTTAACTTCTCGATGATTTGGAAGTTTTCACGCCCTCCACAATGTGAGATAAAAAACAAATGAGTCCGTTATATTCAGACTTTTAGCGTTTATTAAATCAAGTGTGAGGCTCGCGTTTCGTGGTCTCTACAAAGACAAACCTTATCGTATGCTCTCATAATGATACTCACGTAGAAACTTCTCTGCAAGCTTGGTTCACAATTTCGCTGTAATTACTCTTGATGAACAATGGTTCTGATTGTGATGCACTGGTAACCACAATCTCTTGCAGGTCCGTTTGCTGCGGCTAATGCTTTGAACAAGTAGGTACGAGGATAACGGGACGCTTTGAGATTCTGTGGCTATTCATTAAACACAGTACCTACATATTTCGCTGGAACAAAGTAGCGTGCGGATATCACAGGTGATTTACTCGCGCATATGACCACCACAATTTGGATTTTACTACACGGTTGGTCTATCTACATTACCTGGATAGATGCTTGTTTGGAGAAGCTACCTTTGTGAACATAAGAGTGTAGCTTTCCCAACTCACACTTCTAAAACGATTCTTACTAAAACTTATTTCTCCATCAACTTGTTAATTGTTCCAGGCATAAGTAGACTAAACAGATAGTCATATTTTTAACAGTGGGTTGCTTTGAAATCCCACGATCTTTGTATGAACATAAGACAAGAAGAAAATAGCAATCTTCAGGGAGATATTAGCTGCCTTTCATAGTCCTTCGAAACAGTTCTTTCTAAAGACTTATTATGGAAATCTAAGTAAAATCCAATATGTCAAAGAACTTATACTCGTATGAGAAAGTTCATCACGTGATTCCCTTAAGAGCTGACCCTCTTACAAGACACGTTTGCTCTCTACGATACACTTCACACTTTTTTCATTCGTCCATATATTTTGCCTGTTACGATTTACCAGTTACACAAATGTCCTTCCGTTTGAAGAGATCTTCACGGCTATTTCCAGAAAATTCAAAATATCCATTTTACGTGTCGTGCATATTTTTAACGCCATTTTTGAGAAAATATAAAATAATGAAACATGTTCCACCTAAGCGGTAGTCTTGGACTGAACTTAAATACCTTAATGTGAATGTCAGAGGTTCTACTCCCATTAGTCCTGAACCGGGCCTCCTTCGACCAGGGAGTTACCGAGCTGTCCCAAAAGGGCGCCCGGCGCAACCGAGGTTCTTTCCATAGGGCAAGACCTAGAGACTAACAAGCCCCCCCTCCCCCAATCTGGTCCTGTGGACTCAAGACGGGTTTGAAGTGGATACGCCACTTACGCACGCCAACTCCAAAATGGGAAGGCTACCGATATGACCTGGGTGGGGCCGCCTGGTGATCTAGCACACCTTCTACTAGCTATGCTGACTAGAACGCTGGAATATAAATGGCTTCCCTCAACCCTGACCGGAGACGTACCCGATCACCCACGGGTATCGAGAACCACTGCCCTATCGAGTCCAACCCAATCCGAACAACTTCCTATCAGGGAGGGGCTCGAATGTTCGCCCGAGGTTCCTCTAGTAACGTCAGAGGTACCACGAGTACCAGGAGTGCTAGGGGTCCACAGCGCCCGACCACGGCGGCTAAAGGGGACGCATCCCCTCCCCTACGGAGACTGAACTTAAATACCAAGTTTGTTGTTCAACCGACCCTTCGTCTTTTAATTATGCCATTGATATACCGACTTACGGGGAGTTATAGTAGAGTAGCCAAACTTCCATAAAGTTCCTGACTGGCATTGGCGGCGATCCCAGTAGCCGAACCGTCACAACACTGTGTGTTGTAGGTTACAGACGAGTAAAGTACTGTACGGAACCAAGCTCTGTGTGGTTGCGAGTTGCGGGGAAGTCGATTAAGGAGGATAAGCTGTGCAGTACGATGCACCAGACGATGATTTGGATCGCATCACCGAGCTTCCCCAACTCCCTTAGAGTACGCACCAACGTCACACTATCTGCCACTCCCACTGAACTCGATGGGAGTAGCTTGTAAGCTAAGCTACTTTAACTGCAGGAACTTTATGGAAGTGCGGCTACTCAACATGTTACGGTAAAGTATCGATCGGTAAGTATTTTTGGAATACGGAACATTCTCTACTTAAATGACAGGGAAAGTAAAAATTGCAGCATCAAAAAGATGTACACCAGTTCTCGCGAATAATTAAAAGTTACTTTTAAAAATAATTCTTAGTGAATTTTCGAAAAAATTATGAAGCAACCAGGGTTCAACTGTGCCTTTCTGGCAAATCGAATATTTAAAATAATGATCACAGGTTTGCACAAATAGTATTACCACATTTTAAAAATAAATTATTTCATAAACTTAATGTTTTTTACCTTTTTACCATCTTTAAATTGTCTTATATTGTACATTTTGTCATATTTCTGACAAATTTTGTGTAAACGATCTTTGAAGGTGCATGAAGAGATTCAAATGCCCTTTTCTTGGTATCAAATGGAGTTTCAGATTTGAGGTTTTAATCAAAGAGCTCAGTCAAGATTATTGTAATCTTATATTCTGCTGCGATGCAATTCAAGTTATTATATAAACTAAATAAAACTTCATTTACATATTTTAATTAATATAACATTTAAAATATTATATAAAATAACCGTCAATAAAGACTATGCACATATGAAAATATTTAATTTCTTGCAATTATGTCCTGAAAATGGCTATTTCTGCTGCAATATATCAACCTACGATGCATTTCAATTGAGTAACATTAATTTGTGTGTGACTTTGCTTTTAAGATCTGAAATGGTTAGGAATGACTTTAACCCGTAACCGGTATGGTGCAATTTTTGTACCACAAATGGTATGGTGGGGTCAGGAGGACCTCATTTCATTTTTAACAATTATGGAGGATGAAGGATGATAAATCGTAATAATCTAAACATAAATGTAATATTCAGTTATATTTAGAGATTAATTAGGCATCAACTACATTGTAAGTCTCTGCATGTATGTCTACAAGATCTTTTTTACCATATATGTAATATTCATTAGTCGAGTGATAATAGTTTTAAGAATAAGCTATTTTGAATCAAATTACATGTTTTATTCTGGAAAAAAAGTTTGAAGTATGAAATTAAAGATGAATATTAACTAATAAAAGTGTTTAAAATGAAATGCATAAAGCACAGTAGACTTCTTGCGCATGCGCTATATATTGGTGTATTGCAAGTTACACAATATGCTTTTGTTTTCCTATCTTTTGTTCTAGGACACATTGCACATCTAACCCGTATTGTTATGACTCCTAATTGCTTGGGGATTTTGCATTTGAGCATCCTGGCAATGTTATTTCTTAACTCTCGAGGGAGGTGTGGAATACTCATCGTTCTCTGTAGAAGTGGTTCAACTAGCTGTCATGCCAGAGACTTGGTGAACTCGAAGCGTCATTTTTGATGGTTTTCCATAAATGATGAATGTATTGCAAATGGATTCAGCACGGAAATATTCAACATTGTGTAGAAAATAGCAAGAGGCCACCTTCTACAGCGTCTATTGGTGCGTAAAATGTGCATCTATTCCTCCTTTTGTGGCATTGTAGTACTCAATTATCTCAGTACTCAATTACCACTTCTTCTTCATCCTCATTTTGTAATGCTGTTTCTAGCTCTGAATCACTGGCATGAACACTGTCATAGTCTGGGTCATCATCAAAACCACTGAAGTCTCTCTCTAATTCATTTGCAATGGATAACATGCATTCCTCAGACTGTGGGTCATCAGCTTTCATTTGCTTCTATGAATTTGACTTCGTCTCTCTGTAACAACATACCATGCAATATAATACATTTTGTTTGCGTAGGATGTAGACATTTCCTTCTGTAACATACTCCAATACGATATGATATACCTACGTTATCAGTATGGTGTGGTCACCCTGACCCCGCTAAGGAGAGAAACAACTGCTAATGATGTGTACGCACTCTTTTCACCACAACCTCAACAACTGAAAGTATACTGCCTGAAAGATACTGAGAGCCGCAGTGCCACACTGCGGAGAAAATAGGTTGCACATGGTAAACAGTTTTAACTGGGGTCCTCCTGACCCCACCATGCCGGTTACGGGTAAATAGACCTTGCAATTCAAGTACATTCTAGAGAAAGAAGACAGAGGAGCATGGGTGTTTTAGAGGCTATATAATGTCGAGAAAACTTGGCTCTTAAGGGTCGAGAGGTAACACAACGTAGCTCCAGGAATGATGCCAGCAGAAGTATCAGTTCCTGGGGTTTTGTACTCGGGTTAGTATCTGGTTTCTTAAAAAAGCCCTCTCTGTCTTACACGAGACGGATTCGTCATATACATCGATCCAAAAGCCAGGCCCAAAAATAGTCTAGTTAGAAGCGCACAAGAATCTGGGTAGTTGTCACATGTCCAGAGAACATTGGAACTACTTACACTAACCCAATCAGGTATCATCGCCCAAATTTAACGACGTGTGTCAAGACCAACCCAATCCAAAGAGCTTCCCAATTGAAGTGACGTAGTTCTAGCACTCCATCTTGTAAGGATGCGATATGAAGATTTACAAGAAAATTTCCCAGTTGAAACTATTCTTTATCTAGACCATTTTGAAAATGCTGATTTTCTCAAAAAAGTCTCAAATGATTTTGTTTAAAATGCCATACATTTCAGAAATGCTCATGACAAATGAAATGAATCCACATACATTTTAAATTTTATTAAACAAACTTTGAAGGCTTCATTCTGTAATTTTTCGCAAAATCAATCAACCGTAAGAACATAGAAAATATTTCTATACAATTTGCCAAATACATTTTATTTTCAAATTAATCAAATACGAGAATTTCTTGTTTTTGTTGGTTTTGATTTTAAAATATTTATGCTTCTCTCAAATGGGAAACAGTCTTTCTCTTCAATTTTTTTCTGCTAATCATGCGTAGAGAAGATTTTAAAGCCATCTCATAGCGACCAGCTCTTAAAGGATTTGACTACTGTATTCCCCTGTTTCCACTACATACTTTAGGTAATATAATACACGCATTTGTCAAATGTTTGCCTCGATTAAAGTGTAACTTGAAAAATATAGGACCGTATTCATAGTTATCCCTTTGGTCTAGACTATCTTCCGACTAACTTGGTCCGGACCAAAGGTGGTCTAACTTTCTGGTATTCACAGACGGTAAAAAGCCTCGGACTAAGTAAAGCCGTGGACCAGCACGGAGCAAATGTTACACGACGTAGAAAGGTTCTTCTGTGCATGCGCCAGTTACATAGAGTGCTAAACAAAAGACAGTGTACCTACAAGTTTACAAATCTCTGTGGTAGTTTCACAGCTGTTTCTTAATTGTTCTAATGGTTGCTGCTGCTGTTTGAGGTTAGGTAACAAAGTTTCGAGTGCTGTGAATATGGATAATATGAAGATGCGTGGTATCAATTGGTCAGAGGAAGACCGATGTTTTCTCTACTCCAAAAAAGAATGAACATTATAGAAAATGAATCCGTGTCGACGAATACAAATTTGAGAAAGGAGGAAGCATAGAGGGAAATTTATAACGAGTTTGCAGATAGTACGGCTTACTGATGCAGGTCAGCAGTGTTGTCTTGATATCCTCCTTTTGCATAATACCGAACTGCTTTTAGGATTTGAGTGTCAATTGAGATACTCAGGCCCCGGTTATCGTCCCTGACGTACAGGTTAGGACAATCATTTCTATCAGCTTTCTGGCGTTCGCTTTACTAAACCTGTATCTGCTTTTGAAATTTAGGTCGTCGTACTTCACAATAATTTCTATTCTTTGTAGATAAGTTTCCCTCCATCGTTTTATTTCACGAATTCTACGCTCTACAGCTACATTCGTCACTTCGTTGTTGATGCAAAGATAGTCAGCCTTTAATCTACCCCATGAAGGCGGACCAAAATTTGATCCGGACCAACGTGTTTGGTCCCCGGACTATCGCTAATCCCGGTTTATGAATAAAAAAAATAGATGGTCCACCGTTAGTCGCAAGGTTGTCCGGACCAAATCTGACTATTGAATACGGCCCTAAGTTTTTGAAGTAATTTGTTGAAGAGTATTTAGATATTGTTATGTGAAAGTAGCACGTCAGAAGAAACATAAAAGATAAAAGTTGCAGAGAGAATGAGGGAGAGATATGAAAAAGAGGGAGAGAAGATGAGGAGAGTGGGATGGAAGGAGATGGAGAGAAGAGGATCCAGAGAGAGGGAAAGAGAGAAGAGAGAGGAGAGAGGCTGAGAGAGAGAGAAAAGGACATATTAAGTTGATGACGGATGACTGAGGAAATTATTCGTTGGAACAATTCGAAGCAATAACAAACAAGCAGAGGTTAAAACAAAGGTTGTAGCAGTGCTCTGAAGCATGAAATGCCTGAGGTCAAGGAGCGTTGCTGCAATTTACAGTCGATAATTGCCAGCAAGGGGATGAAGATGGCAGACGTTTACGCATGCAATGCGCCTTCACCAGGAACAGGAGAGCGGAATACTGAACACTTTAAGGCGGAAATGCGAAACAAAGAACAACTGCTCATGAATGTTACAAGTTTGGAGTCCGAGGTGCAGTTGGCCAGGTGTGATGTACAAATTCCTTCCAGTGACATGTCAATTTGTTATCTGCTTTATGAGTGCAGAATAATAGGTACCAAGACCGGCAGCAGCACAAAGGTACAGAAGTCTCGTTATTCGCTTCCGTTTTCTATTTTTGGCACATGACCAATGCTCAGAAATTATTATACTCGTAGTTTAATAAATGTCTTTTAGTATACAGGACTTTTTTGTTTTCTATTACAGCCCACATGACTTTCTCTACTTTTGTAATCCTTGTTTACTTGCCTCGCATCTCTTAATGCTCACGTGATCTAATCACCTCTCATTGGCTGCTGTCGTGGTATATACTGTTGTAAAAATGAGTTAGTTATTTAGTATGATGATGTATCTTAATATGTTTGAAGAATATTATCAAATTTATATTTTCATATCCGCATGAATTAAATATATTAAATATATTACGAATACATAAAGAGGAGGTTCCTTTGCTTCAAACCTGCCTCCCTGCCCGCCTTGGTAGCGTGGTGGTAGCGTGTCTGCCTCACGTTCAAGAGGTCCCGAGTTCGAATCTCGTTCAGGGCGTTACCTGGATAAGGTTTTACCGGGGTTTTCCCTTATCGTGAAAGACGAATGTCGGGTAACTCTAAGCTCTACGGATCCTGGGCTCATTTGAGCATCATTTCACCCATTCTATTCAACGTCCGATATGACTTAACGTTGGAGCACGTAAATTACAAATAATAATAATAATAATAATAATAATAATAATAATAATAATAATAATAATAATAATAATAATAATAATAATAATAATAATAATAATAATAATAATAATAATAATAATAATAATAATAATAATAATAATAATAATAATAATAATAATAATAATAATAATAATAATAATAATAATAATAATAATAATAATAATAATAATAATAATAATAATAATAATAATAATAAACCTGCCTCCCTCGGGTTGACTGAAACAGCACGTGCGTTTATCGGTAGTCATAGTGACATAGTAGTTTATATTACTTTTATCACTGAACTTGTTTTGAACTGGATTTGTTATACATTACCATCCAACATATGAGCTGAGTATCATTGAGCATGAAACTGCAACAACGTGAGAGCATGCCTTCACATGTTTATTTGCACTATCTTCCTGGCAATTATTATTACGTGTACTACAGGTTTCCACGTGGTGTGAAAGTAACGCCTACGAAGCTAAATGCATTAGTCTACTAGCGGAAAGGGGAAGGCAATGGAACGCGGCGGGTTATTTGAAAGAAGAAATTGAAAGTATCCTCACATTGCCTATTCTTCTATCTACCTCATGTTAACTGAGAGGAAGAGTTAACTAGATACGTTTTTTCTTGGGGTTTCCCTTATCCTGGAAGACGAATGTCAGGTAACTCTAAGCTTTATGGATCCTGAGCTCATTTGGGTATCATTTCACTTATTACATTCACCAACCAATATGACTTAACGTTGGAGGACGTATACTAAGAAAAGTAATTAAAAAAAAATTCACGAACTGTTTTATTGTGAATTGTTGTAGAGAATAAGCAGAAAAGCGGCCCGGGTTCGCTCCCAGGTGACCGCAAAGTGAGATTTGTTGTGGACAACTTGGCGCTGGGGTTTTCTCCAGGATCTCCGGTTTCCCCAGTCATCATTCCACGAATTGCTCAGTCATTAACTTTCCTATTATTCATTTCGCTTTCTTACTGCCATCCACTTCTCTCACCCACACACCAGGCATTGGGCTGATCACCCATGCTGGTTCTCTTATCAGATCGAAAGCTTCGGTTCCACAGAGCCAACCTTTCTTTTTATTATTAAGTAATATATATATATATATATATATCTCTTTGCCTTATTTAACCGTCTTTTTTAAATGTTTCCGTTTATTTTTCTATCTGTTTTCTGTAATTTCACACATATACACTATACACATAAACAACCATCCCCAAACCCACGACCCGCGACCCTCAACGTGGTGAAACGCTAGATTCATACGCTCTAACGGCCATGGCTACGAGGACGGCTGACCTTAAGGTATAGGCGAACAAAATCCCCTTATACCGCGATAAGATTACAGATCCCTTTACTAGGGTAAAGAAAAAGCAGAAGAAATGAATATAATGGGGCTTGAAGTCCACTTAGTATCGTCACGAAGAGCTGAGGAACTGATATTCAATGTTTCATCATGCCTAGGAATTTTTAAAACTCTTATTAACTTTCCAAACAGTTCTTTGCAAAAAAATGACACATGTTTCTGTCAAAGAGTGATGCACAAAACGACAGATCTAATTAATAATTAGCTATATGTTCTCCCCAGTTACCTACGTAGTAGTTGCACAAGGTTGGCAGCAATTGCAATCCCACATTCAGGCGTTGACGATCACAACACACCTGGCCCCATGTTATTAGATTTAAGCATTTAACATCGCGGCTCACAGTAAAATGATAGGGGCGACATGGCGAAGGCCGACAGGTTTATCTGTGGGTGAAGAAGAATGGCAGTGTTTAACTCGGTTCAAGTGGGAGCACATTTCATGCAACGCCCCGCTCGGATATGTCCAAAGTCCTAAATAACAATTTGTTTGCTATCGCCATGCAAGCGGGGTCCCTCGTTTGCGGTAATAGATGGGCAAACGGAAAAGCAATGGGTGGTCGTGTGCCTCCACAGTGAAGAATGACTCAGATATTGTAATCCTGATCTCAGAAACGTGACTTCAAATTGAGTCGAACAAGATGTTACAAATGAACCCTAATGAGCACTGCTCTGCACGCCAAGGATACACTTAGCGGATTGATACCGGATCAGAATTAGTAGGTGCACTTTCTTGTAATGGAGCTTCTAACCTTTTGCTGGTATTTAATCTCCAAACATCTAAATTCCTCCCCTTGTTATTCAATCGCTTACCAACCAATGTTCTTGGAAGTACTTGAAATAATATACTTCAAACTCATAACTCGAACTCTGACATGACTTTAACATATTTTTAAAAGATATTTCTTCTCTTTTACTTTATTGGAGAAATGCTTCAATTTCATGTTTTCTTGTGGATACAATGGAAATAGAGGAAGCAGTGGATTAACCAATAGTCAACATCTTTTAAGGGCTTGTTGATGTGAAATAATGGCTAGGGAAACAGAAATAAAATAAAGAGCAGAATCAATATTTACCCTCGAGAAGAAATAAATACCATGAAACTGAAAATAATAACAAGAATATCTCAGAAATGGTTAATAAGTTTTACATTTAGTTATATGTATATGTAACTTTGTCAGTGAAATCTACATTTGTGGTAATTTTCTATATTTATTATATTTATCACTAATGAAAAAATCATACAGAATGATGAAGACCACACAAATTATTCCCCAGAAAAATTCAAAATTTCACTTGTCCGCAAATATGTTAAGCGTATGGTATTTTAATAAAAATGTTCATAGCTATGTTAAGGAAATCAAAATTTTTGAAAAATGTTGAATGTGAACGTAGTTGTGGTGGAATTTTCTTGAAAAGATTCGTGACGTATCCTTTGAAGATGCTAACTTTAAATATCAAGGTTTTTGCTTCTTAATTATGCTATTCAGACATACCAGAATAGAAGATATAGTAAGACAAGAAATATGGGGAAGTCTAGAAAATATGAAATCATTACAATTTTACAAGCAAATAAAAAGAAATTGGGGACGAGAAGAATATGCAATAGGCAAGAGAGAGAAGGGTTAGCTTGGATGAGAACAGGAACAATATTTCTTAGAGGGATAAGAGGTAAGGAAAAGGGAATTTGTGAATTGTGTGGGGGAAAAGAAGGCATAGAACACTATGTAACAGAATGCGAAGAGGTTACAATGTGGAGAAAAAATGTTTAGGAGGAAAAATGGGAGAAATTACAGAAGAGGATAGTGGCTATAAAAATGTTAACGGGAAGGGAGGAAAAGAAGGTAAGAAGTATTGGTGAGTACTTGCAGAAAGTAAAAGAAAAATGGGCCAGAAATGTAAAGAATATAAGAAAGGAAGGTGAGGGGGAAAATGGGACTAATTAAGTAACAAGGAAGCATGGAGGTTAAGAGTTACCTGGCAGAGCAGAAGACCAGGGTGTCATGTAAGCCAAGGTAGCAACAAGGTAAAGGCAAATAAAGATATAAATACACATACACATGGACCTGCTTATGAAAGAACTGTTTTGGATTCATGGGACCACAAAACGTCTTTACACTGAAATCTTTGGTTCAAGTATTTGGAAGGAATGCAATACCTTATTTGTGTACGTGATAGAGTATAGATTAATACAATTTCTTAAAGAAACTATTGAGGGATTAACAGGTAATTAAGCTGTGGATATTTTTCTCTTGAAGGGCCCTGTACCTGGTGTTTCAGTTATGTAAAAAAATTAAATAAATAATTACTTAACACAGGAGGTTTTCAAATGTCAATCTTATATTTGGGTTAGTTTAGTTTTAACATAAGGCTCAAGAATGAATAGGTATGTGGAGAAAAAAAAAAGTCAGGGAAATAGGCAGTCAGAGGACTGGTTTGGTTTTAAGGAATCCAAGAACGTGAAAATGTCAGATATCATGCACTGCACGTCATATAGAACTGTAATGACCATAACATTGTGTACCTGTGTTTCGCTGTGATTAAACATTTGTGATGGAAGTGATTACTACTGCTAAGGGGTAAGCTGCACAGTGGTTACGCATGTCGAAAGCACAGAGATACATTAGGTCTGTTCTACAATAGACCTGAGTAAAACAAAGGTCCAATAAACGTGGCAGAAGATTAACGGAACAATGATGTTTAGAGCACCAGTACTGATCTCTCGATTAAACCTTCTTAGAGGTGAAAAAGCACACTTATCGGGTGAAGAAGAGTGATGGGAAATAGAATCCTAAAAATCACACTTAAGGTACAAAGTATCTTTCACTAGTAACTGTAGCAGGATTCCTTCGTTGTTGTGGGTTTCGATGCCACAAAGTTGTGGCAACATATATAGCAAGATTCGTGCAGGTATCTCCTTTCCCGTCGTTGGTCTTACTTCGTCCAAAATATTATGACTTGATGAAGATGTTCCCCGAAGTTATCAGGAAAATCCTTAATTATGCTTCGGCTAACTTTTAATATTCTTCTGTTATATTCTTACTTACGAGCAATAAAAACTCTAAGCTACAAGGATGGTAACGAGTGAAGAAATCATTAAGACTTTTAATTTGAATTTCTATAAGAAATCAATCTTTTGTTTATTTCTTTTAACACCAAATCTATTACAATTCTTATCACAAAACTTTATACTGTAATCTGAATCAATCTACTACTTCAAAATGAACTAACACTTAAATATTTTCGAGCAATTTTAAAAGTGTTCGAACCCTTCGGCGTTCCAGAAAGAAATATGAATTTTCTTTTGTTTTCTACACCAAGATTATTTAATCCTTCGTTACTATCGCTACCCATATATTACTTTTATATGATTGGCCGATTTACTACTACGTCACTACATTACGTAATACAATTATTACTACGGCCAATCATAAAATTCCATATACTTTTACACAATTTTATTTGTTTCTCTTTTATAAATGTATACATTTTTCAAACCCTTTTTAAATATAAATAAAAACAACTGTTGCATAACTACAGGTGGCAAAGTACAGCTGTAAACTTAAAATAAACGTTCTGTTTTATGTTATTTTTCACTAACAGTATTTTTTGTATCACGTCAAGAATACAGCAAAAACACCCAATTTGAATGTTCTAAAAATAACAGAAAATTTGCTTCAAAGTAAACACTTATGTAATTTTTGAGTCAGGAAAAGCGTTTGATCCAAAAGAAATTCACAGACTTGGGCACCGAATTAAAGAAAAGTTGTACGATCGTAATACAACAACCAATAACGGAGAAAAAAAAATCTTACTTATAAAATTACATGTCATAATAATGTAATTTCTTTATTTCTGGACTTAACTACCTCAGTGACGCATTTATCAATCTATTGTTCTTGTATACAAACTGTGTGCAAGTTAAGGTTAGAAAAGGAGCCGAGATTTGATCTGCGGATCTTCCGCTTGTCGAATGATAGCTCCAGCGTAGTGAGACACCATGGCAACTGGCCAGCACATTAAATTCCTCAACTGTCCAGGAGCTTTAGCATCTGTGTCCCTGCGTTTGTAATCGGCTGCCGCCCGTACGTTAACCCACGATGCTCAGAGCAAGCAAAAAACTCTCGTCTAGGGCGACGCGTCTGTTATTGTTCACTTGATGCTTCAATTCGGACAACAGAGTCCAATTTTGAACATTGCCCACCAATTTCTCACATTTCTCTTAACTTAGTAGATTTAAATTTCAGAGCATTTAAAAATCCTAGATCTCTATTATGTGTTTCAAATGGGAAGAGTTCTACAGTCCAGCTAATCAGATGCCGTATCACACTCAGCGTTGCCAGCTTCTTATCCCACTCCTTTTATATTTCCCTCTCTCTTTCGCACACTTATACAACATGCAGGTCTCCTTGGCGCAGACGTAAGGGTAATAAAATTATATTTTACAAACTTTTACAATGATGGAGTTGCCAAAATCAAAATTGGAAAAAGCATTTTCACAAATTATATGTATTTTTTAATACTATAACTATAATTATAGTTTATGAATTACCTGTTTTTATATTCCAATGGAACTGCCAGTGGCTCATCCATATCGCTGGCAATGTCACTTCCGTTAAGAGACAATTCGTCATTGTCACTGTCTTCATCGTCTGGGTCTTGCACATTTATGATTATAGGTTCCAAAATCTCGTCAGTGCTATTTCTTTCTTAAAATCGTCTTCTTGAAGGTTTTCTGCATGCCTTTACGCAGTTTTACCAGTCCTGCTGTGTTTCCTTATGAATTTCTTCGTGAACAAGTCTTTACGTTCGTTAGTTTAAAAGTATTATTTCTGTTTGCAACCCCCCTTTTTATTTGAGCACACACCAACTCAATTGCATTATATTGGCAGTGGTAAGGTGGGAGGCGTGTCCTCGTGTCCGATTTCCATTGCAAGTTGATCCAGTTGATACACTTTTTCTGTGTTTTTAAACGCAAGTACTCTGCAATAACTCATTTTAGTTTCTGTTTCCGAAAATCTTTTGAAGTACGTGTACACCTTAAAAATAATACTTCGAGCCTGACTTCGACCCGCCTTTTTGATTCGCCACTAATTTCACCGCAAGAAACCATTGCACTATTTAACTCTTACTCTACTGTTGTGTAAAGAACTGAATGATATTGATCTGAACTCTCCAGAGTAAATAAACACGTCTTATCCAGCATTCATTCATAAACATAAGCATACAGCATTCCACAGCCTAACAGGAAATGAAGTGTTTGCTCTTTCTCGAATTTAACACCTTGACTTATTCACAGTATTTCTTTTATCACGTCATGTCAGTAGTTTAAATTTTAGTTCTGAGCAATTAAAAGTATATGTCCATACACACCAACCACTTTGAACTCTCTAGAGTAAATAGAGATTACGAACCATTCATAAACAAATATGTAATGCGACCAGAGACGTTCTGCCAGGGCAGCAGGAAATTGGTTTCCTCTCGCTCGAATTAGCTTATTTAAAGTAATTCTTTTGTCACGTCATGTCAAACATTTACGTTTTTGTTCTGAGTAATTACAAATATACGTACACGCATACATGCCAAATTCCTACAGTGCTTACGTCACGATTTATTGTTATAACACAGGTAATAGTGGTTTATTTATTTGTATTAGAAAAACTATTTGAGCTAAAAATATGGGGTTTTCATGGTTGTTAAATACACTCTCTACCTTCCACATGGATCAGTTTTGGCAAAATCTGAATTTTCTCTTAGCGCGAATAGTATTTCATACAGATTGATTAGGCTAGCCCTCCTCACACAGCACATAGCAGGAGTGCAATACAACACCGCAGGACTCCGATTGGTTGCTAACCTAGTAGCGCTCAAGGACAAGCACCTTCCTATTTGAAACACATAATAGTGTTATTTCGGGTCTTTCATTACATAGTCTATTTTGTAAAATCAAAGAATGCACAATAGAAATTTATTTCGATACATACTCAGGAGATGTTAATAAAGAAACTGTTTGATTTAATGGTCTTGAAGTATCTTATGCGCAATATAAGTATTGATAAAATTCATTATCACTCCCATTATATATTGTATGATTAAATAGTTAAACAAACCAACCCCTAGATATAAGCAAGTGAGCGATCTGAAATAGTCATTACTTCCTGGATTACCTCCGTATATAACGGTGTAGAAGCGGGGATAGATAAACCACAGCTTGAGTACTTAATGGCAGAAGGCAATAAAAGATACAGATTATAACGCAAAATATGACATTAACTTTTCTGCTCAACTGTTTCCCAAACTTTGTCTTGTTAATATCCTAAGTCAACATGATCGTGATTCATATATTTTGTGTGATTATTTCAATTATATTTAGACGTAAGCAAAACATACTCCTCTCTCTGAACATTAATAGTCTCTTCCCAAGCGAAGGGACAGTATTAGAAAACGAATTTCTTACATTTGACATAAAACCTAAGTGACGTTTACATGGTTTACCGTGGCTTCTGGTATATGAAAACTTTTTCTCTGTCACTTCATATATTTCTGGAAGGCTTCCAAATAGAAAGCCCACTGCAGGCGTATTCTATTTCTTTACAGTTCTGAATATTTTCACTGAACTGTGAATTCTAGATTACGGCTGTAACACGTTTTTCTTTCCTTCTTTCTCTCTTTCTTTCTTTCCTTTTGCAACTCATACCTCAACACCCAATAGCCTATTCCAAAAATTGAATATACTTCTCAAATTTTAATACTGTAACATAATAATCATATTTCTATAACAAAAACTATATACAGTGTTTATCTATAGCTGTAGCTCCCTGTCTTAAGATCTTGCTGTACACAGAGAATATCAAAACAAGTGAACTGTCATTTACTGTTTAATCATCAGCTTCTCTTCACCATGCACTAAATAGTTCACGCAAATTATCTATTATTTTCCTATTGGTTCAGCATCATTTTCTAACTGAAATTGTCCTAGTTTCCTTCTGTCTTACATTGATTGAAATGTGTACAGTTCAGTTTATTGTCGTAAAACTGCAAGATGGTTCTACACAATTTCTTTTTCAGAATAACTAAACAATAAGGAAAAAAATTGACAGTTAACATCGAACAACTGAGGCCCGAAATGCCGGTTCTAAGTTCGTACTTTCCTTTTCCTTTGCAATGACTGAATGATGGGCTGGAGCGATGTCGCGAAGAAACAAGATCATTTTCTTTCCCAAATGAGGTATTTTTCTTTACATCTCATCACTCAAACGTTACAGTAAGCTTGTGTAGTAGTCGGAAGTGATACTTTTAACCTTTTCCAAGTAATCAATAAAAATAATTCCTTGTGCATCCCAGAAAACACTTGCCATAACCTTGTTAGCTGACAAAATTGACGTTGCTTTCTTTTGGAGTTCGTCCATCTTTCTGCAGTGTAGTGATGTATCCAAGTTTCATTCATGGTAGTAAGCTGTCTTAAAATTCACCGGGAGCTTTACAATAGAGCTCCAAATTATTTACAGAAACAGTTTTTCTTTGCAATTTTTGATCAGGTGTCAACAAACGCGGCACCCATCTTGCACAGGCCTTGTGAAAGCTCAAAACATTACTTAAAATATTACATGTACGTTCTTTTGATACGATTACGCTTCTGCTATCTCAAAAACTTTAATCTGCAGCTCCCAATATTAAACGATGCATTTTTCAATAATCTCTGGAGTTGTAACTTCCACAGGGCGTTCAGAGTGAGGCTCTGGAGTTGTAACTTCCACAGGGCGTTCAGAGCGAGGCTTAACACTAGTGCTCGTTTGTCCCATTTTAAACTTTGAAAGGCACCTTTTAAAAATTGTTTATGAAGGGGCAGAGTCTTTCAGTGTTCGTATGTCCCATTTTAAACTTTGAAAGGCACCTTTTAAAAATTGTTTATGAAGGGGCAGAGTCTTTCAGTGTACTTTCCAGTTCCTCCTTGATTTCTTTAGGTGTTAAGCCTTTCAAATGGAAGTATATAGTCACTGCTCGTTTTTCCAAATCCTCAATTTTCGTGAAACCTTTACACTTGTCACTTTACACTTTACCTTTACACTTGTCCAGCTTATAGAAACTAAACAAGTTAGTGACCTGTAACAATGGATAGAAGCTAGTCTAGAATTAAACTATATAATGCTATCCGTCAAACTGGCCCAGTGGTGACATCTGTATGCTAGACCCGGGACTTATCAGCCAACCCTCGTATAAATCACATGTCCTACTTATTTGATATTGGATATTTTATGTTACTGGCTTTTTCCCAATAAGCTTCTCCACTGTTCTATCATCATTTGCTACTTTCATATGTTTCTCCATTTAGTCTTAACAGTTTTCCTTCAGGTATGTAATTTCTTTATATTTAACGTGAGATAGGTGTCTCTAGTAAACGATGCTACTTCGATCCTTGTGAGTGCTATACATAAGTTTTACCGCTAAACACATTTGGGCGCCTGATATTTTACTTAAGGCGTTCCAGAGTTCACTGTCGCTCCTGTCCAGTCCTTAATTCAGCCACGGAGGATGCGAGTAATCCGTTCCATACAGCAGGCCGGCGATCTTGTGATTAATTTCGTCTAGTCACTATGCTGCGATGCCGTATTCTCACTTGTAGAGTAAAGCAGTATGTCTTTGACGAAAAAACGGTTCTCTTCTCTTATGTATCCTTCTTTAATGACATGCAACTCTAGATTTTCATGGTATTTTTTCGAGTGGATGCATGCCACGTAACAGAGGCTATGTTGATTCGTAATCTAAATAAACCAGTTTCAAATATATTTTTGGAATTTGGGTTGAGCACTTAATGAAAAAAAGTGTATTAAGTATTCAGGTACATTAGACCATATAATAAATGCTCACGTTATGTGTATGGTTAGATATGTATCATGTAGACTAGTTCCCCTCTAAACGGAAAATAAATTTAAACAACGGCGGCTATAAAAGTCATATACCCAGATCTCTAAATAAGTGATCTCGTATCAGAGCTCTTAAAATAAAATCCAAGCCACTTGTGCTGCGCAATATATTACGCCATAATTTCTTAAAAATGTCAAAGACACTAGAGCGTGAAGTCTTCACGGCCTCTTCCTCCGGCAGAGTGCGGTAGAAGGAGCTGAGCGAATTGCCGAGGTTTAATTTGTCTCACTCTGGCAAGTCTGTCGCCACTGTTACAAGTGGCTGTGAACAAAAACGACGACTTCCATTACATCATCTGACTGTCAAGGCAGAGGCAAGACCACACACAAGGTACCAAAATTAATTTATCAAGTTCAGTTCTCCTAGACTCCATAAGTTATCATCGGAGACACGCTCTCAGATGTCCTACTTGAACACTCAATGTTCACTGCGAATCAGCTGCCGCTTATTTTATAGCATTATGCAACCCATAAGTTGTAGTTCGTAATTTAATAATGATCTTGCACTGCGCGACATGCATCTGTGCCCCCGTCTACCTTTGAGAACTCACAGTTTCTTCTAGGGGATGCAAGATGGTAACCATATTACCCTCCGCTACCAATTGGCTCTTTGTGGTATGTCGTGCCAGAGGTCACTATATTAGAAATGAATGAAAGCAATTCATATTTATGAAGTGCTTCACTCAATCTCGCCCTAACTGCGAGAAGGTCAAATGAAGTAGCATGTTCTTGAAGTATTCAAAGCTATAGTACCTTTACTCATCCATATAATTTTGAGGGCTCTTCTCCAAATAGTCTCCCCTAAATGCGATGCACTTGTCCCATCATTTCTGCCAGTCTTCAAAGGCATACTGGAAACCATTTTTGAGAGATCCTTCAAAATCACCTCCGCAGCTTTCACCACTGCTTCTCATGATGGATAATGCCTCCCACGAAGGCGTTTCTTCAAGTTAGGGAATAGAAAAAAGTCACATGGGGCTAAATCCGGACTATAGGGAGGGTGAGGGATGCACTTCACGTTGATTTTTGCAAGATATTCAGCAACAACATTGACAATATGTGGCCGCGCATTATCGTGGTGCAGCATCCAGCCTGCTTCATGGATATGTGGTCTTTTGCGCCTTATATGGTCTTGCAATGTTTTCAGGACATCCCTGTAGTATTGCCCAGTTATTGATGTGTGTGCAGGTACAACATGCTGATAAACCATTCCATGAATATCAAAGAATGAGATAACCATAACTTTCCCAGCAGAAGCATACACTTTTGCTTTTTGGGGGGATGGTGATGCTGAGATTTGCTGTTTGCTCTCAGGAACAAAATGATGTAGCCAAGTTTCATCAGCAGTGATTACGTTTGAAGGAAACTCCGGATCTCCCTCTAACATCAAATTTAACTGCATGCAGACGTGCATGCGAATGTCCTTTTGTTCGGGAATCAACAGTCTTGGAACCCATCGCACACAAACACGTCTCATGTGTAACGTTTCTGTCACCAACGTTTGGGTGGCACCCAATGAAATGTTCAATATTTCGGAAAGTGATCTTAAGGTAATTCGTTGATCCTCTCTCACAATGGCAGCAGCAGCGTTGATGTTTTCTTCCGTAAGAGCAATAACTGGAGCACTGGGTTCACCTTCCTTTAAAATTGATTGTTTTCCCTCTTAAGACGTTTAATACCACCTTCGAGCTGTGCTGTAGGGAAGAACAGACTCTCCATAGGCCTCCTGTAACATTGTATAGGCCTGAAATGAAGATTTGTTGAGACGAAAGCCGCATATTGTTCCTCTCGTGTTATCTCCATTGCAGCGGTAGGAGATACTGAAAATGTCTGAATTTGCCTGGTTCTCACAGGCGGGAACTAGGAGTGGTAACAATGATACTACTACAGCGTGTTTGTTTCACATTAAGTTAAAAAAATATAATAAGTTTGAATTTTAGTGCGAAGAATTATGATCGTAAAAGAATTATGATAATCATTTATTGCCAGCCTTCATACATGGGAACCTACATAGTAATTCTTCTCACTTTTAGTTTCTGAGTTACGCTCTCTCTCTCTCTTTCTCACTTACACACTCAGATGCCCTATTTCCCTGACGTCTTCTTCCGACACAGAGGACCTCAAAACTCTGTTTCAGTGAAACATCGGTGTTGACATTTTGGATGGAATATAACAGTTCCACTACCTACTAAATATAACCGAGCGAAATGGCGCCGCAATTACATCAAGACTCCCACATGGAAGGTCCGGAATCTATATCAGACTGGAATTTTTCCCCCGTGGTTTTCTCAGATCGATAGGCGAACGTTGGGGTGATTTCTGTAATACTGCAAATTCTAAGAGTTGTAATTTCCTGTAAATTAATTTCCTTATTTTATTTCAGATTTTCAGGATCAGGCGAGTGGACGGTGTGAGTAACAGTCCTGGAGTCCAGTGTGTGACGAAACCCCAGTGAGACCTTCCGTTGTAATGAGAGACGTGTGTGGGTCCGCCAGTGTCGGCACCTGGCCTGAATTAGCCTTGCGTTCGAGCCTACCATTCCGGGATCTTTATCCTTCGCTTTACCTCTTCCTCCACAACATTTAGTATCTGCACTAGGCCTTATCTGCTACCATGCTCAGTTATCCTTCTCTCCTAAAAGTCATTGTACCAAAGATATACGTAAATAAAACTTCTACTTGAATATAAACATGTACGCATTTGTTGGATCATAATACTGTAGTAATTGTAAACAATAAAGGCGCATAACTTCAAGTCTTGTACTTTTGCATATTTTTCACAAGCTAATAACCATATAATTTTGAGCTGTTCCTTTCGCTTTGCTCTTAGCAAAGTCATCTATTACTTAATTCTCGGCCTGGCAGACTATAATAGACGCCATAGATCGAGAGCAACCGTCTCTTGTTTTGTAGCACAAATAATTGTGTCAGCAAAGTTCTCTGCCTGAACTTCATGCCAAAGCAAACAACTACTCTGCTATTAAGAGTGGATGGAGAGTATATTGCCCTATAAATTTATTGCCACAACAAAGAAAATAACAGTGTTTGCAACACCAGCACAATCAATAAAACATGTAGATATGCCGGATTATGTTTCTTGTATTGGAAACAGTTGTTCTATATTTCTGGCAAACATGTTAGTACGGAAACAAATGCCTGTGACATTCTAGCTGGGAATGTTTCGAGGTAATGCTATCACAAATGTTCGACACAGGCAATATACGCTTCGTATTCTTTATTTGTTTTGGAGTGATGGTTGAATTTAATGTTGAAAAAAGAAATATCTCTCTTGCATCGTTTCTAATCGAGAAAAGCTGGTGAGATATTGCAATACATAATAATTCAATTAGGTGCATCCGAAACATATTAATATTTATAGTTTAGTAAACAAATTGCAATAGTAAGTTAATAATTAGTTACATAGTTGTCGGGAACAATCTGTACTACTGAAAGACTGTGTGAATGAATGTGTAGTGTTAAACGACCGCTTTTACTAGACGCGGCACCGCAGGCGGTGACACCAATGACACATGAAATGAAGATGGAGCACCGGTGGAACGATATGGCGGGGGAAACCGGATATCTCGGAGAAAACCCACCCATCGCAATTTGCTGTCTGTACTAGTAAAGCCATCTGCAAGCAGTTCAAGGAAAACTTGCAGAAATGACTTATACTGTTTGTAGAAACTGTAAATGTGTAAGTAAGATGATACATAGCTAACGTACTCGCAGTATATAACGGCGTCTTTCATGTAAATCAGACTTACTTTTGCTCTCGTACATTATAATACTTAAAAAAAATGAAAGAACTGAATATTAGGTTTTGGCTTAGAGAATACCTTAGCTTATAAAAACTCGTTCATGCCATGTAATAATGTGCTAAAATATTTAAAATTAGAAAATAAAGATTTTTTTTCTTTTTTGTAATTTACGTCCTCCAACGTTAAGTCATATCGGACGATAAAAGAAATGGGTGAAATGATGCTTTCTTTTCTCTGCGGAAATTTATAGTATTTCTGTGAATATGACCTTTCGTACGTGGAACAGAGCGTTAAAGTCCCAATAAGCAAACACAAGGGTGGGAAAAGACTTAGGTTTTGAGTCATCCTTGACAGAGCTTGGCCCAAACCTCAAAAGAGATATAGACTACGACAATGCCCGTATAAACAAAACATAAGCAAGTTTGGAAGGCTAAAATCATTTAAAAGTTCAGGCAACGTCAACGAGATGTCTTTTAGTACTTCCCTTAACATTGACATCTCTGCAAAAGCAAACAATAACTGCTTAGATGACCATCAACAGTTCTGGTATGAAGTCTAGAAATAATAAATTTGTGTCTGCGCAAAAAACCAGAGTACCGTAATAATTTCTTTTTGGAATTTAATCCTTAATATATTTTATCACTCCTTGATATTGGAAGATACGTTTAGATTTCTCTTGGTATAATTTCGTTATTAAATTTACTTAGGAGTTTCACAGTAGCGAGTACTACTAAATTAACAGTAGTTTTAAAATTCTCACCTTCCTTTATTGCTTACGATCCATGGGTGTGGCAATGTCCCTGCTAAGTGAATTTAACTGGCATGGTTAAATACAAAAGAATCACTTAAAAACTGAAACGTAGATTTAATTTTTTTTCTTCCCACAAGAGATGCTATATTCTTATCCAACTAGGCTGAACTAGAAATTCATAAACAAGACAGTGCTCTCTTCATCTTTCCCAAAAAAGAAAAGAATGGGACGGGGGTTCGAAAGCAGACATAAATAACATTTTAATTTGGTCGGTTGTAACACCTGCTGGCAGTTGAAGTGACTGTTCTATTTTTATTATTTTCTCATCTCAGCCAAACTTCTAATCACAGGAAAGTATCCAGTATGCAAATGTGTTATTTACCCATCGGAATACTTTATAGGTTCCATCTCATTAAAGTGTTATTTTTCATCTCATACTCGTGGAATATGAAGGAACATTTGGACAGGGTCCAGCAGGCACCACACGTAGAGGAGTGTTGGCCAGGGCAACTGTTTACACAACCGCTACAATAAAACATAGGCCGCCTTCCTTTACACATCTTTGAATTACGCAAGTAAGACTAGGTTTGGGCCCACGTTACTCTTGCTGGTACTTTATGAGATAGCATCCAGGACATTAGCGTGCTGTAAGAATCCCACTCTCACGGAAGATGATTCACGTGCCATGAAGCTTGGAGAGTGAATATTACACAGTTGACCTAATAGTGGTTAACTGTAAGGCCGAATATTTACAGTGCATACAAAACTGTGAATACGCCTTTGGGGTTGAAGCAGTTATTTGAGATATTTTATGTTGTTTGAGAGGAATGGTGGGAGAAATTGTAATGTTTAATGAAATAGATAAAATGTAAGGTAGGTTATGTGTAACCATGACAATCTCAAATGAGAGGAAGTAGAAGAAAGACGTACATTTGTGTCTCTCTGAAATAGTTTTGGCTTCACTCTTCGTCAGATCATTAAAGCGTAAAGATGTGTTATCTGTACTGCCCATCTGCAAGGATTCATTATTGAGTATTTTATGAAAGGATATAATCTACAGATCTTAACATTGTGATAGGATATAATAATGGTTTTAGTAGAATAAATTCCAGTATTTTGAAGAAGAGAAATTTGTTATTGTTTTCTACAAATTATTCTCGCTCTGATACTACGGCCAGAGAGAGAGAGAGAGAGAGAGAGAGAGAGAGGGGGGGGGACTCATTGGTCCAGAGGGCCGAGGCATACTTCCTCAAGATCGACACAGAAGGTGAGAATAATTAACCATCTTCCATTCTTAGCGCTTTTGCACGAAATTATACAGCTTCAGGGTATATGGTCACAAAATGAATTTGAGAATATCTTAGTTAATTGATGGAAATTAATCATTTCTCCACACTAGCCGTATATAGGCTAAGATATTTGATGGATAGAGTCAACATGAAAAATTCAATGCCATAGCCGGGATTTGAACCACGGATCTCCTAGTTTCCGTCCAGTCGCTCTTAACCTTTGAGCTACCATGGCCAACGTGCCGTCCTGACATTAAATTCTTCAGTTGACTCGTACATTTCCCCGGTAGACCACTAGGGACTTAAGTACTTACAGTAGTAAGTCGCCACAAACGATGTATCTCGGATGCGAGAGCCCCTAGTGGTATACCGGGGAAATATATGAGTCAATTGGAGAATTTAATGTCAGGACGGCACGTTGGCCATGGTAGCTCAAAGGTTAAGAGCGACTGGACGGAAACCAGGAGATCCGTGTTTCAAATTCCGGCCATGGCGTTGAATTTTACATGTTGACTCTATCCATTGAGAATATTTTGTGATTTTCCAGAAAAAATGTGAGCGGTACCATTGTCAATATGGTATAGTTATTCTGCACGGTGTTGGTTAGGGCTAGGGCAGTGATACGGAATGCTAAAAATCTGGCCAATTCTCTATAAATGTTTAAATCTCTTAACTTTGTGGCATTTAATGATGTTGTACAGATCTTTTGATTGCAGATTAAATTGTCCTAAAGGTACATATGATTTAGCCGTGCTCCTATTTAGGGCTGTTCCCAGTAGTATTCCTGAAATATACTCCTTTGACAAAACATGAGCAGATTCTGGAAGCGTATAGTTTTCTAAGTCCACAGCTGGTTTACAATGGCGGCACGGAACGCGTTTCTTTAGCTTCATCCTACTGAATCCTCTCATAATTTTAATAGTAATGAGAATGTTCACATATCGTATATTGTTTCATATTTCGTGCATATCCACATAGGGAATATTTCCTTTTCTCGTACACTGTAAAGTGTGCAAAAAATTGAGTTTTATAATTGACTCATAATTGAACCTCAGTTACCAAACTTACACTAATAGCCGAGCAGTTACAGACAATTATATAATAGCTAGACCTACAAAAGTTCGAATCTCAGATATCATTTTGAATACGAAATGTGGTTACGTACATTGATTTTATCGCATTTATGCTCACACATAAAAATTTAAACATCCTCCTCTGTTTTTAAACTAACTGAAATAAATGTTTTATTCCTATATAATCAAACAAAAATTGACATTAACTTAGTATCGGGTGTGTAAATGATCTACTTCTATTACTGGCCTCACTCTGCGGTCCATGGATGAGACCAAATGCCTAATGAAATTCTCACGAGAAGATACTTTGCATCATACAGGGTGTCACACCAAACTCTGCGACTTCAAGTATCTCCGAAATGAAATAAAATATGAAAATCTCAGTTGGCCAGCAATGTACCTATGTCAGGGGCTCACTAAATGAGAGGGTATGCACAAACCATAAAGGTAAACAAATAAAGCTTCCAACACCAAGTTGCGTTTTTTTAAATGGAACATGTATGTTTATTCTAGCAAAATTACAACTGGAGCTACAATTAGTGAATACAATACAAGTAAAATACTTGTCTCCGCTTTTCTAAACAGATTTACTAGTGGCCTGTAGCCCTTAGAAGCTTCATTGTTGTGCATTACATCAAGCATGGAAAATACACCCACAAATCACCAGTGGCGTCTTGTCCGATGAAACCGTGTTACTTCAACAAACGTTCGAAGTGCCCTTTGTTTACATCAATACACATTTGGAATTTGGTAACAAGAGAGTGTTTCTACAAATATTGCCGCACACGCCGCAGTAATACGATGTTGCATACCCTCTACTGTCGTTGGCGGTTCTATAGTATACCACAGGAAAGAAAGTCTCCGGTGGATGAGATGCAGGGGGGTTGGGAAAGGTTCCTACACCCTCCCTCGGTAGTTTATGATACTCCATGTCAATTCAGTTACAGACCATTCAAGAACATTTTGACCGGTTCTACTTTTGTGAATGAACATTCTCGGTTTTAGTGTACAGAGTGAATAGGGCGCATGTTTTTTTTTAACGGTTGTTCTCCATGTGTAGCATAGGTTCTCTGTCACACATATTCGCTGTCCTTGTCCCACTGTGTAAGGGATCGCATTCCTTTCAGGGACTTACTTTGCGTTGGTGAATAGTAGATACATTCTATCTTTCACTGTGCCCCAGAGAAATGAGAATAATGGCGTCAAGTGTGGTGACCATGCTGGCCATCGCACAGGATCTCCCCGTCCTATCCACCGATTTGGAAACTTCCCATCCACAACGGCTCTGGAAACTTGTGCATAATGTGCAGGACATCCATGATGCTGGAATCACATTGATATACGCGTTTCCAATCCCACATCCTCCATGAGTTTGTTGCAGAAATGATGCATATTTCAGAACACATGAGGTTTAGAAAACTGGAAGCAAGTGTGTTATCACTAATTGTAGCTCTAGTTGTCATTATCGTAGAATAAACATACATGTGCCATTTAAAAAAAACGCAACTTGGTGTTGGAAGTGTTATTTATTTACCTTTATGGATTGTGCATACCTTTCCATTGTGTGAGTGCCTGACATATGTACATTCCTGGCCAACTGGAATTTTCATATTTTGTTTCATTTCGGAGATGTTTGAGATCAAAGAGTTAGGTGGGACACCCTATATGCCGGAACCATTCATAGCTGATGAATGAGACCGAGTGTTTACACAACGAATATTAAGGCATTTGTCTAATAACATTGCATTTACTTTGAAAACGATAAGAATGTTATCTGCGTTTTCATATATGAATGGGCTTAAACACTATTTATCTTTTGCAAGAAAAAAATGGCACTGCTGTTAAAGTACATAACAATAATAAAAATAAACCTGCACGTCAAGGATTCGAACTCATGTTGGTCCACTTACGAGACGATTCAAATCATTGAACTTATCAGTCTGGTATATTGTGTGTAAGTTTCCGATATTTTCCGAATCGAAATTTGTTTCTGCCATTTTTTGTGTCAAAGGGCATGTACAACGATGCACGAATTGGTTATTAAATATGAACACAGTGAGGACCTTCTTAAAAAGGTGAAATCAGACTGAAAAACGCAGCAATTTGAATCACATCTGCCGCGTCGGTGCTCTAACCATTTATACTGCCAACAGCAACATGTTGATGCCACATTGAATTTTCCAGTTAACTCACATTTCTCCGGTAAACTACAAGGTGTTCTCAAATTCATTTTGAGATGACATACAATATTGTAAGTACCTTTAAGTTCTAGACTGAATGTATATAGAACTAATCGTAACTATCAAAAGCAAACACATTTAGGTGATTTGATAACTAATTACCCTTTCAAGACTTTTTTGTGTGTAATTTACGTGCCTAAAGTTAAGTCATATCGGACGAATGGAATGGGTGAAATGATGCCCAAATGAGCCCAGGATCCATGGAGCTTAGAGCTACCCAACATTCGTCTTTTAGGATAAGGGAAACCCCAGAAAAATCTTATCCAGTTAAGTCACCCTGACCAAGATCCGAACTCCGGACCTCTTGAACGTGAGGCAGACATGCTACCATCTACGCTACCGAGGCGGGCTACACATTTAGATGACTTGATAATTACTAAGTGTTCTTTTAAGACAATTAAAATCTTGCTGAACACGCGTGATTTTAACCAGTGATCTTTGGCTTTCCACAGCTTAATCTAGCCACAGAGCTACGATGCAAACATGTCGGTACCTATACTATTTAGTCACATCATAAACTTTAATGCTTTATTATTATAGATATCTACATTTCTACACGATATTCTAACAAAACCTTAACGTTTTCCTGTCTGCTCACTGCTAAGATGATAAATGCTTCCAAAAATGGTTTAATTTCATATTTAACTGTATATAAAATTGGGAAACAAGATACTAAAGCAGAAGTAAGCTTCTGAAAATTCCGTACTCTTTGCCTTCCATCACTAAAATAAATGAATAGTGCAGACTTCAAACTAATAGCAATGCATATAGTAGTTCATGCTGGAAAGATTTAATAGACCTAACCAGCGCCACTATTTGATCCTAGTGATATTCTGTCAACCTCTTATAGTTTACCAGTTATATAAATATAATTATACCAAATTGAATCAGAACGAAAGGAATTTTAGAGGTTGTTCTCAGAAATTTAATATACGCATTTTATTCATCAGTAACATGTGATGAACATACAAAACTTGCATCAAAATTGCTTGAGCCCTCTAGAAAAAGATGGCCAAAAGAAAAGAAAGTTATGTAAACGTTAATTTGGAACAGACCATTTTCTTGAAAATCTTCTTGTCTCAACTTTGGACAATGCAAAATATAAATACAAACTTTGGTATGCATTGTCCCTTGCAAGTTTTTCTAAAATGCCTGTCTTGTTTGGAGATACCAAAGTATGTAATTTTGGGTGATCTACTTTCTTCCTTTATTTACTATGTAGTACAGAAAGTAAACATTGACTGAACATTGTTCTGAACTTATATCAAAACCTTCCAGCTTTATGACTTACTCTTTAAGATTTCCGCTCTAAGTTTATCACGACTTGTTACTTTAAAAAGCTTTCCTGACTTAGAACAGGTTTGTCAATACATTTACTTGTTTTTTTGCTCCAATCTAGTCACGAGATATTACGTATGCATGATGTCTGTAGAACGCGATTTGTGAGTTCCCGGAAAGAGCGGTCAATTGGAACAAGACCAATTTCGGGGAAATTTCGCTTTTGGCTATTCAAGTGTCATTAAAAACAGGTAGAATTGATCTGAAATTTTAAAAATAAGAGCTTGCTACTAATTGCAGGATGCAATTTTGTGTTATTAGATTTCGCAGTTCCAAAATTCAACGCATACATACACGTTTTGGGCACATGCACGTTTTCATCGAAAGAATTAAAATACGATTCGTTTCTATTTCTATATTTTTATTTTTCTCGTAACATTAAAATCTCAAACAAAATTAGTTGTATGTTTTCCAAATTAAGAGTTGATTGGGGTGATCGTAATTGTTTGAAAATTTTTCCAATTAGCCTTACAAGTTATCAGACCCAAGTGACAAAGTGCCTTTTGTGTTTAAGAGATCTCGAGGCCTATATTTCCGCATAATTTCGATGCCGAAAGTGTCTAATGCAATAATGCTTTGCAAATGTTTAACCATTACACAAAATTTATAGATAAACATTTTCTGTCAGCACTCTTCTTTTACATCCTGTGCCGTGGCGTAGCGAGCTAGGGCAGCATGCCTTGGTCCCAGTTCACGAAAAGTGGCATTGCTTCTCAAGATCAAAATGATGTAGCCAAGCTTCATCAGCAGTGATTACGTTTGAAAGAAACTCCGGATCTTCCTCTAACATCAACTTTAACTGCATGCAGTCCTGCAAGCGAATTTCCTTTTTTTTTCGGGAATCAACAGTCTTGGAGCCTATCGCGCTCAAAAACGTCTCATGTGTAATGTTTCTGTCACCAACGTGTGGGTGGCATCCAATGAAATGTTCAGTATCTCAGAAAGTGATCTTAAGGTAATTCGTCGATCCTCTCTCACAATGGCAGCAGTAGTGTTGATGTTTTCTTCCGTAAGAGCAGTAACTGGAGCACCGGTTCCACCTTCCTTTGAAATTGATTGTCGCCCCTCTTTAAACACTTTAAACCACCTTCGAGCTGTGCTGTAAGGAAGAACAGACTCTCCATAGGCCTCCTGTAACATTGTATAGGCTTCAACTGAAGATTTGTTGAGACGAAAGCAGAATTTCAAAGCCTCGTGTATTACCTCCATTGTAGCGGCAGGCGATACAGAACAAGTCTGAATTTACCTGGTTCTCAGAGGCGAGAACCAGGAATACCAACAATGAAACTACTACGGTGTGTTTATTTGACATTAAGCTAACAGAATATAATAAGATTGAATTTTAGTGCGAAAAATTATGACCGTAAAAAGTTATGATCATTCTTTATTAACCAGCCCTCGTATTAATGATTTATTTATTAGCAGATAGTGTTTTTTCTGTAATGTAATAATAGCTGCCAAAAAGGCATGTGTTCCAGGACTAATACGAAGCTTGCACTTTACCGTGGAACCATATTACTTGGTTATCTTGATTTTAATATCCATATTCCCCGCCTCCGTGCCTCTTACCTCAGTGTTTCTCATATAGTTATTTTGTACGGACCGAACCTCATGGAGACCTAAAGCAATGCATTAAACATGCCACGCCTTAATGTTCCTAATGAATCTTTCCAGTTTGTATACACTTATTACTCATAATGATGATATAATTAATGATTCGCGCCCTCCTTTGTCTTGGACGCCTTTTGATTGACGCATGCTGATATTGGATCGAGGAAAGAGGCGCCTCCGACATTAATATTCAATATTTCCTGTGTGTGGCAATTAATGGAGGTTGGTAACAATGATACCTGCCTCACTTTACATAAGAAAGGGCCCCACCTGCGATTAGTGTCTTACATTTAGGGGCCTCTAAGACCATTAGCTGCCATCATAACTTCACCGGCTCGTAGCGAAGTTCTATATGTTAATGAAATTTACTAAACTAGCAATCAATCAATTGTGCTGCTACCCTATTTAGAAAAGAGATATCTGCTTATGATCAATTATTGTGAACGACGTTACCTACGGCTACAATAAAATTTTAAAGTAAAATAACCACCTAGGCGTGTTTATAAGAAGGTATGCTCCTCGCTGTCTTAAAGGAACAAGTGAGTATTCAGAATATTTTTCCGAAATAACACTTGTTGAAAGACAGGTAAATTGGGGGTTCCATACAATCTACTTTAGGTATCTCATTTTATTTTTATGCCTACTGCAGTCTGATGTAGCAATTAAACATCGAAACTTAGCTGGAAACTTTCGTTTTAAGTCACCCGAATCATCAAAAATACCAAGAAAAACAAGTTCGAAAAAGCTGCTCGTTAACAAGCTCCTGAATGAAAAAAAAGTAAAGAAACAAATATAATCAAAATAAAATTTCTAAAAGCTAAATGCGTTGGTTTATTTCAGAGACAATTAAACAAACAAATGCAGGAATAAAGGACATTTGAAGAATGTATGCTATAAGCGCACGTGTGTGTTTACAAGATAGAATAAGAAGTCACTGAAGAAATTGAAAAAACGTCCACATTAGAGAGGCAGAAAAGGAGATTAAAATTCTGTAGTTAACTCACGCAAGGCAAAGGAATCCAAGAACTCTTAACGGAGTGAAATCTGGCACAATTGAGACGTACTTCACTCCCTCAAAAGGATGAGGTGATACAAAGAGACAACAGGAGGCTAGGTAGACATGGTACAGAGCCGCGCGGAAGTCTCTAAGGTTCCAGGCTGGAAGACGGTCGACAGGAACCAAAACTGGCACCTTCTATTTGAAGACGTTCATTCACACGTTACCATGCGGCTAAGATGCTCGATCACGACAACCATTGTCCGATCTATTTTCAAACGTCCACCTATTTTGAATAGTATTGAATAAATATTGCGTAACTGTTATACTAAGTTCATGATATCTGGGAAAATAAAAGGCATACAGCAAAAGATTACGGGAGAATGTAGAGAGGTTTTTTAAACAACCATTTCAGCAAGATTCGCCCTTCTTCATTTAAAAGAGAAGTTTTCCCACAGAAATGCTGTGCTGTTGCCAACATAGCGATGACGTGAACTAAGAACAAGGTTTTGTTAAAAAGGCAAATAAATCATATAGTATCACTTCAATATTTTAAATGCGAGAACAAGAGAAAAATAAGCTTATAGAGCACATGATATCGCTTAAAATGGAGTGTAATTAACCTTATATTGATGGCTGGATGACACCTGCATCGATCTAAATCTCAGATCTAAATACTCGTAGGATACGAACAAATATCATTTACAATTTTCCCCAATCCTCAAAAGGGGTACGCATTATTTCCGTGAGGAATGCGGCAATAGGAATTGATTTTAGGCTTTATTTCATAAAGGCATTATTATGTAGTATCCTTCTTAGTTTTTTATATAGCATTATAATGCAATTTCTCCCTTACTGAATATATCTACTTTTAAAGAAGACTTTACAGTGTCACACCAAACTCTTTGAGTTCTGTTCCACTTCGTAGGGAACAAATCACAACTCTATTCTACGTGTAAACATTAGGTTGTATTTTGGAGGGAAATTTCTTTCAAATTGGTATCATTGTTAAAATGGCAATTTTCTGTGTCCAAGACACGCGGCTTCTTCCTTGAAAAATACTATGTGAATAGTTTTAGTTTGAACTAACTTTTCTCAGAGCTTCAATGCCTTGATTTTTCTTACGTATCTTTTGAGAATGTATGAACAAAGTTAGCCTGTGGATATTAATACAATTACGGGATATATTTTCTATGATAATATTAGTAAATTTTAATGAAATTATGCATAATTAAGAAGCATATATTCCGTAACGAAACAGTTACACAGAAGTAGAATTTAGACTGCACCTATCTACTCCCGAAAACTTCAGGCTGATGTCTGAAATAGCTTCGAAGGTAACGGTTTATAAAGTTGGCAAATTCAACATTGGTGGTATATTCACTCTTCCACTAAACTCCGAATTTAGTTGCCATACTCCAAATTTCTCTTTCATCGCTTCAAGCATCGTATATCTACAGTTCTCACCTGTTGGGCTGCAAAGATAAAAACAATTGGAAAAAATAATTTGAAAATATGTAATATATAACCAGATGTTGATTGTGACGGTAGTGGCACATTATCTTGAGCAGCAGTATGGATGTAGAGTATCAGAGACTGAGTAACTATTTTCTTTCTTCTCTGTCATTTTTGTTGTTGTAATTCACGTTCTCCAACGTTAAGTCATATCGGACGATGAATGATATTGGTGAAATGATGCTCAAATGAGTCCAAAGTCCATGGTGCTAAAGAGTTACCCGACATTCGTCTTTCACGATAAGGGAAAACCGCTGGAAAACCCCTATCTCTATATATATCCGAAGGGTTGTCTAGGTGGCTCAGACGATGGCCCAATGATTCCAAGATCGCGGGTTCAAATTTGCCGTTGACAGGTAGCTTTTAAATGTGCTTGAAAGCAACAAACCCATGTAACAGATTTACTGGCATGTAAAATAACTCCCAGTACATCCCAGGGTAATTAACAAAAAATTATTTAAGGTCAATAGACTAAGCAATCATGAAGGCAGAACTACGGTGAAAATTCTGCCAGGATCATCCTCTATGAAGTACTTGTCAGGCTTTCCTCAGGCGTCTAGCATTCTTAGGTTAAAGTGTCTCATTACTTGATTGTAAAAGCAAACAGAAACTCGAGTTTTAATAGTCATTTAAGTACAAACGTATGTTAAGTTTCCAGAAGCCAGTGGGAGGTCGATGCAGATTATTCAGCACCACGACTTCTTGCTGCATCCGCGTTCCATTTCAGACCTGAACTTTGTGTCATGTCCTGTCATACTATTTATTACGAGGCGCACGGTTCTTGTCAGTTAAAAATGGTGACCTTCTATCGGCATTCGCGAGTAAAGGTCAGCTGTTTTTGGAGCATGACTAAACGTGGAGCATGGAGCGTAACAGACATGAGAGGTGACAACATTCTGGCCAGTCTCCCAGGCGTTCGCTATCACTCTTTCTTATCCTCCTCCTCGACGTGATATGAAAAACACGACCGTCTGGATGGAATTCCCATCCTGTAGCGGGTGGCCAAGAGTTCAGGAATTTCTCATTCCGCTACCGGAACTGCGGTGAAGATAGGAGAATAAAATAATAAGGTGTGAAGTCAAACTCTCGTGATGAACATGAAATTTGTTTCTATCAGTGATGGATTTATACATTCTGGCACACACTGATGGATTAATTATAATATTAAGAAACATTTCTGCAACGCCCAATTAAACGAATATGTTGCTCTTAATTTAATAAGCTGATTTTATCGATAAAATTACAAAAAGTATGTAATAAACTTACTTAACTATCTTCATATATTGCCATTCTAAAGGTATCCCTTTTACTTTATGCTGGTTTAGGTATAAAATATTACTTTATCCCTTTATCTATTTGGTAGAATAGCAACTACTTATATAGAAATTACTTCACAACATTCAACATGGGTTTAGTCACATGCAGGATACGAAGGCAAAACACAACAACTTGAAAAATTGCAAATTTCCAGATATCCTTAGTTGCCGTATCACAAATCATCCAGATAAATCTTAAAATATATAGATAAGAAATATTTTGGAACGGCAGAAAAATTGAAAGAGTTTTTGTCCAAAATTGCATAACTAAATGTCTTCATTTTCTGTAAAGATCTGTCTCTTAAGCAAGACTCAGAAAACATATTTGGACAGGTTCCTCACATTAAAATTATCTCTTGTTTTTTGAGTGACAAAAATAGGCATTTTTATTCAGGCTTAGCTTAGCATACACAAAATATCTCTGCTCAAGTTCTTCTCGGGAAGCAAGCCAGGTGAAAAGACGATTAGAAATAGATGTTTCGGGAGTGTGCATCTCTCCCATCATCAGGATATTTATTAAATGTTATAACCACAAATGAATCACTGGCCGCGCCGTGGCTCAGTGGTTAGACCGCTTGGCTCTCACCAAGGCGGCCCGGGTTCGATCCCAGGCGACCGCAAAGTGAGATTTGTCGTGGACAACACGGCGCTGGGGCGGGTTTTCTCCGGGACCACCGGTTTCCCCCGCCACTTCATTCCACCGGTGCTCCATCTTCATCTCTTGTATCATCAGTGTCACCGCCTGCGATGCCGTATGTAGTAAAAGCGGGCGTTAAACACTACACATTTCATTTCATTTTCACAAATGAATCACAGGATATAATACAAATATTCATCGCCAGGAATCAAAATAACAAAGAACATGAACTGTACAATTATGTGCCTCCATCACATCATGACACCTAGGACGCACATTCTCGTAATACAGTGTTTAACTAAAAACTGCACGAAATTTGCTTTTGTTCCTTTTAGAAGATATATTGTGGCTGGCCCTGTAGCTCAGTCGGTAGAGCACCTGCCTGCCGTGCTAGGGGTCCGGGTTCGATTTCCGGCGGTGTTGGGGGTGAGGACTTTTCTCCGACAAAGATAATTCCCCAATCTTCCTCAGAGTCTGGAAGTATGAATGAGAGTGCGAATGCGTGCGTGATCTAACGATTAAAACCCAAAGAATAAGATATGTTCCAAAGGAAGACGGCCGCCGTTATGACCGGAGTTGAAGGCGGAAAAAAGATATATTGTGTTGCACTGTAGTCTATTTCTAAATAAAGAAGAAATGAAGTAATATAATTAATAATGACAACATGAAATGTAACAAAAAAGAATAATATGAATACCTACTGTAGATATAAATTGTAGCAGTTGCATAATTGGACGATGATATGCGGCACGTTGACTACCTCGATATCTTCGGTTTTCAGAAAATAAGGTTGCACTATATCCAAGCTTCAACTCACGTTGATAAATAATTATAACTGTTCTAATTCTCAGGTTTGCTACCTGTCTTTTGCTAATACATGCAGCATTATGCACGCGCGTCACACACGCTTCTGTTCCCTTTGTAGTCACCATGCAAAAGACGATATCTTGTCATCTTCGCTTATTGACTTTTACCGTATCACTATGTAACTAAATATTAGTATACATCACTTTTCCCTGTGGCCAATACATTAATTTTGAATTACATCATTTTCTGATTTTCCAAATATAAAGTCCTAAAAACAATTTTCTTTTATAATTCTATCTTTCTATTTAACGTATTTACCATTTATCTAGATTGGATATTAACATTCATCTTCACTTGTTTGTGACTTACTTTATTCGGTCATAGCCACCTATAACTCATACATATTCAAAACAAAACTCTCATCATTTTAAACATATCAATATGAATCATAAATGAATAAATTGACATAATAACATCTGTATCAAAATTGTAACACTTGTTTTTGTTTGTCCTTGGAAATGAGTTTTGTTTATTTGCTATGTGATGTTATTTGGAATTTGGGAAAAATGTTTAAAAGTATTATAATGTTTGTGCTGAGTGTTTAGAAGTGACATTCTAGAAGAAAATTTAGTGGGTCATGTAATGATGTTATTATAAAGAAATGAATGGTTGCTATAGGAAGAAAATCAATAATCTTGCTTCATTGTGGAAAAATGACGCGGAGAAGATAAACGTTTTGGATAATGAAGAATGGACGTGCAGGAGTGAGCGATTTTATGTAACTAACGAAAACTATGCCCACCTCGGTAGCGTAGATGGTAGCGAGTCTGCCTCACGTTCAAGAGGTCCCGAGTTCGAATCTCGGTCAGGGTGAGTTACCTGGATAAGGTTTTTCCGGGGTTTTCCCTTATCTGAAAGACAAATGTCGGGTAACTCAAAGCTCCATGGACCCCGGGCTCATTTGAGCATCATTTCACCCATTCCATTCATCGTCCGATATGACGATGACGAAAAAAGAAACGGAAACTGTTTATTAAGGAAATAAGGATTTGTCGATATGCTGGAAGTAACCTTCTATTGATTGACTAGGAAAGAAAGTTCGAGTAAAATGTAATCCAGATTATACAATTAAATTATATATTACGAAATTGGACTTATCCAAAATTTTATTTATTTCACTTGTAACCACACCTGAAAACGAGATATCTCATGAAACGTATTTAAACAGACACAATAATCAAGAACCAATTCAAACTACAACGAAGTATCCCTGTTACATCTGGCTTCCCAACCTGGCTCTTCGAAACAGTCAACGTGCATCCTATATTCACCGTAGAAATCCTGTTCCACATGTCGCCACAACGTGGAGATCGTAGCAGAATAGAAATCTGGTTACAAAATGACTTATAAACCTGACACATTACATGGTAAAACTTTGATTTCTCATATACACATAATTTTAGTGTAATAGTTTTATTATTTATCACTTAATTAAACATATAAATTATTTCATTTCTCTAGGTCAACGAAAGTCGCGCACCATGGAAATTACCATCTTTATTTTCAAAGCGTCAACACGGCGTCCAATAATGCATCGCATTCATAACGGGCTATTTTGAATTGTCGCTAACTCCCTTCGCAATTAGCAAAACCAGTGAAATACTTGCTCTTATAATCTGTAGCATTCGTGTGCACTTGGTTGAGATAGTCCGTCACTGATTTTCATTAGATTAATAATAACAGCAATTCGTAGAATCCGCTTTTAGGTAGGTACACGGAATAAAAACAGAAATGGACTCTGGCATTAAAACCATCAAATGCAACAGAATATGTGTAATTTTACACTGGCTAATGCGCACATCCGATTACAAACTATCCGAAGCGATTAAAGGTAATTCTACAAAACCACAGATGGAAAAAGAAAGGTGCTGCCTCATAATTGTTTCATTTCAAACAACTACAGCTTCCACACAGGCGAGATGTGTAAAAGACATCTGAACAAAGAACGCCCCTATATTAATTATTTAACTTTCCCCATCCACTGGCATTATAGCGTCTTTTCTTCTTCCCTTTTCTCCATGTAATTATAATTTTAGCTGTATTTTCCCCTCTTTCAGCTAAGGTTGTGCTAAATTTTCTACACTAAATGCTCCCTATTTTAATGATACAATTGCTTTAATATGTAACAGTTTTTATGTATGTAGGTGTTTATGCTTAACATTGTAAGCAAATCTGAGGTATGTTTCTTATGCTATCACGTGTGTGACAATTTGATTTTGTGTAGTATAGGATCGTTTTTGTAATGTATTATTTGGTAGCTAAAACTCTGAGTATGATGTCATGATAAGTGTATCATGTAAAGGCATTATTAGTCAGTACTTTTAATTTTCCAAGATTTTTATTTGTAATAAATTCTTCTTTGTGTGGATTACAACTTGACAAATTTTTTTCAGTTCTTATTTACACATTCCTCTTGCATAAGGAAGGCTCTCTTTACCTATTCTTTTAACAAATCAACTTAATTTATTCCTTTAGCTTAGAAGCCAGCTTCTGTATCAATTTCTGCTAAATAAGATTTATTATTTAGTTTATAAACTACTGTGATACACAGGTTAATCCATTCTCTCCTGTTTTCCATTTCGGTTTGCTTACCGTCCAAGAAGCTGCTATTCTATTAGCACTCTATTAAAATTATTTGACACTCTACGAGGATGACTCAAATCAAAACTTTAATTATTTTTTAATATTATTTATTGTGCAGAAGTGGTACAGAGCTGTATCACTTTTCAACATAATCTCCCCCACGCTCTATGCAAGTCCTCCAGCGCTTACAAAGAGCATAAATGCCTTTAGAAAAAAATTCTTTTGGTACTCCGCGCAACCACTCATGCACCGCGTGGCGCGGCCGCACCGTGGCTCAGTGGTTAGACAGCTTTGCCCTCACCAAGGCGGCCCGGTTTCGATCCCAGGCGACATCAAAGTGAGATTTTTGGTGGACAACACGGCGGCGCTGGGGCGGGTTTTCTCCGGGACCTCCGGTTTCCCCCACATCTCATTCCACCGGTGCTCCATCTTCATCTCATATATCACCAGTGTCACCGCCTGCAGTGCCGTATGTAGTAAAAGCGGGCGTTAAACACTACACATCTCATTTACCGCGTACCTCTTCATCGGAACGGAACTTCTTTCTTCCCACTGCGTCTTTGAGTGGTCCAAACATATGAAAATCACTTGGGGCAAGGTCTGGTGGGTATGGTGGATGAGGAAGACACTCAAAATGCAGGTCTGTGATTGTTACAACTGTTGTACGGGCAGTGTGGGGCCTTGCATTGTCGTGTCGCAAAAGGACACCTGCCACGTCGCTTTGATTTGATTGCAGGCCGCAGATGACTTTTTAGGAGATCTGTGTATGATGACTAGTGACAGTGGTCCCTCTAGGCATGTAATGCTCCAAATGACACCTTTTTTCCTCCTAAAAGAGAGTCAGCATAACCTTCCCTGCTGATGGTTCTGTTCGAAATTTCTTTGGTTTTGGTGATGAGGGATAGCGCCATTCGTTGCTCGCTCTCTTCGTTTCCGGTTGGTGGAAGTGAACCCATGTTTCGTCCCCAGTGACGATTCTTGCAAGGAAGCCATCACCTTCCCGTTCAAAGCGCCGAAGAAGTTCTTTAGAACCATCAACACGTCGTTCTCTCATTTCAGGAGTCAGCTGTCGTGGCACCCATCTTGCAGACACTTTGTGAAACTGGAGGACATCATGCACAATGTGGTGTGCTAACCAATGAGTAATCTGTAAACATTCTGCAGTGTCATTCAGTGTCACTCGGCGGTTTTCCTTCACTATGGCTTCAACTGGTGCAATGTTCTGTGGAGTCACAACTCGTTATGCCTGACCTGGACGTGGGGCATCTTCCACTGAAATCACACCATTTGCGATCTTCCTACTCCATTCATAGACTTGCTGCTGTGACATACATGCATCACGGTACTGAACCTTCATTCGTCGATGAATTTCAATAGGTTTCACAGCTGCACTACTCATAAACCGAATAAAAGAACGCTATCCTTTTCTGGTGCTAGTCGCCAGTGAGGCGGCCATCTTTATACTGATACTGCGACAGTATGTGTGCATCTGCACTACGCTGCCACCTACAGGCCATTCTACACGCTGTTTGTTGCACGCTTACCAACTTACAGGATAACGGCGCGAAATTTCCATTTGTTATTACAAATTTAAGGTTTTCATTTGACAAATACTGCCGTTATTCCCAGCGTAACATAATTTGGGAGTGAACGGCTGGTTCATTTTCCTCAGAAGCTGCTTGAATTTTTTTACGTACGAATTTTTTGAACCCGCGACCTCAAGAGCCAGACCGTAAAGTCCGATCACCATGGTGGTGGATGACGAAAGTAGCAGAATTGACACCTCCGGTTAGAAATTGGCATGCCTTTATAAACAATGTGCCTTATTACCTATGAACAATGAAATGGTGATTAATTAGAGTGTAAGTTCGTGTCATATTTTTTATGTGGTTACTATCTTACAGCTTCAAGACTTGTTATGTTTATATTCCTATAACTAGGAAATATGTGCTTAGTATTAACATATTCCACCTGTTGAGTACTGTGATGCAACGAGCATGTGTTACGTAGATACTTCTCGCCGCGATATGCATTTTTTTTTTTTTTTTACGTATTTTAAAGAGACAGCTTCATTCTTCCCACACGAGTTTACTATTTGTACTTTGTGCTGCAAATTGATCATCATATACTCCCATGCAAATTTTAGTATTGTTCTGCGTGCGAACTTCTACAAGGATCTTTTATGGGTGTACTGCGAATGAAAGAACAGACCCGAAACTCTCATAATGTCTGCAAATGCTCTCCACCATTTACTAAGTATTTATTGATGTAAGCTGATTATAAATTAGTGTAGATATATTTAAAATTTGAAATTATCTCACCTCTTAAGAATGTTTAACAAGATATTCTTTAAGTTATTGTACGCTATCTACAATTTTTCTCTTGGCATTTCTTATGGTACACAATTTCTTCTTATTATTCTATTTTACTGTATATTTATATCTATAAATTAAATTTATATGACAATTTAAATGCAGTTAAGTACCATACCATATCCTTATGTGTCCTTATCTGGATTCTATGATTTATGTAACTTCCCACTATTTCTTCTTTAAAAAAGCAAATTTTTCTGACTGCTGCTTACCGAACGATACAAATCTCATTACAAGTGTTAGCCTATATACAAGATATTAAAGGATACTAAATCTCAGTCAAGCCTTTAAAACGCGAGCCTCTACGTGTGTCTTTGAAATTTTATATTCTTTGCACGTCACTTCGAGAAACTGAAGACAAACATGGTGGGGTACGTAACGTTTTGATATTAAATACATCCCCTAGAAACTCAGAGCACCCCTTAATGGGCACTGGTATAAAGAATACCCAGAAGACCTATCGGGAGAAACCTTTGCAAAACGGATTCCCATCGCTCAGCCACAACACCCAGAATGCCGTCGCCTGATCCTTCAACCCTGGTAGAGTATCTGTACTTCAATAAAAATTAAAAGAAATTGGTTTTAAATTTTAATAAATTGTGAAATGAATTTTATAAATAATATTTTAGGAAGTTAAGTAAATTTATATATATATATATATATATATATATACAATTTTTAATTATAATTAATTGTTAGAGTATTTCATTAATTTTTGAAAATTAGGTAAATTAATAATTGTTTATTTTTAAAAATTATGGTTGGTAATTAATAAATCTGTAATGATAGCGTTGTGTGGTTAGGATATATTTGTTTGGTTAAATAGTAGTGCTGGATACCAGTATCAAAGGTGGCCGCCGGTTACCGGCGGCAAAATTTCACTACGGAGTATTTTAAAAATATAGTTAAGTTATAACTGGAATACCAGTTATGTGTTACTGGAAACCAGTAATATTATACTTTTTTTTTCAAAATATTTTTAAGTACGTTTGAAACTTTTAAAATTTTTAAATTCAATTTATAAAATTTTGAAAGGGATGGATTAGAACAAAAAATTAAATCTTTAATTATATTTTTGAAATTTAATTTATTTTTATGTATATTTATTTTTAGAAATGTCGTGTGGATTATGTTTCATGCGAAGAAAAATTTTAAATGTTTGCAAAAGTTTTTTTATTATTATTATTTTATTTTTATTTATAATCTGTAAATTGTGTATGTTTTTATGTTTTAATAATAAATAAATAAATAAATAAATAAATAAATAAATAAATAAATAAATAAATAAATAAATAAATAAATAAATAAATAAATAAATAAATAAATAAATAAATAAATAAATAAATAAATAAATAAATAAATAAATAAATAAATAAATAAATAAATAAATAAATAAATAAATAAATAAATAAATAAATAAATAAATAAATAAATAAATAAATAAATAAATAAAAGTTTGAGTATTTACCCCGGATTAAGAAATTAGGTGCTGGGGTATAGTAGGCAGACTTTTATGCTTTTTTTTTTTTTTTGTGTAAATCCATAAAGTCCCTGGCAATGGCGGTGATTCCTGTAGACGAGTCATCCAGTCGCCACATGCGCAAACCTGTATGCGCGAAAGTCAGTGTGTTGATGACATACGAGTAAAGTACTGTACGTGACCAAGCTGTGTGTGGTTGCGGAATACGGGGAAGTCGGTTAAGGGGGATAAGCAGGTGACGTGAGGCAATGCTTGCATAAACCTTGAAGGTCAACACATCTAAAATATTTGCTATATTTTAATGATAATAATAAAGGAATTGATAGTTACCGGAAGTGGATAGGAAGGTCCTAGTACAGAAGAGGAACCAACCCAGCGAAATGGTTTCTTGTAACATGCGCGGCATCACTAAAAATCAGTAAAAATCCTATAAGATGAATATAACCAAAACATAGAGGACTCTGTTGCACTCAGGCAGCCTATTCTGGCACACACTTCACTGCAACATCATATTTTATTGCGGCGGCCTTTGCTCGTATCACAGAAGTTAGCTTCACAGAAGTTGCTGAAAGTACTGTCGAGAAGAACGAGCGTGTTTACATAATGAAGGCGGTGTATCTGAATGCAACGACAGAATCCTTTTTTAACTGAGCAAATTAACAGCAGTTCCTTTGGAAGAACACTTGTGCTGTTGAAATATGGATCGAGGAAGGTCATACATTAGCGGTTTTTTCTTTTCTGGATCAACAAGTACAGCTATCACCGGAGCAGATACAAGCTCAGCTGAAAGGCCGCCAAAAAGTGTGCTTCACAAAGAAAACTGTCTCATCTTGTTCCAAATCAGCATCAACATCCTCTCGTACTATTAAAATGTTCCATGCAATCGTTCCTCTGCTCGTATTTTCCCTACTTAAACCGACACTCATGCAACAATACACATTACACTAATGACATGTGCATTAATTAACTGAGCTTTGTTCTGCCAAGCCTATAAAAATATATACACACAAGAAACTTGGCCTAAGGCCACAAACCTTCTTTCTGGTAAATTTAAAACCACCAGCAACTTCCGTTATACAATGTTTTATGGACGTTTGTATTAAAATCGCATTACATTCAAATGTAGCAACTTTTGCTTTCTCTACTATTTACTTGTAGCAAAACTGAGCGGGTTGGCTTAGCGGTAGCTTCTTTGGCGGGGAGCTATGCGTTCGATTCCCATGGCCGACCTTCCTGATGCAAGATTTCTTTTGGGATTTCCCGGGTCGCTAGGCAAATGCTGGGGAGGATGATTACATCTCTCCAATTTCCTTCCCTACATTTCACTTCCCTGGCTATCTCCCATCACCTCCGTCAAATAGATAGGGGTAATGCTGGACACGAAACTTACTTGGCGAGCCCATATTGATCGACTTGTCTCGTTGGCATAAGGACGACTTTCAGAACTCGGTCCACTACTTCATAGACACACTCCTCTTTGGACTGAATGCTCTCTGCATCTCTACAAATCTCTTGTCCGGCCACTTATCACATATGCTTCCCAAGTATGGGGTATTGATAGCAACACTCATCTCCGTAAGCTAGTTACAGGTCCTGCAAAATCGATTTCTGCGCATCGTCACGGATGCCACTTGGTACGTAAGAAATCAACAACTGCATAAAGAGCTTGGTCTCCTTCCTCTTCACCGGTACATAAGTCAGATCGCCTCTCGCTTCTTTTCAAACCTGCCAGATGTTCCAGGACCTGTGATGTTTGACATCGGCGTATGAACCCGCGAGCCCATACACCTGGAGAGACGACTCCCACAGGATCTCCTCCTTAGTGACTCTGACTGAAAAACTATGAATATTGTTTCACAATGAATATTGTTCTTGTTATCTCTTTGATTACTTGTTTTTTATCAGTTCTTTTCCTATCTCTTTTGTGTCATCCTTGTTTCTCAGTGTTTAGTAGATAATAAGAGCCAGCTTGGTTTTCCTTACATGTCCTTATGTAGTTCATAAACATTCAATTAGTTCACAAGGATCTGTAAAGCATGCAATAATGATGGGTCATTGAATAAAAAGTGAAAAAAAAAAAAAAATCACTTCACCTTTCATCCGTTTACTATTCCAGGATTCACTCTTTGTATGTTCTCGTATTACCAGATTCAGGTGAGGATGCACAAGCCTGTAAGGGATACGTAACGAACGCATCCGTCGTCACTGAAGTACAATTGATAACCCCATAACTTCCAGGATCACCTGAGACACCTGGAGTCGGGGACTTAGCTGTTCCACGCCAGAAAGGAACCTCTACACCTCCACCATCCAGCTCTAAATTACTCTCTGTTCTTCAACCAGAAACAGATGATAAAAGAAACAATGGGGACCCGAAATGAGGGGCAGAAAAGTGATAGTAAAAGAGAAGCCATCTGTATTTACTTACGACCAGGGAAGTCACTAAAAACCCATTTGTCAATGTGGATTGTCGACGGAATGTAACCCTCACACTTTATCGTACTTTGATCTTACCGTCCTACCCATCACAAAAATGAAGCTTAGATTTTCATTTTGATCAGATTGTTAAAACAGAATAATCGTGATTAAACTACAGGTATCAAACATATGAAAATCTCCTGAGGGTTAAAAACACAGAATATTATTATTCTTGCACTATTTCTCGCTTTGTAACTTGTTTGAATAACGTCTTTACACAAGGATAATTATTAGGTACAAAGTAAACGCTAAAAAGTTATTAGCAGAGAAATAGACTAGTGAAAGTGAAGTGAATTCTTCCTCCGTGTCTTTTAAAAACCACAAATACATAAAGATACATTAAATGATAGAAGAGAAGTGAGCTTATTTAATGTAAATTAAAAAACACATTTTTGGTCCAATCAAGTGTTAGTTGTCATTCACCCTAAAAGACACTACCGAAATTGTGGCTGAGAAAATATAGTTTTATATTTCTTCGAAAACTGTGAATCCTTTGCATGTTTTAACTAAGTCAGCCATTTTAAGTTACAGTAATTAGCGAAGGACCACTGCAGAAGAAAAGAAGCGAAAACGTATTTTGCAGAAATTACTAAAAATAGCTCAATGTTGAATATTCCCAAGGACTTAAATATTACCACATTCACTTGCCGTGGTACCAGAACAAATTCTGCACACTTCTCTTGCTCATACTTTAAAGCAAAACTTCAGTAGCCAGAAATAGGATACATTTTGCTAAAAGTTAGTCGTTTCGAAGGGAATAGAAGATTTAGTGCTATTTATTTTCCCAAACAAATGCTTGAATAAGAAGTACCTTGTCGTCTATTAATGGCAGGTATAATATAGTGAAAATATTATACTTTTAGTACAGTTTGAGCAAGAAGCCATTTTTGCAGTCCCATAATATTAGAAGTCATTTGTTCTAATCTATCAAAGTTTAAAATTTAACTTCCAGTGCCAATGCTGTTCTTGACTTATTTGTATATATTACCTAGCACTGTGCCCGCTTTGGTAGCGTGGTGGTAGCGTGTCTGCCTCACGTCCAAGAGGTACCGAGTTTGAATCTCGGTCAGGGTAAGTTACCTGGATTAGGGTTTTCCGGGGTTTTCCCTTATCCTGAAAGACGAATGTCGGGTAACTCTAAGCTCTATTGACCCTGGGCTCATTTGAGCATCATTTCACCCATTCCATTCATCGCCCGATATGACTTAACGTTGGAGGACGTAAATTACTAAAACAAACAAACAAAACAAAAACGTGGCACTGTTTTACTAACGCAGGTTCCCATAAAGGGGAGATCTGTGGTTCCAATTCTGCCAGGATGTTCTTCCTGATCGAAGACTGGAAAGTTTTCTTTTCAAAATCCATTCCTTCTTATTATTTAATTTCAATGTCCTCATTATCCGCTATCTGAGATGCTGTATGAAGTAAGAACAGTCATTTATACACACTTGCATGGCGTATATGAAATGAAATCTTGGTGAAAGAAAATATTAAGTGAAAAATCAGAACAACAAAATATACAAAATCGAGAAAATACATTTTTCAGATTTACCGTTCATCACGATATTAAAAGACTAAAAATATGTACAAAAAATGAAACTGTGTGTGCAACCGTCAAGCGTATTTCTATCTCCAAGTTTTGTACTCCATACTTGGTGTAAGTACAGGAAGAATTGCATATCATCCAAAACTACGGTCGAGATTTCACAGAAATACACAGTTTGAGACCCCTGAATCTCTAAAACATTTTTAGAAATTATTTGTTGTATTTATAAGCAGTATAACATAAAAATGTAAGAATAACAAAAACCCAAATAAATTCGAATCTCAATATTTAAGTAACAGGACCCTGCAAGCCTGCGAGAAGAAATTTTAAGAAAATTCTTTGGAGACAAGAAGTAGTAAAACTGTGTAGATTTAACACACGTTAAAATTCGTAAGCTTTTACGGCCGGTGTCAGTATAATATAAAGTATTAACCGGGCTTGTGGACCGTGGTATACTGGGTTCCTTCCTCATCTTCCCAGACGTTTCGTCTGCCGCTGCGGCAGACATCTTCAGTGGCAGTGCGATCGGAGTGTCCTGGCGGAAGTCTACACAGTTGCTGTTGAGACTTCCGCCAGGACACTTCGATCGCACTGCCACTGAAGATGACTGCCGCAGCCGCAGACGAAACGTCTGGGAAGATGAAGACCGCAACCCAGTAGTCCACGGCCCACAAGCCCGGTTAATACTTTATATTATAGTAACACACATTGTTTGTGTGAATTTAATCTCTTAATCTCAAGGAATAAACCTAAAATAACGGAAGTTATTGTGTTTTCATTCATTATCATTCATTATCTTTTCATTCATAATAAAATTGTTCTTTGCCATACATGACTCGCCGATTTCTTTGTACAAGAAAGTACAGTATTCATTATGAAAGTACAGAAGGTAGGGACATTCTCGTGGCTCCAACACCAGATTGTTTAGCTCATGCAGGTATGCCAATCTGTCAAGAACAGTTCCTCCAGAGATGTGCGTGGACTTACATTGACACCAATTGGCGATCTTTTCGGAAGCAGCCAATTACGTCTCAAAAGGAAGCCAAGAAGATGTCAGCGTTATCTGTAGCTAACAAATACGCAGCGTTGGATGTATTTGCCGCTGGACATCTCTCCCCGGTGAAGAAGCTCTTCTTGTCGCTCTTGTGGTGACAGCCTGTCACCCGAAGTGTGATCCGTGTCGACCCTAGGGAGATGATTTGTAGGTGAGATAATTCTGCGTCACCAGGGGATTGCTGGGGACACGCAAATGTCAAGTACATTGCACCTGTGGCGCCCCCCTGTCTTTGCTTATCTGACGATCAGTGGGGCAACTGTTAAAACATGTGCTTCATTAAGAGAAAAAATAACCTGCCGCAATATTTAAATAGTTTTAAGCGATGAAGTTTACAACGCTGTGGACGCACAGTGTTCATACAGTTCTTTGGTGTACATGGATTGTTCTGTTGGTCATATTTGTTTTCATACGTTTTCCTGGAAATTTTCCCCCTGGCAACAAGAACTCTGAGCTGAGCAAACAAAGATTAATTGTTGAGAAGTGTTTTTCTCATTTCGAGGCTTAAGAGAAAGCTGCACCAGGGAAAGATAACTGCTGAGCCGAGTAGTGAGGGTCAAGAGGTATTTAAAAGAAAATCAAACAGGCTTATAGGTTACTTTCACATTATCTTAACAAGCCAATTCACATTGACTGATATTAACATAAAATTATTGAAAGCTTGTTAAGTACTCAAGAAATCAGCCATTTAGAGATGGTTTCATCCAACACATGTATCTTCGGAATGTCTCTTAATGCCTTATTATTAGTTGATTCGCTAAGTGTTTGTTTAAGGTTGCAGATACAATCAGAATTTCGCCCACCTCGATAGCGTAGATGGCAGCCTGTCTGCCTCACGTTGAAGAGGTCCCCAGTTCGAATCTCGGTCAGGGCGAGTTACCTGGATAAGGTTTTTCTGGGAATTTTCCTTATCCTTAACGACGAATGTCGGGTAGCTCTAAGCTCCATGGACCCCGGACTCATATGAGCATCATTTCACCCATTTTATTCACCGTCCGATATGACTTAAAAAAATCAGAATTTCATTAGGATTGGAGCCCTTTTGTCCTAGAAGTGTCACGTGTCAGATAACTCAATTACCAAATAATTTCTTGAATACCATGATTAGTCTGTAGCGGTCTCTATATAGGGACTATGACCTTCGCGGGGCAACCTCATTTCTACTAGATCCATTTCTGAGGTAGTACGTAGTAGGTTGACGATGACGGAATGAGAGGACTTACATCTGCACTCCGAACTACTTTAGGACTAACAAGAAATGAAGTGTTGGATAGGACGACATAAAATTTGTCACTTAAGACTTGAAATCGAATCAAGGACCTTCAGCAGAGAGCGAAAAACCACCTTAATATTGAATATTGGAATAAACAAACTGCGTGCAAGGCCATGAAAAGTGCGGATCAAGGCAGAGTAAGATTCTTTTGAGACTCTAAACTGAGAAGTGTTTTGTCTATCTTATGGACCTTAATACACTGCATAGATATTTGTACATGATGTGACTTGTACAATGCCCATTCTATAAGAAATGTGCATTCCGTATGACTTTTGCACTTTTGGTAAACTGTTCGAAAAATCTTACTACAGAAAAAATTACATCTGATTAAAATATACAATTTGTCTTTTATTTATTTTTTTTTTTTTTTTTGGAGTTAGCGCTTTGATGGAGTTAATCCTTGTTGGTTTCAGCTTTAAATTATTTTTATCTTTCTGAAATGGATAGTTTTCTTTTGCTCCACCCCTTGGCCATGCAAAGAGAAGGAACTTCAAGATACTTACATACGAAACTGTTCCTTATGTATTAAACTATCCCTTATATATATTGTGCCGATTGACACAGAGGCTTATTGCAGGTAATTGACTTCGCTACAGGGGCGGTGGTAGTGGCTTATTGTGTTTTGTTTAGTGTTTGCCTGCGCCACCGTCTCTATCAGGAGGTCGAAAGCTGGGTACCCTGCCTTGAGCGAGGCAGTTGGGGTTTAGGTCTCGTCTCGGCAAGCGGTGTTGAATTGTGGAGGACATTTTAAAAACTGTTCATTGTTCGTTGTCATAAAGTTGAAGGACATTCAAAACTGTTCAGTCCACTTTTGTATAGAAGCAAATGTTTTATTTCCACGAATGTTCATTGTCGTGAAATCATTGTACAGACTAAAATGTATTTGTAAAAGGGAGAAGTTAATTAAAGTAGGCCATAACTTTTAAACCAATAATAAACACACGCGTGCACCTTTAGGAAAATATAATACACAATTGGGAGATTACATTACACTATTTATATCTCAGAGAAAATGTTGGAAGTGTCCTCCACCAGCATCTATACATGTTTGCACTCGTCTCACCATATTCTCTGAAGTTTTAAGAAGAGTATCCTCGCCAATGTTACTTATTTCGTTTCGAATGGATTCCTTGAGAACATAAATTTTCGTGGCCTATTCCTATACACTCTAATTTTTAGATACCCCCCCCCCAGAATAAACCCAGTGAGGTTAGGTCACAGGATCTGGGGGGGGGGCCACATACCTTTTCAGATTATTCGATTATCAAAGAAACTGGTTACAAGTTCCATGGTGTCATTAGATGTATGACACGTTGCTCCATCTTGCTGGAAATAACCTTCTCTCAATTCGATATCATCCAGCTGCTACACAAATGTATTGAAGATACCCATATAAAGTTCAGTGTCTGCGCCCGCCTCGGTAGCGTGGTGGTAGCGTGTCTGCCTCACGTTCAAGAGGTCCGGAGTTCGAATCTCGGTCAGGGTGAGTTACCTGGAAAAGGTTTTTCCGGGGTTTCCCTTATTCTGAAAGACGAATGTCAGGTAATTCTAAGCTCTATTGACCCTGGGCTCATTTGAGCATCACTTCACCCTTCCATTCATCGTCCGATATGACTTAATGTTGGAGGACGTAAATTTAAAAAAAAATCAGTGTCTACAGTCGTTTCAAAAAATGGCATATTTAAGACTGTCAACTGACAATTGTCAGTGTTGTCAATTCTCCCAGAGCCATTGAGGTCATTAAAAGGAATTTCTACATTCTATGAGCTTTCAAAGGGAAATTATGGCCTATTGGAATGGTTCAGGTTTATATGGATCGCACTGTATATATTAACATGAAGTGAAAATAATAAAAGCATTTGCAAGAATTATTTATAGTAAAGCAAGTGGACATCAGCCCGTTACATTTCTAAACAAATATATTTGAAACAAATGAAGAAGGTAAAAACAATTTTACCGAAGCAATGAATGTGAAGAAACTATATGATAAGACATCTGAAATGAGATATGTTGGGGAAAATATCAGCTGATAGGAGATAACAAACGGTTTATATGAGGAAGTGAAGTAAAGAAGTCAACGTTTTGGTACATCGCTCTGAGTTAGGTACTGCCTCAATTGCCTGCGTGCAGCTTTGCCACTGATGATTATTCCGGACTGTGCCAATATTCCGCCCACACATCCACGCCCTCTCCCAGGAATTCCAAACACGCCAAAGAGAAGAATTAGTTACGAGGATCTTCTCACACTTGCACAACCCTCGGTCGAATCAAGTCAATCAGATTCCAGAATCGTAGTACGCATGTGAGACCACTCATCGATTACATCGAGAGAAGGTTCCTCGAAACTCCTGCAACCGTGACCAGCCGGAATAATCACTCTTGTGAGAAGAGATCGATAGCCGATGGCAGCGATAAAGGATGTCGACTACCGTCACAAGCGAACAGTTAATAATTAGATGACCCCTTTGAAATAACTTCACTAGAAGGAAGCAAGATATTTTATCCCGTCTATCTCACTCTTACTGTCACGCTCCTTTTGACCAATAACATACATGCTTCAGCTATAATTCCTGTTCCTCATTTTTGTCACTAATGTACCCTTCATTTGTTTTTATCACTCCACTTGCATTTAATTCTTCACAGTAGACAAGGGAAGTAGCTTACTTAATAAAAATGAAAGTGAATCAACAAAGCATTCTTGTCTAGTAATCGTTCAAAGAGTTCAATGAACAATGTGCAGAGTACGCAACTGTTAGTAATATAAGATTAGTAGTGATAGGTGACACAAGATACTATCAATGTATTTAGCATTTTGGAATATATTTGTACATATATTTGTTCTGATCGTGGGGAAGTCAATTAAATTTTCTCTTACAAATCAAAACCCTCAATGAGATTATTTCTGATAACCATGACAAAAGCATCATGTTGACGCTACAGTCTCTTGGAAAGGAAAATTAATTTTATTCCACAAAGAAATTGATTTTTAACAGGAAATAATTATTCAACAATTTTTTTAAGTCAAAAAGAACATACATTTTAAATGTACTCTCGGTCCAAGAATTTATCAGTAAATATGAAAGAAACAAATTGATGTTTATTCTGACAGACAAGAGTTGATCTTTCCATTACAGCTTAAGTAACTTATCATTCATGTATTGAAGTTAACTTTCTATTCACATTAAGTTACAATCAGTTTTGATTTTATGTCAATAGTTTCATATATAAACTTGATTGCAGCCAAAATATAGAAAACAAAACACTATTCTAACTCAACACTTTTGCTATCAAAAGGTGTTCAACCTAAGAAATTTTGAAGATGCAACAATGAATATTTAAACTACTTAGAAAACGCTATTTGATATGAACTACACCTTTCAATGAAAGTTATACTTTTGTGCAGCAAGCCTTTGTTTCTTATTATACATAAATTGTACTACAATGTATAAAACTGATCACGATTGGAGAGCATTTCATAGGCAGTAAAAAAAGACTTTGGTTTATTTGTTATACAATAATTTGTAATATGTTAATCAATATTGTCAGGTAGATTCTTAGAATATTAAAATAATGCAAAAGTTTTCACATAAAGAGTAATGTCACCCAATTAGCGGAAAGCACAACCAACGACAGCTGAGTAAGGGGCCAGAGGCAGCGAAGCCCCACCCACCCATTAGTCTCTGTCACTAACTGAGGGGTTGATTAGGGAAGTGTCACTTGTCGCTGGCCGCCTCTTTCCCCTTCCACTGCCATCTGGAACCTTCGCGGTGATTCACTGAAACCAGAGACTTCTAGAAGACAGTGATATTCCTATAAAAAGGGCTGCAATGAGTCAGTCAGTCAGTTCTTGGCGAGCAGCGAAGCAGAGTCGTGCTAGTGCACGGACGAGAAGACTGTGTACGTGCGTCGGAGGAGTTACGTAATTGCGAGTGCAAGAGAAACTGTAACGGACGAACTAGTGAATCGTAATTGTGTGCATTACGTAATTCTGTGTAATTGGCAAGTGTTCAACTGTAAGTCGGTGGAAATAAAGAACATTTTTGAGTGGTGCAATTGGACTTTTCATTTCACGAACCCACAAAGTCACAGTAATTTAACCCAAACATTGATCTAAAATCCAAGTTCGGTTGCACCCGACGTTTTTGTTTTTGAATGATGGTGCCCTACCACTCTCTCTACATTCACACACATACTAGGTCTTTACCAACTCTGAGGAGGGCATTCGGTAGATCTAAAAAATATTAGGCAAATCACGATATCGAAAATTTATTGGAATGCAATACTTATTTACAATGGGTAAAATTCAAAATTTTCTTAGTTTGCGGGTTATTGTTGATTCCACTGCCATTTAAATGGTGCTATTTTACGCTTAATCCACTACACATGTAGTGCATTCATGAAGAATACGCCACTGCCTTTGATTGAGGTGAACGACAAGAAGTTTGTACAAGATAATTGGGCTACAATTATTAAAGAAGTGTCCATTTTGGCCCTAGAGGCAGGTTTGTAAGACTGGCGGCTATCGTCCTAGCTAAGATTATTTATACTGCCCACTTATATGTAATTATCGTATTAAAACAGGTTTCCTTGCAGGTGAACTCTTCCTCAAACGTCAGTGAAGCACGTAAATTAAGTTGATCCACACTGCAGTTAGTAAAGGCTACTGGTGGCTTTCCGTAGTCCATGAAGCTTTAACATAAATAGTAATTATCTACCGAACAACAACAATTATTATTATCGTTATTATTAAGGCTATCAGCATCATGATCCCATAATAAATGGATAGTAAAAGGAAATCTCACAAATAAAGACATAAAAGAGCTAAAGGTTTAGGTAATCACGAGAATAAACTAGAAGTAAAGTATGCATATTAAACTATTAGACTCTTACAATCTAAACATATCTGTAAATAAAACGAGTATTAGCATTTAAAGGAAACGAACATGTTAGAAGTAAAATTGTAATAGATTAGAAAACTATACAACAGGTATAGTATACAACAGGCATTTAACTATTTGGATCAGAAATAACCGCGGTATTAGGAGAGAATGATGTTGACAAGAAACTAAATAAATTTAGCCTTATGTGTGGTACAATAAAGATAAACCTTACAAGGAAAACTAGAAGAGAAATACAAAATAATTCTATAAGACGATGGCAGTCCTTGTATTACTGGTTTCAAGCAAAACATGGTCATTAAACAGAAAACAAAAGAAAAACTGAATAAGCAGAAATGAGATTTTTAAGATCAGTAGCTGAATACTCTCTGTTAGATCATAAAACAAATGAAGAAGTAAGAGAAGAATTTAACACATTTAACTTAAAAGAAATGGTTAAATAGAATAAAGAAAACTGGAGACAACATATAACGAGGATGAACAAGGGCAGATTTCCAAGAATAGTGAACGACTACGTCCAAACAGGTAAAAGAATCATTGAAAGATCGATGAAGAGATGGAGAGATACTGATTAATGGGGACGGACCTACGTAACATAAGAATAAAAGAGAACAGAAAATGAAAATGTAAACAAAAGACTGCTGCAGATAGGATGCGTTAAGTTCTTTTAGATGGTAACTATATTTTCAATTTCTATCCATACTCTATATTTTGGATTATTGACTCAGTTTCGCAAATTATTTCCTCTACTTATAATGGCAATATGGTCACAAATTTAATATCGATACTTCAGGAGTGTCAGTCACGTGATAAATGATATTTTGCCCTAGGAGAGTGGCATCAGAAGGTTGCTATTTGCCCTGTGTTCCCACCCAGCCATTTTATGGATGTCCTCATCTAAATATATGAAGATCAAACATAACCTAAATCTACCAGGCAATTTGTTACACACCTGAATCACCTTTTCGTCTTTTTCAGCACTGTACAGTTACTTCCATGTTATATTTCAATAAAAATGTCAATTTCTAAACGAAATGCTTTACTTGTCAGAATCGCCAGCCAGCTTTGTCAGCATGCGATTTACGGCGGCAAATATCTGTTCAGAAATGAAGCCAAAAAAAGGAATAGAATGACAGAGATTGTCCCATCTGGTGTAAAGTGTGAGAGGCGGCTACAAATCGTGATGCGATGGGTGGAGGGGAAAAGCAAACAATTGTGAAAAAGTTCGTGACGATCAAACTGGCGATAACAAGGATAATTTAAAGGGGTGCCTGGGCCATCACTGTAACGTTTTATCAAGGGAGAACTTTCACTCATTTCTTCCCACCGTTAGTTACCAGTTCGTTCCTTGGCCCCAGGAGAGTTACGTTCCATGTCCTACTTTACATGTAATAAAATTCCAGTTTCCACTATTTACATTAAGGTGAGAGAGCGACATTCTTTATCACACAGCTGAGAAGAGAGAGTTATGTAAGAACCAAAGTGCTTGGCATTCCTTTCCGTGTTGGTAAATATAAACTGAAAGTAAACCTTCATACTGCATGGCAAATATTCCACAAAAATCTTGCATGTTGCATTCACATGACTTTCTGTATCCTGCACAAAATGTTTTACAAACATTTTGTAACGGTTGTTTTGATTTGGGCCCCGAGAGTTGAAGAATATTTAAATATGTTTAAATATGTGGTTTAAAAATCGACATGGACATGTTAAAATGAATAAGTAGTATTCAGTAGGTCATGAGATGACGCAACATGTAAAGGATATGATGTAAATGCTTTATGATTGGTATTTTTAAACATGAATTTATATAATGTGATGTACACCAGTAAAAATTAAGTTTGATTGGTAGTGATTTTTGTTTGTTTGTAATTTACGTCCTCCAACGTTAAGTCATATCGGACGATGAATGAATTGGGTGAAATGATGCTCAAATGAGTCCACGGTCCATGGAGCTCAGAGTTACAGGACATTTGTCATGAAGGATAAGGGAAAACCCCGGAAAAACCTTATCCAGGTAACTCACCCTGACCGAGATTCGAACTCGGGACCTTTTAAACGTCAGGCAGACACGCTACCAACTACGCTACCGAGACGGGCGTTGGTAGTGATGGCAACTAAAGAAGGAAAGATCAATAATTTTGGTAAAATAGCTAGACGTAAATTCTGTACCTTGTAAAAGAGTTTAATATCAGTTTTCTGTTAACTGTAATCAAGGTATGGAGTATTATTGTCAAGTTTTATATGAAAAATGGTATAAATAATACAAATTAAATTAAACACCTTGAACTATTTTAGAGAATTTATTGGTTTCGGAGTTTATTTAGAAAACGTATCCTGTCACTCGCGACCACATCTGAAAATTAATAGTTCTTATTGCTCAGACTGAAGCAGATCCGGAGAGTTTTCTTATATACATCAATATATCTGAGTGCCAGATCTGAACCAGAGATTCAGATAGAGAAGACGTAGCAGCTCGTGGACGTTAGTAATATCCTATTACTGCAGAAGAAGATTATCCGTATTATATCTGATACAGACAAATTCGCACATTGTAAGCCATTATTTATTAAATTAAGTATAATGATATACCAAGAACACAGAGGGAAAAGAAGAATAAAGCTGTAGAACAGCTGACAAACCACCAGGGTATCTATGTATCAGAAAGTGCGTCAAATCATTTTAAAGTTAGCATTTGTGTTAACCTCATCCATCACCAGGTGCTAGCATAGATGTATCACATGGTATAATGATGGTGTAATTTCCCTTTATCAGAATGCGCTGTCAGAAAATCGATGGTTCCAATAATATCTTCATTTAATTCCATTATTGTATTGCAAGCTTAATTATAATTGTATTCATTTTAAAATGCACTCTCACAGATGGTCGATTAACTACAGAGATTATAAAATTATAGTTTCCAGTGACCATGAATCACGATACTTTACACTGACAATTAACTTCCCTGTATTCGATATTTGAATGTTACAATATGTAATTCATTTCTAACGTTATTTGGGTCGATGTATGTTCGGTATTTTGAAGAGAAACAAGACGGAAGTATACTTTTGAAACACTCTTTGCTTTGCTCCTCCTGGTAGGCTATAAATATCTCTTTTCAAAGCGGAAAATTTTGTTTGAGAAACCAATGTTAATTAAATATAGGGTAATTCAATTATAATCGAACCCACTCGTGGCCTCTCTCTATTGCGCGAAATGGTCGGCAGTCGCTGGGAAATCTACGCCGGCAGAGGCAGACTAGAATCTTTACCATATAATCAGAGTTAGGACTTTAAGGACCCCGCGGGAGAACACAGTTAAAGCTACGCGACGTAATACATCCTACAACGTTCATGCCTCAAACGCTCAGGGCCGTACAAACATGCACGCACTGCCGTTAGTGGCAGAATGGCGGTGTTTGAACAGTGATTTGTTCCCTGAGAGTGAAGAACATAAATGTAAGAAGAACGTAAACGCACGATGGAGGAAGAGTTAGCAAGAGGTGATATCTTCTCATAGAAGGGAGAAAATATCCAATGCAAGGTATGCTATATAGAAATTAAGGGCACTAAACCCATGGCTGAGACAGCACTGTAACATTAAGAACCATCAAGCAAGGATTTTAGCAAGAACAGAGGTCGAGGAACAATGAGGGCCAAGCGTAACTTCACCGTCTCAGTCCGATTTTTTCAGGACTTGTCGTGTAGCCGAGGAAATTCGCAGAAGTTACAGTAATGTAGACAGGTTCATTGCAAAAAAAGAGTAAAATATATATATTTCAAAGCTCAAAGAAACCTTACCTCCTCTGCCGGTTACAGCTCACTTGGGCATCTGGCTAAATGCTGTTATGTATTATGCGGAATATTACGACATAGTTATTGAAATTCTTATGCCCCATTTCACCAACAGATGTTAAAATCGACGTTAACAAATGTAACGTAACAATTGTCACAGCGCTAAAACTAATGTTAAATTTCTTGCATTTCAGCAACCTGTTTTCTTAAAATGTTAACAAACCAGTGTTAACGCCAAGAAACTTGTAAATATCACAGCTATAGAAGGCTATGGATGATTTTCTGAACGTACTTCGATGCGCGTTTGTTTTCATTTTCGTCTGCAAAAATGGCGGATGAACAAAATCATAAGTAAAGCCGTGAGACAAATTTCTCATCGACGGAGAAAGAATTGTTAATTGAAATTAAGAGGACGGATGCAGTGAATGTAAAAGAGAAAGATGTCGCGGGGAAAATATTGGAAACGAATTTAATTCAAATGCATGTGTCACTACTACAAGCACCAAATAACTTGTCAGTATTACGTAAATTTAAAACGAGGTGCGAAGAACAAGTGTCTTAAACGTTTCAAGACGGGAGATGAACAATGTATTATCCACATAATTCAGTGAATTATAAAATCCCAAGGCTACTAATACTTGAAGCTAAGGCGACATAGTCATATTCCTTTCGATGCATGTTCTAACTCATTATTACGTAAATTTAAAACGAGGTGCGAAGAACAAGTGCCTTAAACGTTTCAAGACGGGAGGTGAACAATGTATTATCCACAGAATTCAGTGAATTATAGAATCGCAAGGCTACTAATACTTGAAGCAAAGGCGAGATAGTCATATTCCTTTCGATGCATATTCTAACTCGGTATTACGTAAATTTAAAACGAGGTGCGAAGAAGGACAAGTGCCTTAAACGTTTCAAGACGGGAGGTGAACAATGTATTATCTACAGAATTCAGTGAATTATAAAATCGCAAGGTTATTGATACTTGAAGCAAAGGCGAGATCACCATATTCCTTTCGATGCATGTTCTAACCTCTCTTGTACTTCCGCAGTAACCTTCATAGCAACATGTTCCGACAGTCTATACCTCCGTAAAACAGTTTTCTTCGGATAGTTCCTCAAAATCATTTCTCCTCATAGGCCGTATTCTATTATGAATGCCATGTAGACAGTCTTAAATATAGCAAATCGACATCAACAGCTGAGTTGATGCTCGCCATCTTGACTATTTATAATTGTTAAGGACTTAACATTAGAAATTCGGCTTGTTAGTTTAACATGAGATTTAAAACGAGTGTTACGCTAACACTTGTTGGTGAAATGCAATTTTTGTCTTAACTATTGCTAAACTCGTGTTAAGTCTTAACATTTGTTGGTGAATTTGGGCATTAGTGTATTAAATAACGAGCATAGTCCTGCAGTACGAGTCGCTCAGCCCCTCATTTCAAGCAAATTACACGAAGATGGGCTCTTCATCAGAAAAAGTTTTTCAGACCTGTCCAAAATCAATGTTCAGCTAGAAAAGAGGTAATAAAATGCCTCATTCTAAAAGGCTCATAGTAGAACCAGCTCAACAGATCAGACTCAGCAGCTGCTGGACCTGTCGTGGATAAAATAAAAAACAAAATGAAAACCGTACTTGAGAAAAACCCAGTCTATTTTAAAATGGTAAATATTAAAAATAATGTGCAAGCGCACAAGGGAATAGCGCTGACAAGGCAATGTGATCTGCAGTATTTTATGTCAGCACCTGTTACATCATCTGATGTCGAGAGAACTTTTGCAAACTACAAATATTGCTATGCTGTTATACACTGTATTAAGTTGAACAATTGAAGAATAGGCATTTGTTTTGTATTGAAAAGGTAATTTATTGTACCTTATTATTCAAAATGTGTTTTGTTATACATCTGCTTCTACTGAATGATTCTGAAAACAGTGACATAATTTACATATTGTTTTTTAAAATAGTTTGTTAGCACATTTGTATACAACTTAGGCGGCCGACCTTGTTTACTACTTGGAGTTAAACCACGCCCCTCTTCCTATACTCACAGCATGCGCACGTACAGGTCGAGTCCTAAAAGTCCTAAGTCTACTTATGATATAAATGACCTGCTCTAAAACAGGCAGCATATCTCGTGAAAATGTTCTTGCTCATTCTCCGAAGCTCAGTTGCAGAAGGCTTTCCCTAAGTTTCCACAGTGTATAAGGATTGGAGCGATACACTATGTTGAAACTGCAGCCCTATCGCTACACACATATGCAAGCTTAAAGCTAGATGATCCCGCTAAGCGTGACAATTATTGTAACTGGTTTTTCCAATCCGTAGAAATGGGTTTCAGTGAATCACAGCTATTGTTTTTCCACTGACGAATCTTGGTTTCATTTAATTAGACGTGTGAATACTCAGAACAGTCGATACTGGGCTTCAGGAAAACCTGTGCTACTGGATAAAACGCTTCATTATGATCAGAAAATTGGAGTGTGTGTGGTGTGCGATAAGTGCTAGAGGAATAATAGGGCCTGTATTCTGTCATGAAACAATAAATGCAGAGCAATAACAGAGGTTAATCCTGGGGCCATTTTTCATTCGCTTGGCAGAAGAGAAATCGTATGGCTAGTTCCAGCAAGATTCTGCAACAGCTCATACGGCTGCCAAATCATTAAATCAGAAGACAGGTAATGGTGGTGTGACGTCAGCTCCGTCAGTTCTAACCACCAAATATGCCCCCGAACGAAAGCCAGGTTGGCGTGTGACGCCATTGCGCTGATTTCTACTGCCCAAGAAGAAGGAAAAGTTTGATGTTTTGGGGTTTCGACAGCGTAGGAAAGACAGGAATCGTATCGGGTATTAATAATATGTACAACTTACATCTTGAGAGTTGTAATATTACTGCTGACTGCTTTAATTACACAATTGGTCACAGTTTATAAACAATTACATTTTGGCTCTGTGCTATGAGAAAATATATAAAAATTCAACTCGTAGTTTATCTGAAGGTGAGGTATATCATAAAGTAAATAAAATAAAACAAAGTAGTTTTCTCTGAAATTAGAGGAGATCCATTAAGAACAAAATTACGTGGACATTTTCCGACACTTTCTGTTTCGTTTTTCTTTAACTAGTTTATTAATGTCAGGACGTAATGTCTGGGAAATTTGTAATCGAAGGCTGCATGTTAGATTGTGATACGAGAAGGCACTTTGGGGTTTGGACTTAGCTAATTTCATAACAGAAAAAAAAAAGTTGTTCGTACACATATGTCGAGCCAAACATTACACAATGTCCGAGCGGTAAGTGAATGCAACCTCGGAAGTCTGGTTTGGGGGACATTCTTGTAAAAATCAGCCAAATCCTTCTTTTCTGTATATTTGTCCTTCAATAAATCGTCACATTGTAAATTTAACAGTTTCATTTGCTACGTGGCAGCTACATTGCTGTCATCGACTGTGCTACATCTGGCTGAACCCTCAGATTCTGTACTCACAGCACCATTTATATAGACAACTTGGTACTACACGGCTCTTGCCTGACGTCACACGCACTGCAGGTCTCGCTCCCGTCTGAAATACGTCACAACTCTCGAAGTTGTTTTCCTCTGCATGAAATGCAGTAAGAGAGGCGGTTTTTTTTTTTTTTTTTTTTTTTTTTTTTTGTAATTTAGGTCATCCAACGTCATATCGGACGGTAAATGAATTGGGTGAAATGAAGCTCAAATGAGCCTAGGGTCCATGGAGCTTAGAGTTACCCCACATTTGTCTTGAAGGATAAGGGAAAACACCGGAAAAGCCTTATGCAGATAACTCACTCTGACCGAGATTCGAACTTGGGACCTCTTGAACGTGAGGCAGACATATCTACGCTACCGAGGCGGGCGAGGCATTTGATGACAATAATTATGGGGCTCCGTAAAAGACAAAGTATGTCATTCCAATCCTCATTCACCACATGAAATTAGGGAAAACATTGTCCAAGAAATCACAAGAATGCCTTATGCTGATATTCGTAGAGTGGGTGAGAATATTTACACGAGATGTGCTGACTGTTTCAGAGCAGAAGATCAACATTTCCAGAAACTATTACAACTCAAGCATTCAAGTCCGCCTCTGCCAGCGTAAGTTCAGCGGCTGCTGCCGGCCGTCTCGTGCAGTATAGAGAGCCTGTGATTTGGTTGGATTATATTTTAACTACCCGTTATTTCCTTCTTCACGCTGAGTTAAGTAAAGAGAATTAAAATATACAGGGATTGGGATAATCAAGGTTTTAAATACCAGCTTCCAGAAGAGAAAAGTATGTATTTTCATTTAAGAAAAGCAATAAAATAAATGGGAACCAGAAGAATTGAAATAAAATTATATAGACAAAAGAAAGGAAAAAAATAAATGAAGAAATAATATCCTTTCCTGACGTTTGATTTCCACATACGTAAAACTTGCAGCTTTCCAAAAATAAGAGCTGCAGTTTCTATAACAGAACAGGATGACTTACGCGATTTCTTCTGTGGCCTGCATTCGGAAAGGCCAGGGTTCGATTCCCGTGTCCCTCCTACCTGACACATGGGATTTTTCGGAGATTTTCCCGAGTCGCTAGGCAAATGCTGGGTAGGTTAATTACAACCACCGAATTTTCTGTCCCTCCATTTCCTCTTCATTATCATTTCACATCATCTCTCTTCTGGTGGTCTCTTTCAGGGTAGAAGTGTTGGCGGGTGTCTCGGCGGTGCATGGCAGGATGATATGCTCAGAGAAAAACTACTTCCTCCTCCGGTAGGTCGGTTGCCGGTCTTCGCTCCTCTGCTAGGGCCATTTCGGGACCGCCAATGAGGGACCTTTGGGGCTCGGATCGCCAGCCAGGAACCTTTGAGGCTCGACTGCTGAGCTCGTTGCTCTCCCGCAGTAGGGGAGCGTGTCCGTTGTCCTGGTCTGTCGGGAGAAGTCTATCCAAATACACCGTAGGGACCCTGCCCTCTGTACTGTTGTGCCTCCTTGGGTCGGCCGCCCTGTCTTCTTCGCCTCATCCTTCCTCCCGGGGGTGCCTCATTTGGGAGCATAAGCATTTGAACATAGAACTTTGTAGAAATAAAACAATGAGAATGCCAGCTGAAGCAAAATTTCCATGTTGGAAGCGCAATTCTTTCTTTTCTCGTGTGAGATTTTGCGGCTATCAGTTTCTTCTGGTCACCAATTGCATCATCTTATTTTAAATAAGAGTCATGAGAGCTCTCATTTTCAGGAGTGGTTCAGAGTGAAATAAATACAATTTTGGAGAAGTCCAATTTTGTAACAAATAATTTAATTGTATTATCAGGATTACATTTTACTTGAACTTTCTTTCCTAGTCAATCATTGCAGGTTACCTCCAGCATATCGATAAATTGTTACTTCTTTAATAACACGATTCCATTAGTTACATAAAACTCCTTACTCCTGCACGCCTACTCATCACTAACTAGATTACAGAACGCATATCTCTTTATGAAGATTATTGATTTTCTTTTCCCCTAGCAACCTTTCATCATTTATTTATATTGTCCTTACATGGCCCACTAATACTCAGACCAGAAAACAAAACTCATTTCAAACAAAACCATCCCGTTACACAGCTTAATACTTTTTGTAATCTCTTTTATGTGTATTACGGGTATAAGATAGCCTCTTCTGCACCGTACACTAATAAAACACAATCGCGATACATTCACAGAAATGTCTATGAATGTGCGGACATATACACCCAGCAGGAGTCTCCAAAAGACCAGTTTTATTTAATTCCGCTTCTTAGTAACCTTTGTTACAAGAACTACGATTCTTTGAAGCCAGGAATGTGAAAGCTATATATTTTTTATAACCTGACAGTGCCAAGTATTTAGCACAATCGAAGCGCAGTTCAAATGCCGGTACTTTTTCACCATTAGTCAGGTCTTTATAGCTCAAGTGAAATGTTTATTGATACAAGCAAAGCATCAATATCGGCCCCCCAGAAAGCACTGCCATCAACAATTTGCTGAGACAAATATATCCTCTGGCACAAACACAGTTTTATATTTGTGACGGACCAGATGTGCGGACTGACAGCGGCATTGCAATATTAGCGAAATTAAAATAATCAACCCTGTTACGTAATCTGATTTTCCATGGCTTTTCTCTCTTTGTGATTCCGACAAATAAATGTAGAGCGCAGGCCGTACAGCCATCAACTCGCTAGATATTACAGAGGCATATTGGCGCTTGTTATGGAGCAAAGTTCCTGCAGAAGAAAAAGAGAGGAGGGAAAAACACCGGTACATTGCTTAGTGGTATTGCAATCGATAAGAAATCATTGGAGAACTTCTATCACAAAGACTGCGCTTCTGTGCTTATTAAGGTTACCTATGACTGAAAATTTTAAATCCTGAACTAATAACGCTAGCTTTCTTACGATTTATACCACAGATGTAACTTAGTGCAAATATGATACAGCCCAAATTTTATCAATTTCACTTTGATAGTTTGAAAAATATGGTCAAATTTATTTATTTTTGATTACGTCACCTAAAAAGTCCCTTGCGAAAAAATTACTAAAATTTTGGTCTAATATTTTAACAACAGGTTCAAAATACATCCATTTTTTGAATTTGACCCAGGTTTCTCTGTGTCTCAATAACTTTAGCCCCCAGACATTTTTAAAGCTATGAATAAAGCAATTTTTGTCCAAAATTTGAAATTTTTGTGTCTCGATGAAGGTCTGTAGCAAGTTTCATTAGTCTAACACCAAAACTGCGACGCAAGGAGCATCTTAAATGATGAAAAATGCTGAAAATGTCAATAGCGAGAAAACAAGAATAAAGAATTAGAATTCATATCTAACACTAGCACTCACGGAACTTTCAAACTATATTAGAGCATGTAAAGATAGAGTCAGCCTGAAAAATTCAATGCCATAGCCGGGATTTGAACCACGGATCTTCTGGTTGTCGTCCAGTCGCTCTAACCCTTGAGCTACTATGGCCAACGTGCCGACATGACATTAAATTCTCCAACTCACTCATGTTTTTCCAATGAGTGAATTGGAAATAGTTCATAGGTATGTAATTTTATTCGTTACTTAAGAAAAAATCGAATGGGGTAGGGAAAAATATATAGATCAATGTGGCAAAACTGGAAGAGACGGCATAGCATGGATAAGAGTAGGAATATTATACCTAAAAGGGTTGAGAAGTAATGAGGTAGGGATATGTGAATTTTGTGGAGATGAAGAGAGCACTGTTCATTATCTGATAGAATGTAAAGAGTTAACAAATTGCAGGAGAAACATATGGGATAAGAAATGGGACAGCGTAAGTAAAGAGATATTGGCGGTACGCATGCTAACGGGGACGGGAGAAAAGAAAAATAGATGTATAGGAGATTTCTTATAAAAGTTAAGAGAAAAGTGGATTAGGGTAAAAGAAGCGAAGGTCAAGGAGAAATGGCATCAAGCTGCTCACGAAAACTAAAGGCTTATAGCCAGGGGACCTAAGTCAGCGAGTAAATCTTAGGTAAGGAATTTTATGTATTTGTACAGGAAGTATAATACAGCATGACCTATGTTAAATTTTATTGTACTGAAATTGTAATGGATACTGTACAAAAAAGAAAAAATTAACTTGAATTATGAATTAGAAAAATATTAAAAAAATTTATACAAAAGTTTTATAATTGATACTTTTACTGGGTGTAAGACGATATTGGAGGCTTTGAACACTTAAAAATGGTAACAGTGGTGATGTAAAAATAACAAGTAGTAAATTTTATGTCAAAATAAGTGATTCAGAGGATTCTTAGTCTGCTGCCACAAAAGTAATCTGAAATTTATGACAAAGAATATTTATGTTTTAAGAAAAGGTGCAGTTCAAAAAATGTTATGACTATTTACGAGATAGTAATTTTAGCATATTTTTCACAGAAATCACAGGTACTAAAACATCTGTAGATATCATATGTTTCTTTTTTCATCTGTTTCATTAACGGCTATGGTCATATCGGCGGCCGTTCTCCTCTGGAACATATCGAAGCTGTTAACTCGTATTCCTTGGGGTTTAATCATTAGATCACGCACATATTCGCATTCTCATTCATAATTCCAGACTCTGGGAAAGATAGGGATTTATCTTGGTCGGAGGCAGGCAGGTGCTCCAACAACTGAACTACGGGGCCAGCCCGTTTGTTTCTTGTTTTTCAGATAACTAAAGAAAAACTGAACATCGAGCTAAGCTATCTACGAGGTAATCGATAGTCAAAGAGAGTAATTTGTCATTCACGCTATATTACAGTAGGCCTTCCTGAAGAATATGTTTTTGCCTCCCAAATTTGAACTTTATTCTTCTTGACCTTCATCTACTATATCGACTCTACTAGAGATAATTTAACATTTCGCAGAGATTATTCATGTCTGACAGTAAAATGCCTACCCTTCAGCAACAAAAGTATCGCGTAATACTGTGATTTTATTCCTTATGATAGCGAATAAAATTATATATTTATAAAGAAATAAATATCTTAAGCTTCTTATTACCCTAACGCAAACTTTAGTGACGTGTACGTTAAATAGAAATTTATGTGCTCTGAAGTGAGACCAAGATAACTCCATAGCAGTGACACCTTTTACGTCGCTTTAGATACTTCAACCCCATTGTGTCGCTGTGGATACTTTCCGATACTTACAATGTGTGGTGTTCACTAGCTTCTCCGGGCAAGTTCAGAACTTTTGCCGAGGATGTCCCCCGTGTAAAAGGAGCCTCAGTTCGCCCCAACACTCATGATCTTCCACTAAAGTTCACAGTGACTGACAGTGCAAAGAACAAAAGAACATCAGGGAAAAGTTAACCGGTGCCTATTAGCTTGAATGTCGCTTGAAAGCCAACCTATAGTTCCTATATACTAAACTGTAACAGCAAATCTTTGTAACACGCTCTTAAGTAAGTTAGTTTGGCACGTACGTGCTTAAGGCGGCTTGCTACACAGATTTAATAAACAATACTATGAAACAGTTGAAAGCTTATTTTGCAGCTGGGTGAAGTATTAGCTTTACCACAAATATACGAGGGCTGTTCAATAAAGAATCATCATAATTTTTTACGGACATAATTTTTAGCACAAAAACTCAATCTTAGTATATTCTGTTAGCTTAAAATGAAACAGACACGCCGTAGTAGTTTCATTGTTCGTACTCCTGGTTCCCGCCTGTGACAACCAGGAAAGTTCAGACATGTTCAGTATCGCCTACCGCTGCAATGGAGGTAACATGCAGTTAAAGTTGATGTTAGAGGAAGATCCGGAGTCTCTTTCAAACGTGATCACTGCTGATGAAACTTGGCTACATCATTTTGATCCTGAGAGCAAACAGCCAAGTTCAGTGTGGAAATCTCCTTCATCACCAACCCCCCAAAAAGCAAATGTGGTTGCTTCTGCTGGGAAAGTTATGGTCATCTCATTCTTTGATATGCATGGAATGGCTTATCAACATGTTGTACCTGCACACACATCAGTAACTGGACAATACTACAGGGATATCCTGAAAACATTGCAAGTCCATGTCAGGCGCAAAAGACCACATTTCCGTGAAGCAGGCTGGATGTTGCACCACGATAATGCGCAGCCGCATATTGCCAATGTTGTTGCTAAATATCTTGCAAAAATTAACGTGAAGTGCATCGCTCACCCTCCTTATAGTCCAGATTTAGCCCCATGTGAGTTTTTTCTATTCCCTAACTTGAAGAAACGCCTTTGTGGGAGGCATTATCCACCATCAGAAGCAGTGGTGAAGACTGCGGAGGCGATTTTGAAGGACCTCTCAAAAATTGTTTTCAGCATGTCTTTGAAGACTGACAGAAACGCTGGGACAAACGAACCGCATTCAGGGGAGACTATTTTGAGAAGTACCATAAAAATTATGAGGATGAGTAAAGGTAGGTTGTCAAAAAATAATTGTGATCATTCTTTATTGAACAGCCCTCGTATAAGAGAACAATGTACATACTCGCATTTCCGAATTCAGCTGCGAATATATTCTTGCCTGATGAATGAAACTCACTTTTGATACATTTATTCAGTTTTCCAATTCTCCCATGTGCTGTGAAATTAACGAAAACCACAAGGACAGAATGAGAGATGAAAAGCTACAAATGCTTTAATTCAAACATTCCCTGAAACGCCCTTTAAAACGTAAACATTTTAACCATAAAAAGTTAACACACTTATCTCAGCGCTCAAATAAAACAAAATAATTTTATAGGAATACGAAGTCCTACGTCACTCACGAGGTGTTCCCGGGGAATAAATGGCAATAAGCTGTCAGTGAAATAAGCGGTGAAAGGGAATGATGCGAAATTAGCGTCAAGGGATTGTTTGTTACCTGACAGAGACTGGTCTGGATTTAAGCAAAGTCCAACAATGTGAGAAAAAGGTAGTTATACACTACATGTCGGGTAACACGCAATAAATCACTACCTGCTTTTTAACTCCTTTTTACCTGTGTATATCATACATATATCATTATTCTTTTGGCAGGAGAGGAGTTTGTACGCATTTCACTAATGGCCTAGTAAAAGAAAAAGAAAAGAAAAAAATATATAAAAAGGGAGAAAAGAGGAGTTTAACTCGTCAAAATTATTGGCAACAATAAACAGTCCAAAACAGTCCAAAGCCCGGGTAAAGTGTGTCAGTAATTTTAATTGAGACCCTTTTCAAACAGAACCTATTACTTCTGTCCTTACTTTATCAAACGTAATGTATACTGAAAGGTAGCATAATCTTAAAAACTGATACGTATTTTACATATCTGAATTTCTAAACAATACCTTTGCCCTTTTCGGTACTTCTGCACGACTGATTTCTTTTTTCATAGATGTAGTTGTCATTTACGCTGTTTTGGGACATGATCCCCGGGAGAAAGGGGCAATGTTAATCAAACAGATGATGGCCTTCCCAGGAGAAAGGGGAGAGCAAAGTATAGGGTCCTTAACAGTTCCAGATTGAAGCTTCCCACGGCGCTACTACAACCACCACCTACAGTGCGGAATAGAGACCTGGAGATTGTCTCGTTTCGGGGTACATAGCATCATTTTTCCCTGTCGCGGAGCACCAAGATACTTGTCGAAATGCTGCAACATTGAAGGAGTCGTGTGCAGTGAAGATGAAGTGAAATAGAGAGAGAAGGAGTTTGGGGGATTCAAGAAATCTTTCCAAAATCTGCTTACTGACTGGGGAAAATTCCGAAAAACACCTACATGGGTCAGGAAAGTCAGCCGTGGAGATGATACCAAATCTTCCGAATGCAAAACACGCTCCCAAATGACCGCACCACCTCGGATGGTGACTATAAGTAAATGTTTGCAGTAATGAGGACATTTTATGGAAGAAAGGTTCCCAAAGAAAGGGGCACACAAAGTATAAATGAATAAAAAGGAATATAAAGGAGCATTGTCGCAAATATGGAAAGGCAGTATTCAAAAAACAAGGAAGAAAGAAGCGGAGGCCTCATTGTAAAAAGGACAAAGGCGATTGTAATAACAATGCGAGGAGCGCCCCCTGCATGGTTAAAGAAGAGTCACTCAGTATGCTCCTACACGGATGTGAGAAGTTGGCGGAGATCACACCTGTGGTTCATGAACACGTGAACTCTGTGATTGAGGCACCACCCACTGGCTTGGCGCATCGCCTGCACTCGCACCAAGCCTTACTAATGTCGGATGTCTTCACTCTTCTACAAATTATCGCAAACTATCTACTTATTGAGACACCAATTCATTATGCGTTTACACATTTCGTTGTAAATATATGTCAAGAGTTTAAATAGATGGGTCGCTATGTGATAGCTTTGAAATTTCATGCACTTATTTGATAATCTCACCAATAACAAAGAATTTCTCGGAGAAAGTTAATGGCAGACAAGGTTATTTTACATAAAGTGTACTTTAACGAGGTCGACAATGTTTAAGCATTAAGATTCTATCAATTAAAGTTTACGAGTTATAAAGGTCATTCAGAATGAAGAGGAATTGCTGAGAAATTATATATTATATATAGTGACCTTGTGGGTTCGTAAATTAAAAGTATAGTTTGCAGAAATTCAAAATGCCCTTTATTTCCGTAGAAAGACTGTTTGTACAGCCCTTTGCAGTGGCAGAATGACGTAACATACACCAACACAGTTGCTCGTAGCTTCACACGCAAACAAACAAAAGAATTCACTTTCAAATCACTACACTTGCAACTCGATACAGTTCAAATGACTACACACACAATAGAGAGCTCACTACCGACTCCGCTGCACGACTCAATTCACAAGTCCGTAAACAACTGCAACTTCGTTCACTCTTGGCAGCTCCGCTGCACGACTGACTCAAACCTCCTTGTCCCTTATTTACACCCAAGCCATTGTTTCTCGAAAGTTGCCGAAGCATCGTGGTCTTTCACGATGCAGCGAGAAGGAGAGGGAACTGTCCAGACATCTCTCTGGCTCTTTCTCTCTCGGCAAGTAACAGGCGCTCTTCCGCTCTGTGGGCGTGGCTTGGCCGCTATCTGTCTCTTTCACTCCCCGCTTCTTTCTCTCTCGCTCGGCGTTCGCATAGGCACGGGCCGGTAGGAAACAATGTCTGGCGACTATATTTTATTTTACAAGGGGCGTCCAGGAAGTAAGTTCTGTTTCAACTTATCTCCGCTGCAGCGCTGCGATCACAGTTCCGCACATGCGCGGTAGACGCTCTGTATCAAGGAGAAGAAACGTGCGCCATTGCAAGATCAGTGTCAGCCACGTAAGCTTTGTTGTGCTTGCTTACAATGCTGGTGTTGATTGAAAATCCCGCCGCTTGTGAAATCAGATCTGTGATGCGTTTTCTGAATGCTAGGAAAGTGAAATCAATTTATCGGACAAATCGGACAAAATGCGATGAATGATACAATGGTGAGAAGATGGGTCCAAAAGTTCAATGAAGGACGTAGTGAAGTGCACGATGAAGAACGAAGTGTGCGTCCATCTTTGGTTACAGAAGAAGTGGTTCACGCGATTGATTACAAGATCCAGGAAAACAGCAAGTTTACAATTAATGCTCTCGCTATGGAATTTCCCCAAATCTCACGATCACTAGTTCATGAAATTGTTACCAAAAAACTGAAATTTCGTAAACTTTGCTCACGTTGGGTGCCAAAGATTCTTACTGAGCAACTCAAAACAAAACGGATGGGTAGTGCACTTCAGTATTTGACCCTTCAGGGATTTGGCTGGGACGTGTTTGACCACGTACATCCCTGACCTCACTCTTAGCGACTTTCATCTGTTTTTGCAACCCAAATCTTTCCTTGGCGGTCAACACTTCAAAAATGACGAAGAGCTGAAAGAAAATGTTTACAACTGGTTGAAGACACAGGCGGCAAACTTCTATGAAGAAGGTATACAAAAACGTGTGCCTCGCTATGACAAATGTCTACAAAATTTCGGTAGTTATGTGGAAAAGTAGTTTAAGAGTTGTAGAATTTTGTGTAATAAATATTTTTCTGTATCTGTACACAATTTAATTTGATCACCAAACAGTACTTACTTTCTGGACACACCTCGTATCATGAAAATATGATAATTGTTTTATTTAAAATTTTAGAGCAATTTTTGAGAAAACTAAAAATATCTAAACATTTTCGATGGAAATGATGGTTTAAAGTGGAATAATTGTCCTAAAAATCTTTGTATTACACCTTTGCACTTAAACCACAAGCCTGGTATTCACTTATCAATTTTCCTTTTGAATTATGATGTTCACAAACATACACACCATTTTTTTTCAAAACTGCATAGATTTGGATTTCGGAAAGCTCAAAACAGAATTTTTGTTAAATTTCACTATCAATTATTTTGGTGAAATGTAAAACAATCTCTGCCCTACGTGGTAGATAAAGTACAAAAATTAAATAATTTACATTCACTTTTAGAGCTACAGGATATCCATTAAATACGATAATGGAATCTCACAATATTTGATTTTTCCTACACATACGTTTTAATATTTATGCATTTAATGCTAAATAAATTACGTAGTGGAATTTAGAGCACCTGCCGCTGGCCACTTGCCCTAGAGATATAGGATTTAAATACAATTTATACAAAGAAGGGCTTAGCTGAAATACCACTGTCCATTTTACAGTAATGAGTAATTTACATAATCAGTTTCTGCTAGTGTTTATCCACCAATAGCTTCCATTTCCTTTTGACATTTCAAAAAAAAAAAAAAAAAAAAAAAAATCGTAAGCTTCTTAACCGGGTTGATCTTTTAACTTTATATATCTCTTACTCGAACGCCAAATTTACTTTCTCTACTACCTAGTTAGGCAGATGGATTCCACTTAAAAATCTACCACCTTGGTTTACCTAAAATACAAGTTTTAACATCCTGCATCAACAGAAAAAGGTATTTTATATAAAATATTATTTCGGATAATTACAATACTTGGTATTTACAGGAATGGGTTATAACATAAAGGAATATATCCAGGCTGCAACCTCAGGAGGAAAAGATGCAGGGGCAGCAGGCTGCAGACCACAGAGAATCGCGGGAGTCCCAAACTGTTCTTAGCTCCAAGACTCATTGCACCTTCCAAACAGGCAACGCTCTCTAGTGTGACTGGAAAATACCCCTGCCTCGGGGCAAGTATTTGCGCTATCAGTCCGGTAGCGACACACACTTCAAAACCTAGACGCACATACAGTCTTAGAGGTGGGGGAAGCAGCTACCGGAAACAAAGATCGATTCCGAAAATATCGGAAGCATTCGATGAAGCTGCGTTTTAATCTTTCAAAGGTAGAGTCAGACTGAAAAGTTTTCATTGAAGTTTTCAGTCGGACTCTACCTTTCTATACTTTGACCTACACACGGCTAGTGTGAAAGAACAATCAATTTTTCCAATATGCACTTTAATACCACTCTGTCTCCATTTCAAACCTATGCGACAGATTAGGGAGATGCTTTGCGGCTTGGCCGTATGCATGATAACCTAGCGGTAGAACACTCGTGTCTCGTAAGTGGACCAACATGAGCTCGAATCCTTCACATGTATGTTTCTTTTTATTACGGTTACTTTAATAACAATGCCTTTGTTTTCTTGCAGCAGATAATCAATAATATTTTAGACACATTCATTTATAAAAATTCAAATAACCTAATTTTGTGGTTTTCAAAATAAATGCAATGTTATTAGAAAATTGCCTTAATATTAGTGTGTAAACGCTGGAGTCATTCATCTGTTATGATTGGTGCTAGCATATACTGCGAAATAACCTCTCGTGAAAATGTCACTAGGCATTTGGCCTCATCCATGCCCCGCAGAATGAGGGCAGTAATAGAAGCAGAGGATTTACACACCCGATACTAAGTTAATTTCCATGTTTATTTGAATTTACATATAGGAATTAAACATTTACTTCAGTTAGTTTAAAAAGAAAGTGTTTCAGTTTTTATGTGCGAGTATAAATGCCATAAAATCAAGTAAACGTTAGCAATTGGAAATTATATTACAATGTGTGTAATATACATTTTATATTTGCACAATAAAATGTCAAATGATGTCTGGGATTCGAACCTTTGTAGGTCTAGTTTCTGCATCCTTGTCTACAACCGCTCGGCTATCAGTATACGTTTGGTAACTGAGACTTAGCCTTTCACAAACCTTACAGTGTACGAAAAAAGGAAATATTCCCTATGTGGATATGCACGAAACATACGAAACAACAGACAATGTGTGAACATTCAGTTTTTATTTTATTTATCCAGATTTATGAACCCTATTTTACACAGTGGTATATTAGGGTTAGAGTTGATACATAAAAATACACAATTTTAACAAAAATATTTTATTTACTAGAAGGAAGAAAATATGTTATAATCTGATGCATATTAATTTAAACTATTTCAGACGTTTAAACACTGAGTTTATAAACATCATGAAGTACTTATACTGTTGTGGCTTCATTAGCAAAGATGTGAGCGGAGCAGAAAATTCAGTTCCTAGAGAGTCTAGCTTGAATATTAATTCTTGTCTTTCTCCCCAGAAAATGGGACAACAGAAAAGGAGATGAACCACTGTTTGAAATTCTTCACCACACATGCACTTGGGGTTATGTTAAGTGAAAACGTGATAAGTATTCACCAAATTTACCACGTCCACTTAAAAATTGTGTCAAAACAAAATTTGGTACAAGAGTTTCACATTTTCCTCTGTCATATACACTAGGGAAAAATAATGTTTCTGTTAAACTTCATTTGGAGTTGTTAGCCATTGTTGGTTCCATTCTTCAAGAATATGTTGATGTATTATTCTCCTTACAGTAGAAATAGGACATAAAGAGTATGTCACAGGAAGATTGGATTCTGCAGCCTTCTTAGCCAAACAATTAGCTCTCTCGTTACCTAAAATTCCACTGTGTCCTCTAACCCATCCCATGCAAATATGTCCTGGATGGTTTTGAAGCAAGGTTCTGATTTCATGTGCTAATGAATTTAAGTTGTATTTATCATTAATAGCGAGTAGAGCTGATTGTGAATCGCTAAGAATACGGGCACTGTTCCCATTAACAGTACACCATTTTATAGCTTCTTTAATTGCTAAGAGCTCCGACTGGAATACAGAACATTCAGGTGACAATTTAAACATGGAGTGAGTTAGTTCCGTTTGGTTTTCATAAACAACAAAAAGCACATCCTACTGCAGATATGTTATCTTCAAATTGGTAACGCGAACCATCTGTATATATGTAATAATCATGAAAATTTCACATTACAATTATAATTATGATAGGATTCCGTAGGACGAAACTAAAGAGGCGAGTCTGTGACACAACTGTAAACCGGTCGTGGACACGATGTGGACTTAACAAAAATATACGCTTACAGAGTCTGCTTTTTTTTTTTTAAAGAATCTATGAAAAAATAAGGAAACGTAATAAGAGTGAAATTATGAAAATGAAACAGTGATCAAAGAGGAACCACCTCAAATTCCACTTTTGCCCAGAGAAAACTACAAGAAATCCAGGATGTTCTTTTTATTTTTTTTTATTTCTTAATTTACGTCCTCCAACGTTAAGTCATATCCGACGATGAATGGAATGGGTGAAATGATGCTCAAATGAGCCCGGGTTCCAAAGAGTTGAGAGTTATCCGACATTCGTCTTTCAGGATAAGTGAAACCCCCGGAAAAAACCTTATCCAGGTAACTCACCCTGACCGAGATTCGAAGTCGGGACCTCTTGAACGTGAGGTAGACATGCTACCGCCACGCTACCGAGGCAGGTCCAGGATGTAAAAGTGAAAATAAGTTGAAGACAAAATTGTAATGGAAATACAAGAGTGGATATCATTGTTGCCACTTCACTTTTTAAACTACAACCAGCCTTATTGGTGCAGAGGTCAAATAAATATATCGCAGACACAAATTGAACAAGACCAAAATGTGGCTAAACTTTTCTAGTGGGTGCCAGAACAGTCACAAGATTCCTTAAGTGTAAACCACTTTATTTTGTTTAAAATTGAATTGAACAATAAACAAAGAAATGAGTCGATTGTGCACCAGAATGGCCAAAGGTTTTATAGATGATTGCTGTCATTGGCCCTCGTAAATAAAACATACCTTGATTGCTGTAAAGTCCAAAGAGAACCATCAATAAAATCATCTTGAAGGAAACGCTGGGAGCTCTTTATTAGCCTGAATTAAGTTTTAACGGTTACCAGCAGTTACTGAAGATGTGGTTAATAAACTAGAGGAACGCTTGCGGACAGGTATCTCCTCTTTTTTGTCTCGTCAGTGTGGTGATCTAGACCCCGTCCCAAAGTAGCAGGTTAGTTGTTAGTGATATGGTTGACGGATAGAGTCCACTTCAAAAATTGAATCACTTTGGAACAGGTTTTACAGCCTCATACATTATGGATTCATTAAATTATCGGTGCGGCATTCAGTTCAAAGAACAGGTAGCAGGCAGAGAGTGTGTGTTCTCCCTGCCCCCACCCCTTTGGCGTTAGCAACTTGTTGGTGCTCCTGCGGTGTGAAGCAGAGAAACCTCGGAGCTCATTTTCTAATTATGGACGCCTAATGTCTTCCGTCCATCTTGCCTCTTTAATGAGCACACCTAACGTGAGGTTTAAAGCAAACATTAAGTTTCTTTCGGAGCACAGCAGTTCGTAATTAAAATATACCAGCTGCATTTTGGTATATCAATGTCAAGAAGAAGTCTAACCCTTAGTAGAAACCGGTTGTTTTTGATCATATTTATTATCATTAGCTTACTTCAGTTTTTGTAAAGCACTTTCGTTATGCTAACATAAGAACCGTGATTAATACTGCAGAATTTTAAGAGATGAAGCACGTTCTTGCTTTCGCACAGTTGGAGTTAAAAACAGTGGTTGTAAGAGTAAAATGTTACATTCACTGTTTCTCGTCAACTTTTATTTTTACATACCCATATAAAATATAATTTTCAATCTCTTTTATATTTGCAAAATATTTTTGGTTGTAGGCAAGTGAAACCAGCGGGATGGCTCAGGCGGTTTCTTCTGCAGCCTGCATTTGGAAGGTCCGATTTCGACTCCCGTGGTCGGTCTACCTAACCTATGAGTTTGTTCGGAAGTTTTCCCGGGTCACCAGGCGAATGCTGGGTAGATTAATACATCTCTCGAATTTCCTGCCCCTCCATCTCATCTCCATTATGATTTCACATCATCTCTCACCTGGTAGTTTCTTTCAGCATAGAAGTGTCGGCGGGAGTCTCGGCGTTGCATGACACGACGATATGCTTCTGTAAAACACTTCCCCCTTCGGTAGGACGGCCTCCGGTCTCCGGGCCGGCTTTGTGGGCCTTTTCAGGATCATTGTGTACTGGCCTGCCAGGGAGTTTCCAAATGGTCAATTGCAATGGCCGCCGCCCTCTGTCTCCACTCGCCTCATCCTTCCTCCCGGGGTGCCCCACTTGGGGAATATGTACAATAGTCTACGTTTGGACCGTGCCGAATCCCCTCCTAGCGTAGTGCAGTCCAGTCCAAGCATGTCGAAGAATCCAGAGACTGAAGCAACGTTAAATTTTTTTTAAAAAAATTAGGTATCCAAGATTCTACTCTTCCCATCATGGCCAGAAACGAAGGATTTTTTGTTTCTGTTTTGTAATTTAAGCCCTCCAACGTCTCATATCGGACGATGAATGAAATGGGTGAAATGATGATCAAATGAGTCCAGGGTCCATGGAGCTGAGAGTTACCCGACATTCGCCTGTCAGGATAAAGGAAAACCCCAGCAAAAGTCTTATCCAGGTAGCTCACCCTAAACGAGATTCGAACTCGGTACCTCTTGAACGTGAGGCAGACACGCTACCATCTAAGCTACCGAGGCGGGCAACGAAGGAATGAGTATATGAAAGAGACAATGTTTTAATTAACTATGGAAATTAATCATTTCTTCACAGTAGCCGTATATAGGCTAAGATATTTGATAGAGTCAACATGAAAAATGCAATGCCATGAACGGGATTTGAACCACGGATCTCCTGGTTTCTGTCCAGTCGCTCTAACCCATTGAGCTACCATGGCCAACATGCCGTCCTGACATTAAATTCTCCATTTGACTCGTATATTTGCCCGGTAAACCACTAGGGGGTCTCGCATTCGAGATGCACCGTTTGTGGCGACTTGCTATCATAAGTACGTGAGTCCCAGGCTTCATCATTTAACGCTTATTATTTTAGTTAATTGAATTTTTCGGGTTGACTCTATCCATCAAAGACCTTAGCCTTTATACGGCTAGTGTGAAGAAATGATTAATTTCCATCAATTAACTAAAATAATTAGAGTTTAATGATGAAGCCTGGGACTCAAGTACGATAGTAAGTCGCCACAAACGGTGCATCTCGAATGCGAGAGCTCCCAGTGGTCTGCCGGGGAACTATACGAGTCAAATGGAGAATTTAATGCCAGGACGGCATGTTGGCCATGGTAGCTCAATGGGTTAGAGTGAGTGGACGGAAACCAGGAGATCCGTGGTTCAAATCCCGGCAATGGCATTAAATTTTTCAGGTTGACTCTATCCATCAAGATACAACGTGTTTAAAAATCCAAACGAATAACAACGAATGCGCAAGAAATGGTTCAAAAGATATACTTGCATAAATTATGCCTTTTAATATGTACATTTCTAATTAGGAACCTTATTTTTGCTACACATACTTCTTACAATTGTTCAATTATCGAAAAGTAAATAAGATTCATTCAGAATGAAGAGATTTTACAGAGTGTTCGCAGAGAACTTAGCATGCTAATTGTCATACAAATATTTTAAGCCTTTGGTACTTTAAAACTTCGTAAAAATAAAAGTTGGGAAAGTGTAGCTTAGTGTAGGAATTTTCTTTAAACTGTGTTGCTTGTCCACTGATAAAGAACTCTTTCTTGCTATAAATTAAAATTAAGTGAACATTTAATAATATAACTAATCCTCCAACCTTATAAAATCCATAAGTGTAGTTATTAAGACCCTACTTTATGGGAAATGTCTTTACAGGTATAACAGTGGGTTTGGATCGAACGAGTAAGGATTCAGTAAGTTAACGAAATGGTTCACAGGCAACGTGTTAGCTGGGGTAATTTATCTTCTACCGCGCATTTTCTGTTCCCATTATTTCCTTTACTCGTTTCAATTTCAGGACCAGGCGATTGGTGCGTTGCGGTGGAACGGTGGAATTCCTGCTTGGCTAGAGGTAGAGTCTTTCCTAGCGGCGACTCCTTGAAGCTGGTTGAAGACTATAAGAGAAGGTCACGGTGGTGTCAGACTCGTCAGTGACTTCGTCCTTGTTATCGAACATCGTCTGTTCGCCCTCTAGGTCTCCCTTCCTCCCAGGCGTTGGAAGCACAAGGGGCTTGTTATGACCTGACCAGTTCACACAGTCTTAGTCCTCAAGCTAGGTTGACTTAGATACCAGCTTCAAGGCCGTGTATTTAACCTGAAGAGGTTTTAGCTATTTAAAAGTTCTTTGCCGTCCGAACTTTCTGATGAGTTTACATATGGGACGTGTTCTGAAAGCACTGCCAGTACGCGAGTGACGTGTGATCGTGACATCGTTTCGGACGGGAGCCAGATACCTCATCTGTCTCTAAGGTGTTAAGCTGCATATATTTTAGACCGCTGTCAACCACTTCCAGGACCCTCGCGTTTGCTTTGAGTGTTCGGGATAGCGGAACCAAGCATGTGATGATACGGAGTCTGTGAAGCGAATATCCGCTCACTGCAGACCAAAACTTGACGAATTCTAAGTTAAGAGCATCGTTTCACAATTTCTGGGTTTTCGAAACGAGCACTGCCAAAATATTTCAATTACTTCATAACTAATTTAACACAAATTTTGTATTTTAATCAGCTCTACTCGTGGGTTATTTGCAGAAAAGACTTCTGGTGTATTGCATTATATGACGTTCTTTACTCACTGTTGTCTCACAAACTCAATTTTTCTGTCTGCTTCATATGAAGCCAGCTAAATTGTTGTGGATTTCACATATCCTAATAGGTATAAAAGAGTGAGGGGAAATAGTATAATTAACTGATAGTCAAACTTTAAGAGCTGATTTTCATGTGATGACTTTGAAATTCCATTTTGAAAGAAAGGGAAAAAAAGAATAACGCCTTCCCACTTGGGAAAAGTATACTTAAGTATTGTTAAATTCAAACAAATGACTATGAATATCTGGGGTACGACACCGCTCAAAAGTGCATATGACATGAATTGTTTGCTTTAAAGAAATCCACATATTTTATGTCCATCTTTCGCGATTTACTTACAAGTTATTCAAATGTCATTCAGAATGAAGAAACGTTTGGAAGCTAATTCCAGAAAATTCCAGAAGCTGTATGTTACCAGATTTTATGAATATGAAAATTAGACTATCTGTATAAACCAGGAGTGTACAAGAAATGATTTGCAAAATTAGAACGGAGAGTCATAAAACAGGAACAGAAACTTGTAGTCTAATTCGGAGTCTGTCCACTAGAAATGAAAAGCGAAGAAGCTCTGTAGATAAAGAACCTCACAGCTTAATATATAAATTAAGAGAGTTCTCGATGTCTGGAACCTTAAGTGGGTTAGCTGTTTCCTAAGCATTGTTTGCATACTGAAACGAGGTAGATTTTTCTTAATTAGACAATTACGGCTCGGTTTCGTATGCCAGTGAAATTAACTCGTGGTGAGCTAAGAATAAGAACTTGAAGCGTGAAGTGAAAAGGAAACGGTGGAAGGAAAAAAGGAAGAACAAACGTGGTAAAAACTGTTGAAGGTTTTGACACTAATGAATCTCAAGAGATTGTTAGCTTGCCTTTCACAAAATAACAGAGAAATAAGGAGGTCCCCTGATAACATCAAACTGAGAGTTGCTTTCTAGGCATTAGCGTAATGTCAGGTGCCAGAATATTCCAAATAGAAGCTTAATGTCTTACAATTGGCTAATTAAGGGAAATGACAGCTGCACCAATGACAGCAGTTATAACCGTAGTCTACAATTTTTAAAGAAAAAATGCAATAATTTTTTTCTAAACCAATTGCTATTTTAGTGTATTTCTTTCGAGTTTGAAATAATAACTAAGAAACAGCAACTAAGCAACTAGAAAGCTAATGTGAGCCATTCATAGAATTTTATCTACCATCTATTCAGACATATCAGCATTAGTGTAAAACGTGACTATTATTATTATTTTTTTAATTTACGTCGTTCAATGTTAAGTCATGTCGGACTATATGATGCTCAAATGAGTCCTGGGTCCATGGAGCTTAGAGCTACCCGACATTCGTCTTTCAGGATAAGGGAAAACCCCGGAAAAGCCCTTATCCATGTAACTCATCCTGACCGAGATTCAAACTCGGGACCTCTTAAACGTGACGCAGATACGCTACCGTCTACACTACCGAGTCGGGCATGATTCTTTTATGCACGTGCGTTGCAATATAATTGTACACTTTTACTATGTACTTACAGAAAGTTGTATTTCACACAAAAATTCGATACACAAATTTCATCGGAAATACATATTTTAAGGTCCTTGAATCAAAGACATCTTCCAAAGACGGGACACGAAGGTTTTCTATGAAACTCTCCAATCTAAACTATCCTTTAGATGTAAATGTTTTTCTTCGTCGTTTTTAGTTTTCTCAAACGTGGCTTGAAAGATGTATACCTACCATTTGTATAAAAATACTTTCATCTAAAATAAAATTTACATTTCTTATTTCTGCCAACAATCTGGTCAGTGCTCTTCATTTTGGATGCATTTTGTATAACTGGTAACCAGTAAAATATAGACACAATCTTACTACAGAAGAAATATACGTAACTTTAGATAGGTAATTACAAAACACAATTTATGGCAAATACTTCTTTTTGTAGCATTAAGACCCCAAATATTCTTTGCTATTTGTTTTTTTTAATCGTTATTTTTCGAATGGAGAGTCATTATTTTGTTCTTGTCTTCATAAAAATTTGGAAGCCACAATTATTAAAAGATCTGACGAGCTTTATTTCTTCTGTATTTGCTTATTTCATTGGTATCTACAAAGAATTATATAATTAAACCATTTTACAGCCGTCTATATTTAATAACCAAAAGTGCAAGGAAGAATAAGATTCTGTAAGAAGATTGTAGAAGAATGTATAGAAGGGCAGTTAATGTGACGTATCAGATTTTTAGATAGGAATCATTTTCAATTGAACAGTGAGAGCTTAGTGATAAGAGCCCTTTTTATGGTAAAGAAGCTCTTGCAGTAGAAACAAAGAAAAGAACCACAAATATTCATATCATGTCCTTTAGATGATGCCATAATTTATTCGAAGATATTTTGATGTATTCCTGAATGCCAAGCACGTTTTGAATATACAGATTTAATATTTCAATCTTTTTGTCAAAAGGATTTAATCTTATGAATTTCTGCAACATTTCAGGGATTAAACTCTGCAGATTTACTAGGTATTTGACAGTTAATTAACAGAGCCAGGAATATTAATTTCTTATTGCATTTGTGTTACACCTGTGATAGGTTTAAATTTACAGAAATAAGTAACTTTGATATAACTATAAAAGGATTAGTTCCGTACAGTTGGACATTTAACCTTTATTATTCATTTTCTTATTTTGACATTTGTTATAGTATGATGGAGAAATTGAGTTGGTTGATGAATCCGTTGGTATGCCGTCTTTTACAATCTAGATGTTAGGGATGTGCACTAGCAGACACCAAGGGGAGAAGTGAATAGGTTAACTGCATGGCCGCTCAATGAAGAGAAAACAACTACATGACGATTAAATGAAGCAGTCTTTTGTTTCAACCGCTGTGAAGCATTTTACTGGCAACTTCAGAAAATTGTCACAGAATTAATTTTAGCCGTTGCAGTTCAAGTTAAAACAGATAAGAAAGAGTCTGAGGAAGTCCACAGGCTTACCAGGCCTCACCATTGCTTCCTTTAATGTTTCGGCTTGTGCACTCTTCCTATCAAGTTTCCGGAACACTTAAATACAGATGCAATCGGTTTGTGCGTTTTAATGAAAGGTACTGCCATCTGCAGCCATGCTTTGTTCCATTTAAAACTTTGCTTGGAAAATTAAAATTACATCCTTGCTATTGCAGAATTACTAGAAGATTTTATCTGGAGAGTCCATTTCATTCCTCCACATATTCAAATTTTAATGACGTACTATATTCAATATATTTATCATTATTAAAAACAAAACACATCTCACAGCTGAGATATTTAAAGCCACATATCTGTTCCAAAATATTACTCTCCACACTTTGACCTGACTGCATCTTTATAAGCCATTATTATTCTTTCCTTTATTGGCATTTTTTTAATCCTTATTTGGTCGTCCACAAATCCTAGTACATTCAAATATATATTCTAGATCATTTAATACAAAACGTTTGCATTTATAAAATGTCGTTGATGAATATATTACAAAAAGTAGGTTATACACTGCATCCTCCTCTAAGATATGTCTTAGCTACTTTTGGTCAAATATTTCTCTTACAGTTTCCATAATTACGACTTTCTATAGGTTGTCTTTGTTACCAAACATATATGCAATGGGTACCCCTTCTTTGCTAATATTTGCCATACTCCAGATTACTTATTCAGCGTTCCACTGGAAAGGGCCCGGCACTTAAACCATCCCACTTGTGTTGCCATAAATTCCGATAACGCACGAGGTCGGAGAGTGAAGGCAAAAGATGACAGCGAGTGTTAAATAAGGTAATTGACTGGTCTATAAGTTTAAGACATAAAGTTGCTCAATTCAATTCATTTTGATATAACATACATTTTGAAAATACTGTGCATCTGATTTAAAACAGGCATCATACTTTTACTAGGCGATTTGTATTGATTATCACTTTCTTTTATCCAAACCACTTTGTAGGAACAGAAGGTCCCGCAATCGCACGTAGGTTCTCTGCTATTTGTACTTCTACCGTGACCCAGTGAGGAATACCGATCCGGAAGACGCAATCATAGTCAGGTCCCTAATGTTTCCAGTTCAAATACCGACGCACCCAAAAGTTTTCCCCACAGAAGATATCCCTTGGTAGGAGCCATTCGAAAGCAAGTTCTAACTGGCCAGTCCAGACCGAAGACAAGGAACAAACCCGCACAAAGCCCACCTCGGTAGCGTAGATGGTAGCGTGTCTGCCTCACGTTCAAGAGGTCCCGAGTTCGAATCTCGGTCAAGGTGAGTTACCTGGTTAAGGTTTTTTTTTCCAGGGTTTTCCCTTATCCCTACAGACGAATGTCGGGTAGCTCTACGCTCCATGGACCCTGGAAAAATTTGAGAGTCATCTCACCCATTTCATTCACCGTCCGATATGACAACGTTGGAGGACGTAAAATTAAAAGAAAAAAGAAAACGCACAAATAACACACTACCGCCCAACTGCAGCCCATCTTCTCCGACAATCTGGAATCAGATGATGATGATGATACAGTAATTGAGGGACAGAAAAGTCGGCTAGCAAATGATCCACCCCGGCATTTGCCTTCTGACCAGGGGAAATTAGCATAAACCACGAGTCACAATGGGAGGTAGAGGGGCATCAAACCCGGGACTCTCGAATGGAGACTGCATACGTTACAGATGCCTTCTAAATTTATACCTAGATTTAGTGCCTTTTTGAAGCAGTGTTATAATTTCAAAGAGTAACAAAGAGTGAATGCTATGGTTACCAATGCACTCTTACGTGTATTACTTTAATATTCCAAAAGAAATGACAAGGGAATAATCGATTATTATCAACGAGGGATTATGTTCCTCTGAGAATCGATAATTGTGTGAGTAATATTTAAAGTGTGATCAGCACAAAGCTATTTACGTATTGAACTGCTAGGTAACGCAACGCCGAGGTCAAACAGTGCTACTCCAAGTCCTTGTAATTATGCACTATAGCCGTCCATCCCGGTCGGTCTCACAGGACATCAGCAAACAATCAAGCAATAAATACACACGCTCTTCCCTGTATCGTACTAATATGAGTAATTACCCTGAATTTAATTCCATGCCCTCTGAATTGAGAACAACCGTTGTGGAGCTGGATTAATTAGCTATAATGGTTTGCTAGCAATGATTGAGCAATCTGATGAATTCACTAAGTGGATTCCATTATCATAATCGTATTCGGTAACAACAGAACTATAAGCAGATTGCATGCTGGGGGCGACGGCCAATATTTACTCATCATAAAGTAGCAGGCGGAATCTGCCGCGTCGAGTGAATGTGAGAGTGAGACGGAACAGCGTGGCTTTGGGTGGGGTAAACTACATTATATATATCAAGGTAAACATGATGAAAGAGAAAAACCTCGGCACTGTTATAAAAATCAAAGGAATGGAAAATGCACAATTATCGCAGCAGGGCGGAGAGTTAGTCAGCCCAGATGAAAGCTAAAAGTACCGCATCATCAGAGGCAGGCACCAACCCACTGCTATTGTCATTAATTCCTTGTTATGAAGTCCATGAACAGGTTTTATTGCCACGTTTTAACGTACTTTTCACACCGCGCTGGTCAGACATCGGATCGGATGATGAATTGCGGAGCACTATATTAAATCGACTTAGCGCTGACGAATTGAGCCGTCATTTCGTCTAATGTCAGAGAGTCTAGGCGTATTCGTGGTACTCCCAAGTCAAGAAGATTGCTCCAGTGAGTCAATTTATTGATAGAATACCCTGCTGTTTGCGGATGAACAAATATTGATTCATCGGAATGAAAATCAACTGCAAAAATAACTGTAAATTCTAAATAATATAGTACAAAAGTATAATTTTAAAATATCAGAAGAAAAAAAATTATGCCTTTTAAAGGAAATTATAATGTAATATGAAAAATTGTTTCAGGAAATTGGATTTTAGAACAAATATCGAGTTTTAAATATTAAGGATGTAACATAAGTTTTAGAAACAATGCTGATATAGAAGAAAAAGTAAACAAATGCCGAGCAATATGTGGGACAATCCAAAGAACTTTTAAAAACAGAGTGAGAAAGGATACAAAAACGTAAATGTATAAGGTAATGGCTATTCCAACTTTACTATATGGAAGCGAAACCTGGGTGCCAACACAAAAGGATTTAAATAAAATACAGACTGCAGAAATGAAATTTTTAAGAAGCGTTAAAAGTTGTACAATATTAGACAAAATAAAAAATGAGGGTATTAGAGAGGAATTAGAAATCGAAGCAATCTATGGCAAAATATCAGAACGAAGGCAACAATGGCATGAACATATATTAAGAATGGAGGATGGAAGATATCCAAATGCAGTATTAAACTATAATCCAAAAGGAAGAAAACCAGAGGACGATCCAGGAAACGCTGGAGAGATCTACGAAGCCGAAACGGGTAATATGCCCAAACCATGGAATGAAGAAGAAGAAGAAGAAGAAGAAGAAGAAGAAGAAGAAGAAGAAGAAGAAGAAGAACAGCGTAAAACCGCCTTTCTAGAAATAAAGTAATTAACTTTCGTATCTACGAGGGCTGCTCAATAAAGAATCTTTTTTTTTTCCAACGTACCTTTACTCATCCTCATAATTTTGATGGTCCTTCTCGAAATAATCTCCCCTGAATGCGATGCACTTGTCCCAGCGTTTCTGACAGTCTTCAAACACATGCTGGAAACCATTTTTTGAGAGATCCTTCAAAATCGCTTCCGCAGCCTTCACCACTGCTTCTGATGATGGATAATACCTCCCACGAAGGTGTTTCTTCAAGTTAGGGAATAGAGAAAGGTCACATGGGGCTAAATCCGGACTATAGGGAGAGTGAGGGATGCACTTCACGTTGATTTTTGCAAGATATTCAGCAACAACATTATCGTGGTGCAGCATCCAGCCTGCTTCACGGAAATGTGGCCTTTTGCGCCTGATATGGACTTGCAATGTTTTCAGGACATCCCTGTAATTTTGTCCAGTTACTGATGTGTGTGCAGGTACAACATGCTGATAAACCATTCCATGAGTATCAAAGAATGAGATGACCATAACTTTCCCAGCAGATAGGCCACGCCGTGGCTCAGTGGTTAGACCGCTTGGCTCTCACCAAGGCGGCCCGGGTTCGATCCCAGGCGACCGCAAAGTGAGATTTGTGATGGACAACACGGCGTCGGGGCGGGTTTTCTCCGGGATCTCCGGTTTCTCCCGCCATCTCATTCCACCGGTGCTCCATCTTCATCTCATGTATCATCAGTGTCATCGCCTGCGGTGCCGTATGTAGTAAAAGCGGGCGTTAAACACTACACATTTCATTTTCCCAGCAGAAGCAACCACTTTTGCTTTTTGGAGGGTTGGTGATGAAGGAGATTTCCACACTGAGCTTTGCTGTTTGCTCTCAGAATCAAAATGATATAGCCAAGTTTTATCAGCAGTGATTACGTTTGAAAGAAACTTCGGACCTTCCTCTAACATCAACTTTAACTGCATGTTACCTCAATTGCAGCGGTGGGCAATACTGTCTGAACTTGCCAGGTTCTCACAGGCGGAAACCAAGAGTACCAACAATGAAACTACTACGGCGTGTTTGTTTCATATTAAGCTAACAGAATATAATAAGGTTGAATTTTAGTGCGAAAAATGATTACCGTAACCTTCTTTTCTAAGAACCCAGACGATGTAGTTGTCGAAAGATTCTTAAACCCCCCTTCCTCCGTCACTCACTCACTTTCTAAGAATGGTTTGTATAACAGTTAAGTCTTATGAATCTAACTATATATATTTTTTAATTTGTACAGTTGATACAACCTCTCTAGTCATATTGGAAGCTTTTAGGTTAGAAACAATTACCTGTTTGACGTTTGGGGAAATACTGCTTTAAATTGTATTTATCTACTATTTTGTTTTTTTGGTTACCTATTCTGTTTGCATACACGCTGGACCTGTTTTTTGGATTAAGAGATCTCAAAACGGAGAGTTCAGGTGAAATTCAATATTGATATTTTGGATGCAAAGTAATTCCTTCTACTTGATTAAAAAGACTCTACAGAAAGGAAAAAAAAATATTTTAAATTAAATCAATATACTCGTATTTAATTGAATTTGGAGTATTTGTGAAACCACCTTAACAATTGAAGATTGCCTCATGCAACTGTAAAATAAATGAATAGAATAACAAAAATTTAAACCAGTAGAAAAAAAAATCATAGAGTTCTCTTTGGAAGGAAAACAAGAGATATGCAAAACCATATTGAGTTGCCAAGCACATTTAGAAACACTAAAGATTAATATTACCTTGGTAACTGTGGTTTAATTACAAAAGTCTTGCTCATTTTTTTTGAGTTTCCTGGATTAAAAAAGGAAGGGTTATTCACAAGTTGCACGAGAAGTAATTAAGAGAGCTTAATATGGCGATATTGATATATTAGAGATTTGAAAAGTTATGACGGAGCGCGGTAATTATAACCCTGCCAAACGACCTGACATCTTGAAGTGTCGGTCTCAAACTTTGGCCTTAATCGATTCTCTCGCATGACCGCCGTTGCGAGATGAGGCTACTGTCCCCTCAGCAGGTAATTTTGTGGTCGCTGAAGGGCATCTCCGCACTTAGCAACTTCGTTGTAGAAGTCCTGAGTTATTCCCTTTCCTATACACTCTGGGTAAATCTTTGTAAACGACTACAGTACATTTAACCTTAATCTAAACCGGCAGTTTGTACACTACTGTTTATTTAGAGAAAGTATTGCATTCCACCCGTCATTTGTTACTAGTTATTGATCTAAAATACACGTTTTGTGGCTTATTAAAAGGGTTCATGCATATGTGTTGTGTTTAACGTCTATTATTAACATTGCTGATAAATTTAATGATATTGCAAAAGGAAATGTGGAAAGAGAATGAACCATTGATGAGAACCATTGAGGGAAAATCTGATTTACCTCATAGTTTACTTAAGGAGGACGGTCCCGAATTTGAATCCCAGATATCAAGTTCACGAAAGCATGCTACAACGAGCTCCGAGCTTGGTCATCCATGTCGTTATGTATATGTCCGTAAATTTGTGAAACAATAATCAAACCCAAAAGCAAATATCACAGTCCATAATGAGTGCAGCAAACCACATTTTATAGAAACAATTTCGTTGTTTTTATTTCTTCAAAAATTACTCAAACAGCTTTAATTATAACACCAAACTTTTAAAATATTTGAATAATAATTGGACTCTACCTGGTGTCCCAAATGCCTCGTCTTTCACGTAAGTATGCCTTCGTGCGTTAAAAGAGTTGCAGAACGAAACGCCCGGCAGTGGCGTGAGCACACTGGGTGCCACTTCGAACGACAAGAGGAATTTCCTAAGACTGAACTAGCCGGTGTATTGCCACGTGTTTAACTGGAACTGCCCCGTTTCCTTTTGCAACTTTTCTAACATGTAATAGAAGGAGAGGTACGTGGTGTAGATATATTCAATTTTCTAGGAATATGCTCTAAAATCTACATTATTCTGAAATAGCGTGTTATGTAATTTGTGGAGGGAGACAGAGCAATTAGAACAAGCAAGAACACATTACTACTTGGAGTATGTAAACACATCATATTCCTCTCTTTATTGTACTTAATGCGTTGATTTCACGTTATAAAATGGAGACCAGGTGTAAACTATACAGTCTCTTTGAAAAGTGAGTCACTATTCCTGTAAGTATATCTACATATGGTTACAGGAAAAATTAATTACTACAGAGAATGCCTGTAAAACGTAACGAAGCTCATGAGTGTTTATTCATTTTATTACATTATCTACTACATATATTCAGTAATGGAAGTATTGTATTCCACCCAAAGGTTCTGTACGGAGATGTCAGAGTAAACAAATGCTTTGAGACACACCTAAACTCAAACAAGTATTTTTAGAAAATGTTCGATGTATATATCATTGTGAACAGCATACTTCACAATTGAGAAGTTGGTTAAGAAGCATCCTCCAAGGGTGAGTCATTAAGTTTTTAAAAGAAATCCTCCCTTTTCAAACTACCCTTCAATTTTGATGCTTTCAAAAATAGCTATAATGATTTCGATTAAACACTTTAAGATATTTTTATGGCAAAGGAAGAGTATATCACGATTTTTTCTAGAAATAATCTGAAGACCACTTCATACTCAAATGATCTTCCGTAACCTGGTCTTAAACTTTTCCGAGGAAATCCTAGCTTTCAATTTAAAATGCTCATACTTTTCATGAATGGGAAGCAATAATTCGTTATCTTTCTTGTATCTCTAACGTAATTAGAGTGAACCGCTCTTAACGGGTTTGACTTATCATGAAGCTTTCTGTATTCTTGTGTTCCTCTTGAATATAAAATAAGGTGGAAAAACAATGTGCAAAAGTTTACCTCGATTGACGTGAAGTAAAAAAGACTAGGCAATTGTAAAAATGAAAAGGTAGAGCCAGACTGAAAAATTTAATGCCATAGCCGCGATTTGAACCACGGATCTTCTGGTCTCCGTCCAGCCGCTCTAAACCATTGAGCTACTATGGCCAACGTGCCAACATGACATTAACTTCTCCACCTGACTCGTGTTTTTTCCGGTAAACCGCTTAGGAGTTCTCATAAACACATGAGACAACTATCTTAATGGCGACTTAGTATGCTGTAAGTACTTTAAGGCCCGGGCTTCATAGTTCGGACCACTATTATGTACAATTAATGGAAATTAAGGCGTCCTACACACGGCTAGTGTGAAAGAACAATTACTTTCCAATTATAAAACTAATTTGCACAGAAGTGAGTAGACGTAGTCACGTGAGTGTAATACATATTTGGAGAGTTTGAAGAACAGCTATTTTCGTATTTATCTTCCTTTATCTTACCATACAAATAGTAGACCAACATCTCCATATGCTCATCGAGTGGGCGAATAGTAAGGCTCTATTACTCAACCAAACCTAAAGGCTACAAATGGAATAGAATATGTGGGCGGGGGCATATATTGTGTGGAAACAGTGCAAAATGTGCAGTGTGCGCGATATCATTAAGTAAGGAAGTAGGTTACTGAAACAACTGCCTACACGGAACCCGCATTACGAGTTTTCTCAGAAATCACACCTAATTATAATGAAGCGCTGTTTGCAAACTCATTTCCGGCTACTAGGGGCAACAATATTAAACTAGTAGTATAATTCCGTTGCTACCCAGTGTACCCTAATTATAACCATGCATTTAACCTACTGAAAATGAATGAAGGTATACATTCTGAAACAGTACGTTTCGTAAGTTGAGTGGCGAAATAAAAGTGTGTATACCAATTAGAGCAAAGAAGAATACATTAATGTCTGGAGTACATGCTACTGTTATATTTATAATATTTAATGCGTTAATTTCAAGAGACGTAAATGGAGACTTTGAAATTTGAGCCACATATGTTTTGTAACTATACCAGGGCTGTTTAATAAAGAATGGTCACAATTTTGTTTTGACAACGTACCTTTACTCATCCTCATAATTTTGATAGTCGTTCTCAAAATAGTCACCCCTGAATGCGATGCACTTGTCCCAGCGTTTCTGCCAGTCTTCAAAGACATGCTGGAAACCATTTTGTGAGAGATCCTTTAAAATGGCCTCCGTAGCCTTCACCGCTGCTTTTGATGATCGATAATACCTCCTACGAAGGCGTTTCTTCAACTTAGGGAATAGAAAAAGGCCACATGGGGCTAAATTCGGACTATAGGGAGGGTGAGGGATGCACTTCACGTTGATCTTTGCAAGATATTCAGCAACAACATTGGCACTATGCGGCCGCGCATTATCGTGGTGCAGCATCCAGCCTGCTTCACGGAAATGTGATCTTTTACGCCTGATATGGACTTGCAATGTTTTCAGGACATCCCTGTAGTATTGTTCAGTTACTGATGTGTGTGCAGGTACAACATGCTGATAAACCATTCCATGAATATCAAAGAATGAGATGACCATAAATTTCCCAGCCGAAACAACAACTTTTGCTTTTTTGGGAGTTGGTGATGAAGGAGATTTCCACACTGTGATTACGTTTGAAAGAAACTCCGGATCTTCCTCTAACTTCAACTTTAACTGCATGTTACCTCCATTGCAACGGTAGGCGATACTGAACATGTCTGAAATTACTTGGTTCTCACAGGCGGGAATAAGGGGTACCAACAATGAAACTACTACGACGTGTTTGTTTTACATTAAGCTAACAGAATATTATAAGTTTGAATTTTAGTGTGAAAAATTATTACCGTAAAAAATTATGATCATTCTTTATTGAACAGCCCTTGTATCAAATAAAACAAAGTTAAATAAAATCTTATAAATATATAATCCATCAATTACTACATTAAAAATGTCAACATTTAAGCAAGCATGCTGAACTACTACTTGCTCTTTCATTACTATGTACCTTAGCCAATGACAAATGCGCACTCTAAACCAACTAACTCTATATAATTTCGTATAAATATTCATACATTTTATTGCGAACATGCAAGAAACATTAATACTTCTGTCTAATTGTTTACTTTTAGTTCTTTTTAAAGCTGTATTTTTAATTTCGAATTAAATACGAAAAACACTAAGTTTAGTTTTAAAGTGCCAGACAGGATTTGAAGAAAAGTGTCACAAAAACCAAAATATGGGGGAAAAGATTTAGATTTAAGGATTTTAATTCATGCTATTCAATTCAATTAAAATAATAATAAAAATCCTAAACATAATGTATTAGAAAAGGCACATCAATCAGGTTGTGAAATGAGAAGTACTATTTCTAATTATTTCAAACAAACTGCAGTTTCAGGATATATGTACACTTGATAATAATGGTAATTACTCTGGAATCGTAGTTTTCAAGAAAAAGTCAGAGCTGGGATTTGTTGAATTAAACTATTTAATTGCGTCTGTAACTCGAAACATCTGACACTGTCGTTTTCCTAGCCACTATTATTTATTTTCTATTTAATTCACGAAAAGATTTACCAGCTGCGTCATTCTATTTTTTTCAGGACTGGGACCAGATAGGAACTGCTTGTTTTTAAATACACGTGGACTCTTTGTAAATGTGTGACAGATCTGGCAGCACTGTACAGCAAAGAACTCTAGTGTCAAGGACGAGAGCTAGATCTGTTTCTGATACTTAAAATGGCAACGTCTTCATTTCAAGAACAGCGTGTAAACATTCGCACATAAAAACCACAATAGACTCATATATGGTACCATCACCACATGCCTCACTCAACTGGCGATGAATTACAATAGGTGTCACACGACGAAAATGGAGCAAACGAATAATTATAGGCTGTTCTTGCAAGAAAACTTCCCCATTTTAAGTATCAAAAGCATTCCAAACTCTCGTCGCTGCCACTACAGTTCTATGCACTGTACGGTGATGCCATCTCTGCCACGCATTCGCGTGTATACGTGTAGTAAAAAAAACATAAGTTCTTATCTGGTCCCAGTCCTGAAAAAAGGAGGTGTTATAACTTGAACGCACCTTGTAGTGTTTACTTACTTCAGGGTGGCTGAATTAATACTGGCATAAATAGCTTGAACAATCATCAGCATTCAAGTACTTTAGATGAAAGCGAGTGTTTAAACAAGTAAATCGCCATATGCAATATATTAAGGAAGATGCGCCCAGTGCCGCACAGTGCCCAGTACCGCACGGTGTCAGTATCTCGTAGTTGCCGATAGATAGTAGAAGCTCATGGTGTGTATTTAGACAAACAACTATCTTTGTTACCAACGGAAAGTTTTCCCTCCTCTTTGACCATTGAATCAGAAGTTATTGTTCAGAGAAGTCGTATAGTGAACTGGAACTGGGCTGTTAATAATTTGCTGACATTGCTGCAGCCTTGTCTGGTGAAGGACTAATTAAGTATTTGTACTCATATTATTTGGTATTAAGTAGACTACACAAACACAAAATACAGTGTCGGTTTAAAAGAATCGGGCCGTGCTACGAGGTTATGTATACGTACGCTCAGTACCGTACGATTGCAATTTTCCAGGTACCGTACCGCCAAGAAGAAAGGGAAATGTTTAGAAAAAAATATGAAACAAGCAATAAAGAATGTGATAGAAGGATCAATGAGCCTGGGAGTAGCAATATATATATATTGCTGAAACATTAACATCAACTCTGTATAAGTTGATGTTACAGGAAAAGGTACAAAAACAAAGGAACAAACCAATAGCAAAGAGACGCAAGACTAGCATTAATAAAACTATAAATAGAGAACCAAGCTCTAACTCTGTGCCAACAGAAACTGCAAATAGTGTAGAGCTTTTGAAGACTAAAAGAAAATTAAATTTTGGAACCAAAACCAGTGTTCATTGAAGTGTTCTAACAGAGTGTATCATTTGCCTAGAAATCACAGACGAGGCTTGGGTTCAGTGTGTATCAGTGTGTTCAGTGTGTAGGGTTGGACACATTGAATGTACAGGGCAAGAGAACATTGATTTTTATAGATGTGATCACTGTGTTTAAAAAAATGTTTCATTAGTTCTAAGACATTTTTATTTTGTTGTGATAATCTCTGGAGAACGTTTTGAAAAATGTATTATCATGATACCGTGTTCTGTTTTTATATCCAAAATGCAATAATAGTGATAAGAATAACTTGTCTTGTGATTTATTATGCAGTTACTCTTTCTTAACTTAGAAACATGTATTTATTTACGTCCGTCCGGTACTGGGAAACAGCTTTTGAGATGCGCAATTATCACTATTATTTAATTTAGTTATTAAGAGTCAACTTGACCCGCGTTCATGAATGTTCATTACCAATGCTGTTTATGCATGTTATTAGCTTCATGATGATAGTAAGAGCTACTTGTTCTCCATTGCATTTTCTTTAATTTTTTAAGAAAAAACCTTAGGTGTGCGGTACTGGACGCATCTCCCTATGTCTTATTGTATAATTTGCATAACTTAAGAGGGTGAAATTAGCACACTTTTTGAATGTAGTGCTGAAAATAGTGAAACGTCAAATTTGATCATGCATAACGCCTCATATATATTTTGTTAATCTGTTTCTGTTATACTGTTTATAGAAAATTTAGGGTATTTTATTTGTAATTTTAACATGTCAATTTACGATTCTTTTTCCTCTTGGGTATAGCCCTTTTAACTGGTATGTTAATTTTGTTTTAGATTTTAGAAAGAATTGTTGGTGATTTATTTCGTAGAAGTATAATTTTAAAGAAAGGTTTTGTGTAGCGTTTGTATCAAGAACGCTTATATGTCACTTGCAGAACCTTTGGAGGTTAGGTAATTATTTCAGCTAAAAAAGAATTTCCAGTCCCCTGGTGTGCATCAGGTTGTGAAGCTCCTCGCTCGACCACAGCCAGTCTTATGCTCTTTTTAATAAACATGCCTAGAGCTTATATCAAAGTGTATCCAAATAAAGCGTTTTCTGAGATTGGCTGGGGGATTTTGTGTAAAGCTCCATCATATTTTCTAAAAATAGGGAGCTAATTAATTATCCGGCTTTACACAATGTATCGTGCTTCTCTGAAACGTACACACAGAGTAAAAACGTCCCCTTCTTGAATCACATAAAGGTGGAAATTAAACTATCGTAACCCTCAACTGTTTCAAATACGTGTGTTTTATTGTTTCAATATGTCAAATGTATATCAGAATGAATAAAACCTCCAAAAATAAGAATTTTCATTTAATTTGCTGCTGCACGTTCGTGTTCTTTTTTTTTTTTTCCAGAGCAACTTTGCCTTTTACTCTTTCTTCACTTCCACTGCTAATCATATCTTGAAAGTTGTAACAAGGTTTCCCCATTGTAGTTTGAATTGGTCCTTTAATATTGTGTACCACTTTTTCAGCACAATCTTTCCCCATCTCGTGTCAATTTATGCGGCTATCAGTTTCTTCGGGTAACCAATTGTTTCATCTGGATTACATTTTGCTCTAACTTTTTCTGTTTAATCATTGAAGGTTACCAGCAGCATATCGATAAATCCTTGGTTAATAAATAGTTTCCGTTAATTAAGTAAAATTTCTCACTCCTGCACGTCCATTCTTCGCTATAAAAACTTTCATCTTCCCAGCGTTCTTTTTCCACAAGGAAGATTATTGATTTTCGCTCCATAGCAACCGTTCATTTCTTTATGCTGACGTCAATTGTACCAACCAATATACACATCTTGTTTACGTTCTTCCTGGAATTTCACTTCCTCATACTTAATATCAACATTATAATATTTTTAAACATTTTTCATAAATTCTAAATAACACTACCAAGTAAATAAACAAAACTCATTTTTAGTGCCAAACAAAAACAGCTATTACAAAGTTCTGTATATTTCACTTTCAAAATCTTATGGTTTACCGGTCATACAATTGTTCTTAATAAGAACTTCAAAAATATATTCCGGAAGACTCAATATAAACATTTCATTTGTTATGTAAACAGCTTATATATTATTTTAATTAAAATATTGGTGCCAGTTTTGGGAAAATCAAAAACTCGAAAACTTCCATCAGTAAGAAGCAGACCTGAATCTTTGTGTCGCATTCTTTGAAAGTTGCAGAAGCATTTCTTTTAGATTTATTCTGTCTTCGACGAACGGAAAATCAACGTGGGGAAGTAGGGTTTCAGTAGGCATCAAAGTATGCATTTCCCTGACATTTTGATATCCAATTTTTGATTCAGCTACCATAGGCAAGCGGCAGAAGAAGTAATTGATTAATTAGCAAAACTTGAAACGTAATGGATGATTATGGTTGTATCAAAGCTTAAGAAGCCTCTAGCAGTAATTAACTTTCTGTCAAGAGCACTGCTTCACTAATTTTAAGTTGGAGGGAAATGTCGGTCAACCGGTGTTTACCTCGTCTTGTTCCTTGAAAAGCTGTAGTAATCGATATCCAGCACAGATGTTTACCAGATGTTTTTTGAACAGAGAGTAGCATCACTGTCACATTCTCAGAGCGGCCTGGAACCGGTTCGCTAAAAGTTAACCCTATAATAATGTATATCAATTATATCTGACAGCATGATGACGTCAAAAGCAGGTCTTCTTTTAAAAGCATCTTTTAAAGATCCGCCTTAACAATCAATCATACAGCGTGTTTTCTTTTCCAACGCCGAGCATCATGGAAGTAAAAATATGTGAGGTCCATATAATTGCTTTCCTAATTATATCACAAATAAGCTTTCTAACAGCATTACTCCCAAATGCGAACACATTTGGCAGGCGCGACTATAATCATAATAAACTTGCTAGAGATGTGGGCACGAAATAAGGAGTTATGTGACTGCTTCCCCTGGGTAGATATACAACTTATCGTACACGCATGAAATGCGGATCCTCGTGCAGTTAGATCGCTTTTTGAAGGCGTGAGAGAGCGATTTGATGATGCCTCGAATATTGATAAAAATCCAATAGGCACACTTTTGAAAAAAAATCATGATGTGCTTAATGAATTTCATATTTGGGTGTCCGAAAGATAAATTTCGATAAAAAGCTTATCATTTTTCAATGTTTTTATTAATTTGTGACTTAGAACTTTCGATATGTATAGGTATTGTTAGAAAGACACATTTGTGAGTGCGTGTGTTTGCGTGTCTGTGTGTGTGTGTGTGTGTGTGTGTGTGTGTGTGTGTGTGTGTGTGTGTGTGTGTGTGTGTGTGTGTGTGTCCGCGCACGCATGTATACAATTTTTAATAATTCTTCCATCATTAAAAGTGAAGCTGTTTCCAACAGAAAAAAGTCTATAAACTATTTAAAAATATACGATATACCTAAGTTGTAGTGGAATTCACACAGTAATGGGCAAATTATTAGCAAAAGTGCTATATTTTATATGTTGTGTACTTTAAGAGAAATATAAAATATACAGTATGGCAATTAATACTGAATGTTCAGAAAAAACCTTTTAATATTTAGTATGACCTCCCTTAGCTTCAATTAAGGTCCGAATTCGTCTTGACATTCCTTCTATTAAGGTTTTACACAAATCACAACTTTTTCCATCTTTTCTCCATATGGAAACACAGGACTCAAGTTGAAATTTGGTAGTGGGCCCCTCTGCTTTCATTTTTTGTTGTTGAGAATATACCACAGATTTTCTATTGTGTTCATTTTGGACTATTTTGTGGTCAATCCAGGAGAGATATCCCATGTGTTTTGAGTTTTTCAGTGACACTTTTTCCTCGATGGTATGGCGCTCCATCTTGCATGAAAATACCACTTTCTGATGGAAACTATTTACTGTGCGTTGGTACCACGAAGCTACCATAACATTTCAGCTCATTGAGTCCAGTTTGAAGTGAAGATGAAGAAATTTGTGATTTGTGCAAAACCTTAATCCAAGGGATGCCAATACGAATTTTGGCCCTAAATGAAGTTAAGGGAGGTCACATTAAATATTAAAAGGTTTTTCCTGGGCATGAGTGTCATCTTGTGTATTGTATATTTTTCTTAAATTACCAAAGACCTTTGGTCATATGTCCAATACTCTATAACTTAAGTAACATGTTATTGTAATGTAAGCCTAGAATTAGTCAATTTTTGCCCTAAAAGAACTTATCGAGCAAATGAGATACACATCCTGTTAATTTCAACAAATGTCCACTAATTTTCACCGACATTTTTTAAAAGAAAAATGTTCTATAAGTTTTTGGAATAAGAATATTGGAGTAAACTGGGTTTTGGAATACAAACAAGATGATGCTATACTCCACAATTATAAATAAAAGAAGCCCTTTTTGCTTTATTGTCAACCAACACTTGACGCGTTATACTTTATAATCATAAATGACTTATTTTGAATGATATAGTGTCTGGAAAGTTTTATAAACGTGCTTAAATTTATTTTAGCTGCTGGTATGCATACTTTTAAAGTGTATATGTAATAACAATACGCATTTGTGTATATTAGCTATAGAACTTGGCAAAAAAATATTGGATATCTTACAATTTTCCTTTGATTACACGAACAATGCCTAGTTTATATATTGCAAAAGTTTTGAATTTTTCTCCATTTATCTGTGATATTGGAAATATTGGGCATATTATGCCATGTTACATTTAGTATGTTTTCTCACTGAATAAAGAATAAAATGCCTAGAAAACTATTTGCGCAGAGACTATGAATAGAATAGCTCGGATAAATAAATATTAACATTTCGTTTATCCTTTCATTATGAAATACAATTGACTATTTCAACAGATATTAAATATATGGCTAAAATAAATTAAAACTACACTAGAAATTAATTTATAATGCACCAAAATATTACAAAATAGATTTTCTTTCAGTCAAAGGCGTAACAAAATCTTGCAGTGGATTATATTAAATGCAGGAGACATCATTAAATCCTCGAACTCATAATATCATTGTGAGGTTACTCTAACTCTCAAGAAATTATCTCTAATTGGGAAACAAATAAATAAACCCATGGAGATAAAGGTAAACTCATAAAATACATACATATACTTCCAACAGCCTTTTCCTGGAATTAATATTCCGCTGTACAATCTGGACTGTTCTTTCACTCTTCCGGAGTTTATACAAAGAGTAGGTGATGTCAAGATCCACAGTTATCGATCGTTTTGAATCAACCTCTGCATTGGTAGCTACAACGAAATCGATTCCTTTTCTTGCAGATATTTAACATGTTAAAGAGGACGTAAACAGGAAAATATGGTTTTGTAAGAGGACAAAACCAGACCGCATTATCTTACCTGTAAGGTTTCTTAGTTGTTATTTCAAAATTGTGCTTTCATTTATTTTCACATGCTTGATGACGTCTTTCTGATGACTACCCATTGTTTCAGACAGTGTACATTAAGTGATGATGAAATCCCTTCCTAAACAGAGCGTATTGCTGAGTACTTCTTTTTGTCTCCATTCATCTGTCATAACAATAACAGAAACTGCGGCAGGTAATGATGTTACAGCATTTTATGCTCGGAATTTGCATAATGAAGTAATTGTTTCATGTAGCAACATTTCTCCGTCTCGGTCCTATGCTAATAACTTCTTCATTGAGGATGAGTCGTATTACGATAGTTGTTGAAATGTTGACAAGTAGATTACATCGATTTTGTGCCTTCAGCTATAAACTTTTTTGGCTTCAAATTTAACTATGGAATAAAATGTCTTGTAACTTTTAATTAATTTAACAAAGCAAGAAACCTGCAGTGCATATCTTTAGCAAATTAAAATTTACTGATTTAGAACATAATCATATGTATTGTAATCACACTACTTTCTGTACTCATTCTTCCACAAACTATTCTTACAAACACTTATTCTTCTATAGCTTCATGTTAATGGAGATATACATTTGTAGAAATAGGCTCAAATGATATTTATCTTTTAAAATACCCGTCTCGGTAGCGTAGATGATAGCATGTTTGCCTCACGTTCAAGAGGTCCCGAATTCGAAGCTCGGTCAGGGTGAGTTACCTGGATAAGGTTTTTCCGGTTTTTTTCCGCTTACCCCTTCAAGACGAATGTCCGGTAACCGTAAGCTCCATGGACCCCGGACTCACATGAGCATCACTTCACCCAATTCATTCACCGTCCGATATGACTTAACGTTGGAGGACTTACATTATTCATACAAGGGGCGTCCAGAGAATAAGCTCTGTTTCAATTTATCTCCGCTGCAGCGCTGCGATCGCAGTTCCGCACATGCGCAGTAGACTCTCTGTATCAAGAAGAAACGTGCGCCATTGTGAGATTGCTGTCATTCACGTACGGCTTTTTGTGCTTGTTTACAATGTCAGTGTTGATTGAAAATCCCGCCGCTTGTGAAATGAGATCTGTGATTCGTTTTCTGAATGCTAGGAAAGTGAAACCAATTGAAATTTATCGGCAAATTTGCAATGTCAAATGGTGTTGTGTTTCTTCACGACAACGCACGACCACACACTGCAAATGCTACGAAAAACATCCCACAGGGATTTGGCTGGGACGTATTTGACCATCCGCCTTACCGCCCTGACCTCGCTCCTAGCGACTTTCATATGCTTTTGCATCTCAAATCTTTCCTTGGCGGTCAACACTTCAACAATGACGAAGAGCTGAAAGAAAATGTTTCCAACTGGTTGAAGACACAGGCGGCAAAGTTCTATGCAGAAGGTATACAAAAACTTGTGCTTCGATATGACAAATGCCTGCAAAATGTTGACAGTTGTGTGGAAAAATAGTTTAAGAAGTGTAGAATTTTGTGCAATAAATAATTTTTCTGTATCTGTACACAATTTAATTTTATTACCGAACAGAACTTACTTTCTGGACGTATTTTTTGTAGTAATTTACGTCCTCCAACGTTAAGTCATATCGATGTATGGAATGGGTGAAATGACGCTCAAATGAGCCCAGGATCCATAGAGCTTAGAGTTACCAAACATTCGTATTTTATGATAAGGGAAAACCCCGGAAAAATCTTATCCTGGTAACTCACCCTGACCGAGTTTCGAACTCGGGACCTCTTGAACGTGAGGCAGACACGCTACCATCTACGCTACCGAGGCGTGCTTTTCTGGACGTACCTTTGCATGAACAGGAGAAGAAGAAAATAGTGCATACTTTTAGTACCTACAAATACGCGGTAAATAGATTGTGCTGATATGCTGATTGATAATTAATCAGTCAATTTTACCTACCATTCTGTTCACATGCAATTAGGAAATTACATCTAAATGCAGTCTGTAACAGGCAAGTTAGTAATACAACAACAGAACCAGTAATATAGGCGGCGTGGTGATGCAGATAACCTATCCACGTTTAGGGTGCGCAGTAGGAATGCTATCGCTTCAGTAATGCTTTTGAAACTGCTAACACGTTTATAATCTTCCAGCGCTACAAGAGCTACTACCAACACTCTTATCTCTTCCATAAATGATCCTTCAAGAAATCAAAACACCGTTCGAAAATATAATCTGACTTCATTCATCTTAACACTTCGCTAACTAAAGACAAGAAGTTTTAACGTGTGGAGATACTTCTTACCTCTCTCTCGCTTTTGCATTCACGCTACCTCTGCGTTTCTCTTCCCGTCCCCTTTCCATTCCCTCTCAATATTTTCTCATTTCTCTCTCTCTCTCTCTCTCTCTCTCTCTCTCTCTCTCTCTCTCTCTCTCTCTCTCTCTCTCTCTCTCTCTCTCTCTCTCTCTCTCTCTCTCTCTCTCTCTCTCTCTCTCTCTCTCTCTCTCTCTCTCTCTCTCTCTCTCTCTCTCTCTCTCTCTCTCTCTCTCTCTCCCTCTTTTAATCTACCTTTTATACTCAAGCGCCTTTACACTCATCTCCCCTCTCTGCAACTTACCTGTAATGTGATGTATTGAAAACCGGCTACTAAACTGTTAGTCCTAGGGATCTTAATAGAAATAATATATGTATATGCGTATTTTACAAATACGACATACTGTCAGAATTTTAGGCGTATGAAATTTTATTATGCTTTCTTTGAAAAAAGAAAGAAAAAAAGTCGGGATAAAGTCTTACACGTTGTAAGTCGCCATTAAGATACCTGTCTCATGTGTTTACGAGAACTCCTAAGTGGTTTACCGGCAAAAACACGAGTCAGTTGGAGTATTTAATGTCATGTCGGCACGTTGGCCATAGTAGCTCTAGGGTTAGAGCGGCTGGACGGCAACCAGAAGATCCGTGGTTCAAATCCCGGCTATGGCATTGAATTTTTCAGTCTGGCTCTATCTTTTCATACTTTAGCCTACACACGGTCAGTGTGAAAGAACAATTAATTTCCACAGTTTATCATGGAAGTGGAGGAGGATGGGACTATTACATGTCTATCCTTGTATCAAAAGTAGCAAAGGTACACTGAGGCATGCTGTATACCGCAAGCCTACACACACCGATCTCTATCTGAACGCTCATAGTTTTCATTATAAGTCTCAACGACTGGGAGTTCGTAATACACTGGCCCACAGAGCTTTGTCTATCTCTGATCCCAGCCACTTAAAACAAGAATTACAGCATCTGAAACTCACTTTCCGTCAAAACGGCTACTCCGAATATGACGTTGAAGCCTCGATCACTAGAGCTAAGAAAGGGAAACCTGTAATACTGCAAGCGTCAGATAAGCCTACCGCTACAGTCTGCATCGGGTTTACCGGCAATCTATCCGGCATAATCAGCAGAATTCTCGCCAAATACAACATCAGGACCATCCATAAACCACCTCCAAAGATTAAACATCTGTTGTGACCAGTGAAAGACAAACTGGACTTCCAAGTTCCGGGAGTGTACCGTATTTCCTGTGAATGTGGGACACCGTATACAGGACAAACCGGAAGGGCCATCACTATCAAAATAATCGAACATAAACGGAGCATTCGTTTAATGCAACCTGAGAAGTCTGGGCTGGCAGAGCATTGTTTTGATAACGACCATAGAGCCAATTTTCGGGAGACGACCATCTTGGCAAAATGCAACAGTTACTGGTAGCGGAGAGTTAAGGAGGATTTGGTAATTTCCTCCGAGAGGAGCATGCTTAATCGTGATGCTGGATTTCAGTGGCAACCGACCTTAAAATGGAAATCCGTCGACTTAAGAAGCACAAATAAATTCAGTTTGATAATCAAGTTAAGTAGTTAAATTTCTTACACAATTAATTTCTATACTCACGCCATCTCCAGAATTTTGTTTTGTAAACAGAATGTTAAAAATCTGTAACACTGCCATATCCATTTCCATCAATTCCTTTGACAGGCAGCTCCTACTTACTTTCCTTCAGTGTAAGCAGATTGCAAGTTACACATGGACTAATAAAGTGCAGAGAACAACGAAGGTGCCCGCCTCGGTAGCGTAGATGGTAACATGTCTGCCTCACGTTCAAGAGGTTCCGAGTTCGAATCTCGGTCAGGGTGAGTTACCTGGATAAGGTTTTTTCCGGGGTTTTCCCTTATCCTGAAAGATGAATGTTGGGTAACTCTAAGCTCCTTGGACCCTGGACACATTTGAGCATTAATTCACTCATTTCATTCACCGTCCGATATGGCTTAACGCTGGAGGACGTAAAATTACAACAAAAAACAACAAGGAAGGCAACTTTTAAAATTTGAAAAGAGGTATGACTAATTAACTGGTTAAACACTGGACTATAAAATTGAACATAGCCATCTTATTTGGAAGTATTATTGCTCTATAACATCATGAATACACAGTTTGTATGTGTGTAAGAATAATTTTATGAATATATGACATAATAGACAGGAATATAGTAAAATAAAACCGGTTTTTTATTTTAAAAAATAGCTTTTCAGCCAGACAGTAAAATTCAATGCCATAGCCGGGATTTGAACCATGGATCTCCCGTGGTTCTACACGGCTAGTGTGGAAGAAATGATTATTTCCATCAGTTTTTCTATTCTTTAGATTCTAATCTTATGGGGATTTAGAATATAAGTTTTGCAAAATACAGCTTTGTAACTGCATAAATTAGTTTTCTTTACTTTTACTTATCAATTAGAATTAAATTAACTTGATGTAGAATACTTAGAGCTATAACAAACTAGCTCAAGGAGCACCAATTGGCTTTTGCAAACTATAAGTTAAGTCTTGCGGAATGTAGAATCACTATCAGGTTTCTGTGTACAGCTAATCATCACAGGCTGTGAATTAGAGGCACTGTCCCGAAAACACAGCCTACGTGTATCAACACACCCGTCTACACCGTAACAAATTGAATCTCAAGTATGCATGGACTCCTTGATTCCTGTGCAAGTGACATGCAAGGATTTATAGGTCATCACACCCAAGTATCCCTCCGTCAGGAATTTTATCAGGGACCTAGGCACGGTCCATGGCACATATACGACGTAATTAGTTCATGAATCACACAGGTTGGACGTCCGTACAGCCGCCGAAACCGAGTTATACAAATAGCTTAAATATTTTCACACAATTGTTCTGTAATTATCGGTGTTCTCCATTGGAATGCAAATTGAAATGATGAGGTTTTCGTGAGCAGCGGCCGTTTCACAGCGAATATCAGAAAACCACTAATATGCAGTGGGGGAGCGAAACGGTGGGGTGATGGAACGAAAGGGGAGGTACAAAGGGAGCGAACGGGCTATTACACCACTCCCGCAGAAAGTAAAGATTAATTCAAACAGAGTGCTGGACAAAGAGGCAAGAATGTCCATAAACCTAATGACGAAAATATCTCTTGCCATTAATGTTATTACACCCCAGCCTATCGGAGGTCACACATGTGAAGTTTTTCAGGCTCAAAATAAGGTCTATAAGCCTTTCTCTTATGAACGTTTGTCATTTGACATAAAATAACTTAATAAGCCTTTCCTTTAAGATAAACAGGTACTGAAGGATTAAACATATAGCCAAGGGCGTAAAGTCGCCGCCTACGAACTGGAGCTCTCCAGTTTAAGAGGATTAAAATGACGTGATTTTTATACACCTACAGGTCTTCAGGGGAAGCTTCTATATCTTTGATATAGATATGTCTCCGGAAATACACGTTCAGGGAACCCTGGAATGTACTAAAAGGCAATTTAAAAGTTCTGTGTGTATTTGTGTGACCGTTTTTGTCAACTATATGAGTCAAAAGTTACAAAAAAATATCCTGTTACCGAAAATAAAATAATTTTTCAACTGGGGAACAAAAAAAAAGCTATTTTTATATACCCGAAACAAAATAGGCAAATTCTTATGTAAACTGATCTGCTGATTCCAAAAATGCCCCTCAAAATGTTGTATCATGTAACGTTTTTTAGGTATTCATAATTTTTTATGAAAACTTACAGAAATGTGATGTGATAACTCATATTTGATCAATTGAAAATAATAGGTATTTTATTGCCAAATAACACTGAAAATAATAATAATTATTATTAATTATTATTAAAATAAATAAACACAAGATAATGATGAAAACCAATACCTGAATTATCTCAGAAGTGTTTCACTGTTGATTTCTTTTCTTTTTCTTTTTTTTTTTTTTTTTTGACTCTCCCGTTTGAGGAACCAACAATAGTCTCCGAACATGGCTGAATCCCAGCGACCCCGGTAACGTCTTTCCATCTCAGAAATGTCCTGGTGAAAACGCTCACCTTGCTCATCACTTACAGCTCCTAGGTTTGTAGGGAAACTATCAAGGTGAGAGTGCAAAAAGTGGATTTTAAGTGACATACGGCAACCCATTTCTTTGTAGCCCCTTAATAGTTCTGAGACTAAAGTTTCATAATTTTCTTCTTTGTTGTTGCCCAGGAAGCCTTCCACCACTGATTTAAATGATTTCCATGCTGCCAGTTCAACACGTTTACGCTTTGATTAAAAAACACTGTCTTTAAGAAGTAGTCTTATTTGAGGACCGACAAATATACCTTCCTTCAATTTAGATTCACTTATTTTGGGAAAGATACTTCTTAAATACTCAAATGCACTTTCACTTTTGTCCAAACCTTTAACAAAATTCTTCATTAACCCGAGCTTTAAATGAAGTGGGGGGGGGGGAAAGAACTTTGTTTGGGTCTACTGGAGGCACATACTTAACATTGCTTGCTCCAGGGGTATAGGCTTCCCTTTTCCCCCACTCTTTCACTACAAAATGCTTGACCAGTTGTCCTGCTGTACCATAAGCACAAAAAACAGCATTTGTGAAACCTCCCTGCAGTCCCGTTGGCGATGCAACTACCTTGAGGTCACTACAGATTTCCCAGCCATGGTTTTGGTAACTAATAGCATCTGAAATTATGGACATGGAATCGTATGTCTCCTTCAATCCCATGGCATGAAATAAAGGTATTGAAGGTAGTAAATTGCCATTATGAAGCAACAATGCCTTTAAGCTGTATTTAGAAGAGTCAATGGCTATTACTTTAAATTAAGTCAATATGAGTTGGTATCATACCTCATTTCTGTAATGTTATATAAAAGAATAAGAATATCTCAAAAACGTTACGTGATACAGAATTTTCAGAGGCATTTTTGGAATCAGCGAGTCATTTTGCATAAGAATTAGCCTATTTTGTTTCGGATACAAAAAACGTGTTCCCTAGTGATTAGGTGCATCATAAATAATGTCGCTTTTTGATTTTGGTGTTTTGGAAAATTTATTGTTTCTTTGGTTTGGAAATGTTATTTACAGGATGTCATAGCCAGTGTTACGTAACATTACGAGCATGTATCAGTCTTCAGTTATTAATAAACAATCACAAAATGAAGATAACAAAGTTTGAGCTTAGACCCCTTCTAAAGCACTACTGGAAACAAAATTACAGAGCCTCTGCCGCAGCTCGAAAAATATGTGAAATGAAAGGAAGTGTCGTTACTGTGCGTGTGGCACAACGATAGTTGCAACGTTTCAACAATGGCAACGAAAACACTAACGCTTTAGCACGTTCTGGAAGGCCTAAAGTACCGAATATAGAGGATACACGCCAAGTTTTGCGAGCAAATCAGCAAAAAAGTACCCATAGGCTTTTAGAATTTGGTGCATCAAAAGATAACATACGATGTCACATTAAGACACTTGGAAAATCATACAGAAGCTGTAGATCTGTACCTCATGAACTGACACCTCAACAGGCTGAACGTAGACTGAATATCTGTCGTCGGTTTGTTCGTAATCCAATGGATTCCATAGATTCCGGAGGTTCCACTCCCATTAGTCCTGGACTCGTAGGACAAGGACCCGGGTCTACTTGGACCAGGGAGTTACCGAGCTGTCCCGAAAGGGTGCCCGGCTCCTCCGTGGGGCTTTCCGTAGGGCAAGACCTAAAGATTAACAACCCCACCCCCCAATCTGGTCCTGTGGACTCAAGATGGGATGGAAGTGGATACGCCACTTACGCGCGCCAACACCAAAATAGGAAAGCTACCGAACAACCTCGGTAGGGCCGCCTGGTGATCTAGCACACCTTCAACTAGCTATGCTGGCTAGTACGCGGGAATATTAATGGCTTCCCTCAACCCCGTCCGGAGACGTACCCGATCTCCCACGGGTATTGGGAACTACTGCCCCCTCGAGTCCAACCCAATCTGAACAACTCCCCAGCATGATAGATTTGTCAGGAGAATTGTTACTTGTGATGAAAAATGAGCCGATCACCAAACCCTGATGCCTCGAAACAGTGGCTTGAAGCCCGCAAACCTGCCAAAGTCATCGTAAAAAAATCAGTTCGGTACTAAAGTAATGTTGTGTACCTGGTAGAATTCTTAAGGAGTAATTCACTGGGAATTTGTTTCAAACGGGTGGGCAACTGATACGGTTCTTTATTCTCAACAACTGGAACGAGTTCATGAAATGTAGAGACGGAGATACAAAGCATTAGTTAACCGAAGTAGAGTTGTATTGCAACAGGACAATGCAACACCCCATAATGTATCAAAAACCAAGGAAAAATTACGAAATTGGGAGGAATAGAACTGCTACCACACCCAGCATACAGCCCTGATCTCATACCATCAGATTATCATGTTTTTGGATCCATGGCCCATTTTCTACCTGAAACGTGACAACTTTGAAGCACTGCAAGTGTGTGTCACCAAATTCTTCGCATCAAAAACCAGAAACTGGTATACCATCATAGCATGGTAAATCTCGCTGAAGGATGGCTCAAAACCATAGAATCTGATGGTCTACACTTTGAAAATTAGTTAATTGCTTGTCAGAACAAATTTAAAACAATTGTTTTTCTTAAAAAGCGACATTATTTATGAGTAGGGGACGGATTTTGCCCTATTTGCCTATTTTACTCCTTTGTTCAGAAACGTAGGCTTTTAAGTTATAAGCACGTTTTCTACAATTATTGGCATAATTTCTTACTTTTTTAGTTCATATAAATGCCTATTTCATATGTTTGTGCCTATTATGCTTATTAGTGCCTAAAACTGCCTTTTTGGCCAATTTCTTCTGGTTGTAATTTGTGACAACAGCTTTTGCATTTGTTGATTTCAACGTGAAGTTTTCGGGGAAGAGACATTTCTTACTGCGGCACATTGGATATACAAAAAGAGGTTTGTAAGACTTGAAGCTTTCACGGCGAGCATTACTAATCAAGGCTTCGCGGGTGATCAGCCGTGTAAAATTAATAAACGTCGAGCTTTCGGCCATTGTAAGCTCCATGGCCTTCTACTCCATAAAATGAAATGAAATGTGTAGTGTTTAACGCCCGCTTTTACTACATACGGCACCACAGGCGATGACACTGATGATACATGAGATGAAGATGGAGCACCGGTGGAATGAGATGGCGGGGGAAACCGGAGATCCCGGAGAAAACCCGCCCCAGCGCCGTGTTGTCCACCACAAATCTCACTTTGCGGTCGCCTGGGATCGAGCCCGTTCTACTCCATAGATCTATAGATCATGAAGAAGGCCATGGAGTTTACAATGGCCGAAAGCTCGACGTTTATTAATTTGACATGGCTGATCACCCGCGAAGCCTTTATTAAAAAGGGATTTATTAAATAGACACGTGCAAATTGGCCCAAAACTTACCATACTAAATTTAGTTTTTTCGTCTTAAAATTAATATAGACATGCTTCAAATATATAAAGTTTTTTTGTTGTTGTTGTAGTGGCACTACAGAAAACGTCACATCTACAGCTGTATCGTAGCTTCTATCACGCAATTTTAAACTCAGATATCTCAGATTCTATATTTTCTACATTTTCCTAACTTCATGTTCCACAGGATGTAGTTTTCTGTTAATCTGTATGAAATTCTAAACATGTCCATAAGCGCAACTATATATTAAGTGTACCCATTTACATTTGTTGTGTAAATGTTCTTTGTATTGAAAATGATTATAATGCTTACTTATTAATGAAAACGCTTAGGAAAACAAAAATTTTTAAATAGGTATGATTATTTTTTCCTTCGTTAATATGGCGAAGACAGATATTTCAAATAGGTACAGGTCATTAATAGGTTAAAATGTGTGCAGAAACTTATACCCCAAGCATTAATTTTTAAAATTACAATATCTAGGGCATTTTTAAAATCGCCTGTAATTTAGACATAAACTGCCAATACCTCAGAAACTATTGTAACTAGAAAGCTGAAACTTGGTTTTATTCCATTCTTGATAAATGGTATAAATTTGAAACAAGTCTAACAAAAGCTTCAGATATTTCAATTTTCATCCTTTAGGCCCCCCCCCCCTCATAATCCATGTTTTTATTTTTGGACGTAGTTAATTACTTCACACCTTTCTGCACAATATGGTTCTTACTTAGTGAAGTGGATTTATATGTATTTTAATTATACGACAATATCTGTTATTTTAACTTTTTGTGGAGCCATTATGAAATTTGGAATAGAGAAACGTTTAGCGAATTTATTGCAGTATATGTTGCGATGATTGTCAGTTTGTTATAGTGCATTTTAGGGGCCATTTTACTAAAACTGTGTATTTCTAAGTGTTTACTTTGCAAATTTTTAGTGCGTATTAAAGTGTTTAAACCGCATATTTTTAGTGTCTTTTTGCCTACCTATTTCGCACATTTCAGTGCTATAAATCCACTCCCTACTTATGAGACAGTATCTATAGTTACTGAAACTTGCCTCCGTACTCTGATATGTTGCAGAAGAGATTTTCATAAATTTTATCTTTAATATTTAATCAGAGAATGCTCAATAAGAGTTTACCAAACTCTTATATTAGAACTGACTGGACCATAACGTAGTTTCATGTCAAGGGATTGACAGCCTGTGTAGAAAAATTCAGTAGCTAACATAAGTGAAGTTAGATTAACTTTATAAGACAATTGGGTTATGAGATTATACTATTCTGTGATTAGAAAATTGCAGATGTTAGATATAAAAAAATTGATAACGTGTGAAAATCAAGAGCTTATCGATGATGATGGTAATGAATGGATTTTTATGATAGACTACTATATCCTACAAACTTAACATATGCTTATCACTCCAGGAAAGATAATTTATAGAATCCTAAATAATTCTAAGCTGGCATTTGTACAAAATAAGCTAAGTTTGGCAAGTTTTCGTTTCTTGATTTTAACCTGATCGAATATCAATATAAATACGCAATTCTACCGCAGTAAAGACTAGCCACACAAAACTTTCTATTCTGTTTTTAGAAAAGAGTCTTGAACGAAATGTATTTGTTATACATAAGTCAAAAGTCCTGCTATTGGCATATGATTAATATAATTTGATACTTACAGTTCAAACACCTATAATGCCGATATCAACTGCTTACCTGAAAGAGAACAAGTAATTTCGATTAAAACACACGTTACCAATTTTACATTAATTAAAGCTTACCGCAGTTCTGGCAAAATGAGAGGGCCATTTCATTCATTGACAAACTGGTGAAAATATTCAATGAAAGTAATGTGGTTTCTATATTTTAGCTAAAAATATTCTATCACTAATACCAACTTCTGAATTATGAAACAGTACCAAACCTCAAAGGCAAAGTTTTACATTAAAATATTAAACATGTGATTCACTGGGAAAATACAATTAAACGTATGACGCTATACCAAGGGTTCCAATCGCCATTTTGTTTTGATCGCTCACAGCTGGCAACAAATGGTTTGACTTCCTCTACTCATTACCAATATGTAAACATACCTTATTCAGAGAACATTCGATAAAAACTGATTGTTTTGGTCCTGTTATATTATTTGAAATACTGCACATATTGCATATAAATGTTTCAAATTAAGCAATACGTACTTGATTTACTAAATATAGTGTGAACCGTATAAACCTGAACCATTTCAATACACCATAACTTTTGAATCAATAATAGGACACACGTGTAACTTTGGGGGAATATAATACACAATTGGGAGATTACGTTACACTATTTACATCTCAGATAAAATGTTGGAGGTGTCCTCCACCAGCATTTATACATGTTTGTACTCGTCTCACCATATTCTCTGAAGTTTTACGGAGGGTATCCTCGCCAATGTTACTTATTTCGGTTCGAATAGATTCCTTCAAAACATCAATTGTCCGTGGCCTATTCATATACACTCTAGAAAACATAGAAAAGAAAAAATCCAGTGAGGTTAAGTCAGGGAATCTGGGAGGGGGTGGGGGGCACAGACCTTTTGAGATTATTCGATTATCAAGGAAACTGGTTACAAGTTCCATTTTCTCTGAGACGTAAATAGTGTAATGTAATCTCCCAATGTGTGTTATATTCTCCCAAAGTTGCACGTGTGTCCTATTATTGGTTCAAAAGTTATGACCCATTAAAATGGTTCAGATTTATGTGGATCGCACTAGAAATAAATTTGGAAATCACTGCCAATGTAGGAATATATTAACCCTTCAAGATTACAGTCACTTAGTTTTAGGAGAATTCAGACTTGCAACGATCTTGGAAAACATAATAATGGAAAACAACTAACCTAACGACAAAATATTTCTACAGACACTGAATATTCTGAATAGTTATATATTTATGAAATATGACCTGAAGCTTTCCTGGCAACGAATATGCTCAATTTCTTCTCGGGCAGCAAGCCAGGTGAAAAGACGATTACAAATCGACGTTTCGAGAGTGTGCATCTTTCCCATCATCAGGATATTCATTAAAAAATTATTTATTATATTTATTTAATAAATATCCTGATGGTGGGAGAGCTGCACACTCCCGAAACGTCGATTTCTATTTTCTTTTCATCTGGATTGCTGCCGAGAAGAAATTGAGCAGTTCTATATTTGTTCCCACATGTTTTGTCTGATAATTGCAGTCTCCTAGTTACACGTAATTAATCAGAATGAGGGAACATGCTACGAAATTCACATACATTACAAACTAAATTTTATTCTTGTAAGTATATCAAACATTGAGATAGCTATTTTACTCAAAACAGCTGAAACTTTTTTTTTGAGAAAATATAAAATAATAAACAATGTTGCCATGCAAAACATTATCTGGGGTTGGAGAAGATGGAGTTAAAGGCTAAGATGGAATGCTTTTTTTTATTTTTTAGAGGTTATGCTGTTTTCTGTCTCCGTCACATCCTTTTCCCCCTGTCGTTCTCTCTTTTTCACACATGCCAGGGGATTTATTTTTATAAAATGGCGGGTTTGATTCGAAGGGCGTCAAAACGTTTCCTTCTAGCAGAACGTCTTTATAGTTTTCCTGGTTGAAGTAGAGTACTTCTGTACCATTTGCTATAAATAGGCAGTAATGAAATTAAAAGGGCAATCTGGCCTATAGTTATGGAAAACGTTATCAATAAAAAATACCAGTAAATAATAAGAATCAGGTAATTAAGTGTTAGAAATATGATTTGGCAATATTCACTCAGAATATGAAACATAATAAAATATTTGGGAGAGGGAGAAAGTTTTCAAATATAACTCGAATCTTCACCATAGGCACTGTACATTATATAAAAGACTGGCAATACATATATTATAACCCATATGGCTGAAATGAAACAATCAATGACAGAGAGCTGAGTTTTCTATTGTTTCTCACAACAGCAGCAGCAGTAAATCACTAATAGCAAAACGTGAAACAAATTAATCACGTCAAAGCATGAAGAGTTGGCAGCCTTACCAAGGATGAATTCTAAATATATAAAGCGAAGTGGAGATGTTCCATCGCTGTCAGCGTCAGGCAGTTCGAGCATCTGGATGTTTAAAACTGTAAACTCCAATTTGTGTGCCATTGGAGCAATACCAGGCCATAAACAATAACCTCCCTTCTTCACTATTGGGTGAAACACTAACCAATGTGCTGTATTGGGAGTGGAAAAATCTTTTGAGAGCTTGATATCGGCTATCATGATTGATGAATCTGTTAATAATACACAATCAATACACTTTAATTAGTTTTAAAGTAGTGTTGTGGGCTATTTACCTATATTAATCTGCTAAAATGTTACACGAATATACTTTAAAACTATCTTAAGTGGATAAAATGCTGACATCGGTGCAAAACAATGAATACGCATTGACAATACATTGATCACAGATTTACAGTGTAATAGGTTGATAATAGACTGTAGATAGAAGATATGAGAAGCAAACTGAGAAAAGTTACACAAGTAAGTTTTTGCAATTAAGATGACTTATACAGGACAAATAATATTTCAATGATTTGGAAATATTTTGGAAGAATAAGAGAGAAGTGAATCAAGAGAATCATGGAAGACAAGGAAAACAAAACTAAGAAAGTTAAAAGGTGGTGGGTTTATTACACAAAATAACTAGAGGGTTCAGTGTAATTGACTCCTATGTAGGTAGTTGTCAGTTGTTAAGATTACGCATGAAACAATTTTTTTGATGTTGTAAGTATCAAATATGAAAAATTATAAAAACGTTACATAAGAAAGTTATAGATATGAATTAAATTCAAAATTAAATATGTATATTTAATCTGTTAGGGCCCGGTTGCATAAAAGATAAACTAAGTTCAAGCATATGAAAATGATCTTCAGTCAAGCTGAACTTAGAATTTTGATTGTGTAAACATTGATCTAAGTTCATGGCCTCTTGATCTAAGATAAAATCTAACTGGTGAAGTTTCTCCAGTTAACTTGATTGAACTTAGATCAGCAGAGCTGCAGAATTTACACAATAGTTTCTGAGAAGAAATAAGTAGTGCAGCTTTAAATAAATAGTAAATAAAGCATTTTTGTGGTTACTTGTATAAATAATTAGCATCTTTATTTCACAAATGTATATTAAAGATGCATTGTTTGTGTTCATAACCAATACATTTTTATTATTTTCAGAATTCAGATTACTCTGATATCTCTGAAGATTAGAATGTTCAATTTGAAAGGTCTCCTCGTGTTTTCCAACACAGAGAAAATCCATCTCAGAACTAAAATGACACAAAATTCAAAATGAGATTTGGACTATCAAAGCATGTAGTTGAAGAACTGGAGCATATGCTACATGCACAGTTAAGAACACAAACCCTGAGGAATTATGCAGTCAATCCAATATTTATTATCCTGCTCACATTACTGTTCTATGCAACTGAAATCTTCCAGATGGTGATTGGGGATATATTTAATATAAATAAAGGGACTGCGTTTAGAACAATACACAAAGTTACAAGAGAGATTGCCGCTTTAAGACCTCATTTCATTAGGATACCTATGGAAAAGAGTGAAACAAGAAAGGTTATGCGAGATTTAAAATTAGCGAAACGCATCTTCTCTTTTGCTTGAACTTCCATTTTTATATACAAATATAATAATTTGCAACTTAAAACTTCACGTATCTCCCATTTTTTGTTATATTTTCCAGCTCACAGTATTGTAAAGAGACGAAAATGAAAAACGTGTACATTGGGCGTATAATGAAGATAAAGTAAGCGAAATGATTAACTTTTGATAAATACTGTTTCAATATGGAGTACATTATTATACTGTTTATTTAAAATAACATTATTTCTAGGACAAATAAGCATAAAGCAAAGATTTATTTAGTTTTTGTTATGTCTAGATTGGCTACTCTGTGCACTTGAATTAAACAGAGTCGAATAGTTCCGATAATTCTCGATTCCTTTCGATACAACACGAAAGTTGCAACATGTTTGGCGATGTTGAGGCATTTGTTTTTGTGATCTCAGATCAGTACTGAACGGCGTTCATCTGATCTAACGTCATCATTTTACAACCCACGCGGGTTCTTAAACTTAGTTCAATTTTGATCTTCGATTATAAATAAACTGCAGTGAGCGATTTTTATGCAACCGGGCCTAGAAGAGTTGTAATTTGAGACGTTCACGAGAGATGCATAAGAACATTATGACTCATTTTAATTTATTGCTTCTAGCACCTAATTATGATAAGTAGAAGTACATGGAAACCAACGGGACTTGAGCCCGCCTCGGTAGCGCAGACGGTAGCGTGTCTGTCTCATGTTCAAGAGGTCTAGACTTCCAATCTCAGTCAGGGTAAGTTATCTAGTGCCTTGGTTATCTTAATGCCAAGAAAAGTAAGTCCATTGTTTTTAGTAGAATTAAGGACAAAATTATTGTTAACTATCACATGGGAGGGGTGCAAATTCCACAGGTGGACAGCTGCAAATACTTGGGAGTGTACCTGCCAAGTAATGCTGGATGGGACGAACAAGTAAATTCCACATCTAGGAATGCGTGGAAGGCATTACATTTCGTAATGAGAATATTGAAAAAGGGGAGCGCTAGGTCCAGGTAAATTGCCTACAAGGCCTTAGTGCGGCCGGTTATGGAATATGTAGCATGCTGGGACCCGTATAGAGCTAACCAAATCGATCCATTAGAAAAAATACAGAAGAGGGCAATAAAATTCATAAAAAGAGGCAAGTATTTTGGGGTCTATAAAAGCAGATGAGACTAAATGGGAGGAATTAAGAATTAGGAGTAAAAAACATAGGTTGGTAGCATTATTCAAAGCTAATGCTGGTGTAAAGGCATGGGTGGACGTTAGTGTAAGGTTAGACAATCCGGATTATTATGGACGAAACGATCATAGGTATAAAATTAAGGGTAGAAGATACAGAACCGACGTAGGAAAATTTTCTTTTGTTAATAGAACCATTGAAGAATGGAATGAATTGCCTGTAGCAGTCTTTCAGGGCTGTCCCCTGTCGCTGAAAAAATTTAGAAAAGATCTAGATGGTTTATTGTTTAACTTTTGAATTATAATGGTATATAATATGTAAATAGAAGTAATTAGATATGTTTTAAGTAACTAAAGTAAAATAATATCATGTTTGTATTGTTTATTGTGTTATTGTTGTAATTCTAGTATTTGTAATTCTAGTATTTTTAATTTGATCTGTATTCTTAACTCTGCCACCGGGTAGTACCCAATTGCAGTTAATAAATACATACATACATACATCTAGATAAGGATTTTTCCGGGGATTTCCCTTATCCTGAAAGACGAATGCTGGGCAGCTCTATGAACTCTGGGCTCATTTGAGCATCATTTCATCCATTTCATTCATCGTCAGATACATATTTAAAAAAAAAAAAAGAGACAGATTTTTTTAATAGACTTTACGTCCTCTAACGTTAAGTCATATCGGACGATGAATGGAATGGGTGAAATGATGCTCAAATAACCCCAGGGTCCATAGAGCTTAGAGTTACCCGACATTCGTCTTTAAGGATAAGGGAAAACCCTGGAAAAATCCTTATCCAGGTAACTCACCATGAACGAGATTCGCACTCGGGACATCTCATGAGGCAGACACTCTACCATCTACGCTACCGAGACGGGCAAACATAGAATTGAAGAGCAACTCCAATAAATGACACGAACTACTGATGACTTTGAGAACTTAATGCATTTATTACTTTACCACTGTAAATAAGCATGGGTTAGTGATGTAAACAGTTCATCGTACTCAATGGATGAGACAACAAAGAGGAGAAAAAACAGCAAAATACGGAGGACAGTCCAATCGAATAAGTCCATAAATGTAATGAAAGCTTTGATCTGAAATTGCTTTACAATTAAGTGGTTAATTCGCAATTAATGACAACGAATCGTCCACTTTTAACTAAGAACATTCAATGACGTTGGCATTCGTGATCATGGAAGAGTAAAGAGTGGCGTGGGCGCCCTGGGTGTGGCTGGTCATCGCATGTGCATCATAATGCCGAGTATTGTGTCAGCATATATTCACTTGCAGCTTCATGTAACGTTTATTGGCTCTCTCAATTCTTATTGCTTTTATTAACGATATTTATCTCTTCTACATGAGCTATTCAACACTCTGTGTAAAAGCCTTCAAGGTTCTGCTGTATAGATTAAATGTCTCCCCTTGACCAGGGTAGGGTCGTGTTCCCGCCTACAAATTCCATATTTTTCATTTCCTGACGTTTTGGTTCGTGCTGAATGTGACGAAACAAAGGGCTTAACAAGAGGTATGATTCTAATCTCTGCCCCATATACATTTCTGTTGAACCAATAGTTTATCTTCTGGCATCCATTGACACTAGATACAGTGATTTCTATTTGCACATAATTATAAATCTATAACCAATATGTTGTCATAACAGATCAACAGAAGGAAAACTTTTATCATGATTCCATTCAAGGTGTTGTAATGCTCACAAAAATGGGTTGACATGGAACAGAAAAACATTTTAGACCTTACAGTATCCTACTCCAAAACAAACTATCTATATATTTGTTAATAGGTTTAAAATCTTCTCAGGGAAAGATCATTCCAATGATTCATCTCGTCATATTTTGGGCCTCACTTTTTCAATAGGTTGCTTATATGGTTTTAAGATTTTATTATATACAATTGGTCTTAACCTCTACTGTTGCATAAACTGACCTACGAAGGAATTATCCCTTTTGTTATGTTGATTCCCGAACAAAAGGACATTCGCGTGCAGGTCTGCATGCAGTTAAAGTTGATGTTAAGAGGAAGATCCGGAGTTTCTATCAAGCGTAATCACTGCTGATGAAACTTGGCTACATCATTTTGATCCTGAGAGCAAACAGCAAAGCTCAGTGTGGAAATCTCCTTCATCACCAACCACCCAAAATGCAAAAGTGGTTGCTTCTGCTGGGAAAGTTAAGGTTATCTCATTCTTTGATATTCATGGAATGGTTTATCACAGCATGTTGTACCTGCACACACATCACTAACTGGACAATACTATAGGGCTCTACTGAAAACACTGCAAGTCCATATCAGGCGCAAAATATCACATTTCTGTGAAGCAGGCTGGATGCTGCACCACGATAATGCGCGGCTGCCAATATTGTTGCTGAATATTTTGCAAAAATCAACGGGAAGTGCATCCCTCACCCTCCATATAGTCCGGATTTAGCCCCATGTGACTCTATTCTATTCCCTAACTTGAAGAAACGCCTTCGTGGGAGGCACTATCCATCATCAGAAGCAGTGGTGGAGGCTGCGGAGGCGATTTTGAAAGATCTCTCAAAAATGGTTTCCAGCATGTCTTTGAAGACTGGCAGAAGCGCTGGGGCAAGTGCATCACATTCAGGGGAGACTATTTTGAGAAGGGCCATCAAAATTATGAGGATGAGTAAAAGGTACGTTCTCAAAAAAAAAAAAAAAAAAAAATGTGATCATTCTTTATTGAACAGCTCTCATATATATATATATATATATATATATATATATATATGTTAATGCCTTTTCTCAAGTATTATCAACATTTTTGTGTCTTGTTTATTAAGCTTTCTGGGTTTTCTTCATTCCAAGGCCAAATTCGTGATCAGCGTAAGAGAGTGCGTCTATATAGCTTATATTTCGTTTTCATACAAATAGCTTGTGAATAAAGTTGATTCTTTAAAATATATACCAGTATTTACTAGACAAATTAATTCTGGAGTTAATTCCCAATTAAATACTATCTTCTTCTTTAACTTCCCTACTTTAACCACTGTCGTGGTGTTAGGGGATTCTTCTTCCTCTTCTTCCTCAGGCTGAGGAAGAGAAATGCTGGGTCAGATAGAGAACCCAGGATGGGTGATTGTCCAATGCCTGAATTGAGACGGAAGAGCAGTAGATGACAGAATGAGGGCAGACGTGGATGAAAGGAAAGATGATAATGGAGTACTTGCTGAAATGATGACGGGATAAATCGGAGATCTCGGAGAAAACCCGCCCTTATGCCGTGTTGTCCACCACAAGTATCACATGCAGTCATCTGGGCTAGAACCCGGGCCGCCTTGGTGAGAGTCAAGCGATCTAATGCTCAGCCATGGCGCGGCCTCCAATATTATATTATCACTTGTGATAATTGTTGCAATAGACTTAAAGTGATCCAGTAGTTGCAATTTTTAATTATACTGGGCAAAAAAAAAAAAAAAAAAAAAATAATAATAATAATTTTTTAATGTTTCGAGCACTTCATACTAATTTTGGTTTGAGAAAAACAAATAGGTATGACAATGAAAATTTTTTATTAGCTCTAGTTTCTATGATATACACAAGATGGAAGTATTACATATTAACGGATTGAGAGAAAGGGATACATTTGAATTACATACATGCTAACAACAAAAGTGCATTTGATTTTTTAACTGGTAATTACATGCTAAGAGTTCTAAATTGCTGGAAAAATACTTCGCACATAGTCGTGTCTGAAGAGAATTATGTGGTGGCCTATTGACTTCGTCGTCTTTTACCTTGCCTCTTGTGATGGACTCCCGTAGAATCCCTATACAAAGACTGACAGTAATCCGCAAGCATTGCTTCATTCCAGCGGCGCTGATATCCTTGTTCCATAACAGAAATGTCCTGATGGAATCTCTCCCCATGTTCATCACTAACAGCTCCACAGCTAGGAGGGAAAAAGTCTAGGAGGGAGTGGAGAAAATGATCTTAAGGGACATGTTGCATTCAAGGTTAAGGTATATTTGCAGGAGCACTGTCACCAAATGCTTGTAGTTGTCATCTCTTTTGTTGCCTAAAAATCAATAAACAACATCGTTGAAGGCTTCCCAAGCTTCCTTTTCTTTCCCCTTCTAAATTTGGTCAAATGCAGGATCCTTTACAAGTTCTCTTATTTGTGGTCCGACAAAAATGCCTTCCTTAACTTTTGCATCACTTAATTTCCAAAATTTCTCTCCGATTGTGTTTTGTTATTTGACAGGTGTGCCAACTCCCAAAAAAAATTCCGACAAATTTAAAATCTTCACTCTAAAAAAAAATGAAATGTCACATTATCTTCAAAACAAGAGCTAATCTATCATTTTTATGGATGGAAATACATGTTAATTCACTATTTTTAAGCCCGAAACATTTTCATTGTTGCCCAGTGTTATTAGTTATAATGGTAATTTAATCCTTTTTTTTCTGTTTAACTATAAAGACATAGTTTTGTTTTGCTATTATCGACTCGTAGAGACCCAATTCTGTGTATACGTTCCTATGAATTTCCCTCCACCAACATGGGTTCCGTTACAGCATTTTTGTCTCTGTTTTTATCAGTAAGTTTACAACAGAATCGTTCTAGTTCGAAACAGATGATAGCGATGTGTTTATCTCGTTTCCATTAGAAGGCCTGTGATACTGGGGGAGAAACAAAATCTGCAGGTTTAGGTGTTAAAGCTGTTGGCACGTAAATACCCAACGCAGTGTTGTGTGGTAATCGGTACACGAACCCCGAAGTAACCTATGTGTAATTGGATCTTTTGAAAACATGTTATTAGCTTACGAGCTCACTAAAATGTGTTTGGTTTCTCGCTTGGTGCAGCAGCTGTAATCATAAAAAAGAGCGCAGAGACATGACTATCTGTTAGCATAAAGAACTCTCCTCAGTAATGAACGTGTATGTGTACGTGTGAAGTCTGGAGCCCCGCTGCTGCTGCTGCTGGATGAAAATTCAAGTGAATGATTTACCACAATGAGAGCCTCTGTTGTTAATGATATGGCGGGGAAGGGGGACAACGATTGTATAACCCGTCATGCCCGTTAGACAAGTGCCTCCTCGCACAAAGAGAGACTGTCATTAAAATTCTGCCACGATCAGCCTGCCACCTATACTGAGGCGCCTCCTTTACAAACGGAAGTTGCACTTTATTGAGCTCTGTTCCTTCCTTGACACGTTCACGATGAAAATAAAGATGGGTATTATCTTCTACACTTTTGTTAATTTTCAACAGGGTTCAGGACGCCTCTCTGTACTCGCTCCCTTTTCCACGTCTTGTTAATCGAGATAAACGCTTGCACAAAGACTTAATTACACATTTCGTTGTAGCTACGAGAGAAATATAGAAGGCTGAGGCAAGTTAAACGTTCCTCCTGCTGTATCTGGCTTTGGAATTTCATACGTTTTGTATAAACATGGGAAACAAAAGTTATGGGCACCTGTACTTACACAAATATTATTCCTCTGCAGTCCAGTGATCAGTGTTGTAGCTTCTTAACCCAAAGGTACCAGGTTCGATTGCCGGCTGGGTTTGCGAGTTTTTCTGTAAATAGAATAATTCGCTATCCACCACAGCGTCTGGAATTGTGCATGTGGTAGGTGTTTGATCTTTAAAAAATCAACGTTAAGAAACCCTACAAGTCAGCAAGCAATAACTTAGCACCTATTTATCACGCCAAAGCCATGATAAACATATATATAAACATATATATATATATATATATGTTTATATATATGAGTGTAGAAATTCTTAGGGCATATCAATGTTAGAAGTGCTAGGACAATCTATGATAATGTTAGGGGTATATATGTTGATTAGAAATCAGAATCCTCTTCTGTTTTTCTATTGATTGAGGTCCCTTTGTTGCTGGGATTCCTGTTTTTCCTACCTTTTCTAGGAACTCTACTTTAAGACGTTACGTTTTAGGGTTTTAAGCCTATATCTTTAGGCTTCGTAATTCAGTCTTTTGGTCTGAAAGGCTATGCATATTGGTTAAGCTGCCGATCTCTTTTGGTCACGTAATTAACACTTAATGTGTGATCTTATGGTGCTGAGGTTAAAGGCTATACGGATCTATAGGTTAGGTCTTGCGGACTTGAGGTTAGATGTACTGGTCTAGGGCTAAGGCTGTAGTCGCGTAGGTAAAGGTTGTACGCAATAGAAGTAAGGCCTCTTGGTCGAGGGTTAAAGGCTGCTCGTATTGTGGTGTTGTCCTATGGCCAATGAAGTTTAAGGGGGTTATACATTTTGTTATAGTTATGAAACAATTTTGTTACTTTATCGAGTGATAAAGTCCTGAAAAGTTTAATTTCTCTATTTTAACAGTCAGCACATCATCAGCCTCCATTTAATTCATGTCAAATTAACTGACGTTCTTTGTCTTTACATCCGCCTATCTATACTCAAAAATAGACAGATTTTCAATGAACCTGCTGACAGCAGATTCTTAAATAACCTGACTGGAGACGGCGTCAACATCATTCAAATATAGAAAGCTTCACAATGACTGATCTTCAACATAATTTAGCGTATATTTAAGTCACTTTTTGATACATATATAACTAAAGAATCTATTCAATGAATCACAGGGTACAAATGGAGGTTTAGATTGCTGATGGAAGATGATTTAAGCTCCAGAATTGCAACTGGAATAGGTTTGGACCATTATATATAATGACGCTGGCAGGAAGGAGTGAGATGTCCGCTGCGGACCCCTAGTACTCGTGGTACCTCTGACGATACTAAAGGAACCTCGAGCCGAAAATTCGAGCCCCTCCCTGATTGGGAGTTGTTCGGATTGGGTTGGACTTGAGGGGGCAGTGGTTCCCGATACCCGTGGGAGATCGGGTACGTCTCCGGAAGGGGTTGAGGGAAGCCATATATTACCGCGTACTAGCCTGCATAGCTAGAAGGTGTGCTAGATCACCAGGCGGTCTCAACGAGGTCATAACATAGCCTCCCCCTTTGGGGTTGGCGCGCGTAAGTGGCGTATCCACTTCCACCCGTCTTGAGTCCATAGGACCAGATGGGGGCTTGTTAGTCTCTAGGTCTTGCCCTATGGAAAGCCCCACGCGCCCTTTTTGGGAAGCTCAGTAACTCCCTGATCACTAGAGGGGAGGTCAATCTTCACTTTGTGTGGATTGCCCTGGTATACTCCTCCACAGGAGAGTAAGTCTCCCACGGATGAGACGCAGGGGGGTTGGCGAAGGTTCCCACATCCTCCCTGGACAGGTTTATGTCAGTTCAGTTAAAGACCATTCAAAAACATTCTGACGGCTTCTACTTTTGTGAATGAATCTTCTCGGTTTTAGTATACAGAGTGAATAGGGCACATGTTTTCTAACGGTCTGTTCCTTGTGTAGCAAGCGTTCTCTGCCACACACATTCCTTGTCCCAAAGCACATTACTTACAGGGACCTTCTTTGCGTTGCTGGAATATAGACACCCTCGAGTTTATATATATATATATATATATATATATATATATATATATATATATATATTATGTACGAGTTCCTCGTGTATTACCTTAGGTTTTTCTAACTCCAATAATGCTTATTTTGTGTGCTTTGTAAATATTATGAAGACAGTTCCAACATCTCCTTGTTTAATACACTTTTTAAAGTGTTTATCTATGTATGTTAAAATTAACTTACACGACAAATTGTGCTGTACTAATTTAGGACTTCCGCACCAACCGACACAGCAGCCATTATCGCCGAACCTTCGCAAGCCGCGAAATCCAGCACCGCGAAGAATCATTCCTTCAACAGATATATGTAGATCCCAGCTTGAGTACTCTCCATTCCCTCCTCCCTCTAAACAGGGGGTAAAAACTATATACACTACCATCCGTGAACAATAAAACCACTAAAAATGCTGTTAGGGTGACTTATCACGCGAATATTCCTTAAACAGTACAGATTTGTTTAACACGGTCTTGGGGCCCCACATAGAATATGTTACATCCCCCAGTACATGTAAGAAATGATGTTACTGGCAAACTGTTAGGACGACGAAGCTGAAAAAGGCTGGTGCTTGATGAATGGTGGTGGTGGTCATGGTGGTGTCCTCAATTGAACAGGAACGTAATCAAGTTGCTGACGGCATGGTAAAAGTGTCGTGACACTCTCTATTCCTTGCAATGATGGAATTGGACAGTGACTAAGCAGTGAGAGGGCAATGAAACATCTGCCGCAGTGCCAAGCGTGTCATCTTCCTAATGTATAATTACAATACAGCTGCGAATGTGACACAGCACGGTTTAGACAAAGACAGCAATATTGCCATTACTTGCAACCACCACTTCTTAGAATGAGGTCCTATCGTGCAACTAATTTATCACTGACTCAAATGTTGGTCGTAGCGAGCAGGATGCATCCAATATTTGATATGACCACAACGCAAAAGTGCACTCAAATACTTTCAAAGTTTCCTTTTCTTTTTTTACGTCCTTCAAGGTTAAATTATATCGGATGATGAATGAAATAAGTGAAATCTTGCTCAAATGAGTCCAGAGTCCATAGAGCTTAGAGCTACCAGACATTCAACTTTTAAAATAAGGGAAAACCTCAGAAAAAACCTTATCCAGATAACTCACCCTAACCGAGATTCAAACTCGGGACTTCTTGAAGGTGAGAAGACACGCTATCATCTACACTACCGAGGCGGGCAAAGTTTCCTTGTATTTTGGACAGACAATAAGGATATAATTTGAACGGAATGTTTTAGTAGTAGAAGTAGTTTAGATAGTCCAAGATCCGCTATTCCCAATTGAATCTTTTTTTTTAATTTTTTATTGATCGATCAGCAGTACAATGCTTTACAGATCAGAGTGAAAAGAAGGCAACAGTACAATAAGAACAATAACACTCTGGGGTAGGCTAACAGGCCGCCCCCTAACTACATTAAGTTAGAACTCATATAACACTCTCTGAGAAATTATGTCAATATTGAAGATGTAAGACAGACATCAAGCACTAGAACCACTCGAGTCAGAGGTATCACTTAGAAGCAGGACCTGTGGTAGTCTCCTCTTCAAGCGTGAGGGCTGGCGCGTGCGGACGCCGATGCTATAATGCACAGCTCCTGGAATTTCTTGCAGCGTGGAAAAGAAACGGCGAGCGATCCTGCGAATGTAGTCGTGAAGAGGTAACAGTCCTAGTTCGTGATGGAGCTGCTGATTACGGATGAACCATGGAGCGTTGGTAGCGATGCGCATGAAGCGATTCTGCATGACCTGAAGACGACGCAGATGACACGTGTGTGCGGCCTCCCACATTTGGCAGGCATATGTAATAAGCGGACGAACGAGTGATTTTTAGAGTAATAATGAAGACTGTAGGCCGAGGCTGGAACGGCGATGCATCAGAGGTGAGAGTTTTGACAGTCGCCCGGAGGCCAGTGATATAAGACGATCGATATGAGCACGCCAAGTCAGTCGAGAGTCCAAAATCACTCCGGAGTATATCGGCGAAGAGTGAAGATTTTAGCTTCGGTTTTTCTGAGGGTTCAATGAGATCCGCCAAGTGCTGAACCAATGAGTTAGGCGATCTAAAGAGAGCTGTACTACTTGTTGTGCGTGCTGGAGATTAACATCAGTCATCTGTGTCACTGTGTCATCAGCGTAAAGAGCTAAAGAAGTCGGAGCTAAGTCAGGAATATCAGAAATGTGTATATTAAATAGAGTCGGGGCCAAGATAGAACCATGTGGGACACCTGCGGTAATATTACGTGGAGATGAAAGCTTTCCACCAATGCCAATTGGATCTATTGTACATACTGCACCCCGAAAGGAACCGGTGAAATGAAGGAAAGGATGTATGGGTTGCAGGAACGACAAGCGAGAGATGTGAAGAAGAGTTCCAACTACTGTAGACCCACGACAAGAAGGAAAGCTAGAGGCGTAATCACTTTTGTTGTCCAAACGGTGTTTCTGCTCACTTTCCCAGTATGACAAGAATGGAAGGTTCATTTAAAATACACAAGTGTTGTCACATAGCTCACCTATACGAATACCTATCGCTGCAACAAACCTTAGATCTGGCAGTATGGGTGACTCATATGTACTCTCATACACTCATTTCCTAGTAAACAGATCCGCTACCGTAGCAGATAAACAGTTCAAGCTAATCTGCCCTTCATGTCCCTCTAGCCTTCTTGTCGTGGGCATACAGTAGTACTGGCTTGACCACCCGGTCGGCTAGGAGGTGCTTGCGGTGCGCAGCCCAACCCACTGGAGGATGGCTCAGAGATCCTCTCCAGCGGGAAAAGCTCAACCAAACTGCCACCTTGTGACGTAGCTGATAAGTAGTTTGCAGCGTGTCTCTGCCCTATCTGACCATAACGGAGGCGACACATAGCCCCGGGTTGTGCTGTAACATGGAAGAGAGGAGAGTCCGGGCAAAAGACACCGTTCCAGCATTTACCTTGCCATCCATGGCCACTTGGGATCGAATTCGAAAGTCGGAACCAAGTTTATTGTGTACGTAAACCTTTAAGGGAGAAATGAAAGGCGGTTTGGTGATTTCCCTGTCCCGCATTTACTAGAGACTCCGCGACTCTCATAATGCCTAAACGTAAGTATGCTGATACGAACTCCATTTGTAATATTCTTAGTTATACTTTGTAATTACTGTACCATTAGGTAAAAGGTATGCAAAGAAACTTAACTAAACATTTTATAAAGAGATGCTTTACTGTCCTTCTATAAGACATCAGCGAAATATGGGTATGAATAAACTTATGAATAGGGCTTTAGAGGCAATTCTCAAACAATTATATATATTCTTTGTCAATAATATATTTTATATATACGGTGTCTTATCCAAATTTTGAGAGGCCGAATCGACTTGAACTAAAGCTTAGACCAACTCCAAAAATCTTTTAAAATTTAAAAGAGTAAATAAAATTAAGTAAAACCACTTTTGAGGAAATAGAACATATTAAAAAAATTTTCACGTAAATGTTAATTTGAAATAAGGAATGTTTTGTAAAATTTTGGTGTGTTATTCTTGGAAAATGTAGAACCTAAATACAAAATTGGTTTTGATTTTTTATGAGTAGGTAATGTTGAAGATTACTCACTTAAGTTCTGTTGTTCTTGAACTCGAAACGTTTTCGACCCTCTTTTAGGGTCATCTTCAGCGACCATTACTGCACCAAGTTTGGTATCTTATGCACTTTTTTTAGTTATGCTATTTTAGGCAACATACAGACCTTTTTCTAAGTTTTTATTTTGATTGAAGATATCTCAAAACCTGTATTGCGGGTGAAATATTCACATAGAATTTTTGGGAGCAATACAATACTTCCCCATTCACTCTACGTAGGAGAGAAAGTAGTAAATACCCGATAAAAAAACTTAAGTTAAAGATTTATTAAAGTTTTACTAGACCAATGTGAACATACTCATCCGAAACTACAGCAGACACTGCAAACACAAATTAATGCCATGATTGAAAATGCTAAGTAAACTTGTGACTAACGAACTTTTATGGAAACAGCACCCTAGATAACGGGGACAAATTCAGAACAAATAATATTGTGGAATGGAGAAAATAGAGGAGGAATGGAATGATCATATTTCAATATCAGAACTTAATATAATTTTAATGTGAGGATACCTAAGGAGATGCACAGGAAGTCAAGCAGTTGCTCCAATATGGAGCTATTCATATACCAGAAAAATGGAAAAAGGAGAAAAAGATGCAGTAATTCATATACCAGAAAAAAGGGGAAGAATAGAAAAAAGATGAAGCATTTATATACCAGAAAAAAAGAGAAAAATGGAGCAATTCATATACCACACAAGAAAGAAGAAAATAGAAACTACATAGAGAAATTACATACCATAAAAAGAAAAAAGGATGGAGGAATTCATATACCAGGAAATAGGAAAAAAAGATAAAAAGATGCAGCAATTCATATACCATAAAAATGGGAAAAAGAGAAAAAAGATGGAGCAATTCATATAGCAGAAAACAATAGAAATAAATTGAAAAAATATGGTACAATTATATATCAGAAAAAAGAGGAAGAGATGGAGCAATTCATATACCACGAAAAAGGAGAAAAAATTGGATCAATTATATACCAGGAAAAAAATAAATAGGAAAATAAATCAGGAATAAATAAATTGGAAAAGATGGAGCAATTATATGCGAGAAAAAAAGACAAAAAGATGCAGCAATTCATATACCAGAAAAAAAAAAGAAAAAGGAGAAAAAGATTCAGCAATTCATATGCCAGGAAAAAAAGAGAAAAAGCAGACTAGTTGCCTAATTCAAGACGAAAAAAGACTGAAAGTATTAGAATAATAAGCTATTTTAATAATAATAAAATAATAATAATAATAATAATAATAATAATAATAATAATAATAATAATAATAATAATAATAATAATAATAATAATAATAATAATAATAATAATAATAATAATAATAATAATAATAATAATAATAATAATAATAATAATAATAATAATAATAATAATAATAATAATAATAATAATAATAATAATAATAATAATAATAATAATAATAATAATAATAATAATAATAATAATAATAATAATAATTAATAATAATAATATAATAACCATAATATAAATAATAATAATATAAATAATAATAATATAAATAATAATAATATAAATAATAATAATATAAATAATAAAAATAATAATAAAAATAATAATAATAATATAATAATAAAAATAATAATAATAATAATAATAATAATAATAATAATAATAATAATAATAATAATAATAATAATAATAATAATAATGATAATAATGATAATAATGATAATAATGATAATAATGATAATAATGATAATAATGATAATAATGATAATAATGATAATAATGATAATAATGATAATAATGATAATAATGATAATAATGATAATAATGATAATAATGATAATAATGATAATAATGATAATAATGATAATAATGATAATAATGATAATAATGATAATAATGATAATAATGATAATAATGATAATAATGATAATAATGATAATAATGATAATAATGATAATAATGATAATAATGATAATAATGATAATAATGATAATAATGATAATAATAATAATAATAATAATAATAATAATAATAATAATAATAATAATAATAATAATAATAATAATAATAATAATAATAATAATAATAATAATAATAATAATAATAATAATAATAATAATAATAATAATAATAATAATAATAATAATAATAATAATAATAATAATAATAATAATAATAATAATAAACTTTTTGTGCACTGAGTAGAATAAATCATGGGAATGAATCACCTAAGTGTTTTGGGGTTATTTCTCAAGATATTTATTATATACTGGATGCTATATTTACGATGCATTTTAATATCACGTGTGAATTAATACCTAGCACGGATTGAAGACATTTGAAAATTGTGGTATACTTGTGGTATAGGAACTCAGGAACAAACATTTTCTGTTTACCGTTACTTGTTAAGACATTTTCCTCATTTGTTAGGGATTATAACATAGTATTCCAGGAAGCACAGAGCACGTTGTTTGAGCAGGAAGTCAGTTTAGTGCCTGAAGCTGGCCATTACAGCCATGCAAGACACAAGTCAACGTGATGCCTCGCTTCACACCTCTCTTCTTTTCATGTTTCTCGCCGTTATTATACCTCATATCTTTGATTAATGTGTGTTAATCCGCGAAACATCCCAACACTTATCGGAACATCACTGTACAAAGATGGCCAGTTAATGGGCTTGTTTACATCACGCGAATTTGCTGCAATTCCTATACTGTATAGGCCAGGATGAGCCAGTCCGTCTTTTCTTAACACAGTTTCGTCAAAAATAAGTATTCTGTATATTTTATTCCCGTTGTTAGGCCACAAAAAACTCTATCAACCATGATAATTCCTTTACTACTGTAAATCACATTTGTGCCTTGTGGTTAATGCTCGCATATAAAACAAAATCGCTAAATACGAGAGTTTTGTGCTTTAAAATTCAAGCCCAAAGGTAAATGAATAAAACAGCATTTTAAAATCTAAGATTTAGCTTGGAAACTGTTCAGTGAATCTGAATGACCTTTCCTACGGAGAATGTCTTTCTAGCGCTATCAAACTGAAGTCAGAGCTTCTCTTGCATTGTTGAGTTGCTTATGTTTTTTTCTTCTCCCTCTCTCCGCTTAGCTCTCTAATCTAGCATTCTCCCCTTTTCAGTCTAGCCTTCTTATGTTTTTTCACACCTTCCATTTTTCTCTGTTCTAAATTTTTCTCCTTCCTGTTACACAATCTTCTTAAAATACTCTATTCTTTCTCATTCCTTCTGCTTTTTTTTTATTTTAAAGAAATGGATAAAAATTAAGCTACAATTTCAGAACTATGGTTTCTGTAAGTGGTTTAAGGAGTATTCACCTAAAGAAAATTCGCCAAAATGATCATGGTCATGACCTTTCTTATAAAAGTCAAAAACAAATGAGGTACTTGGTTTTCTGACTTCGCGCACAGTTAAAAGTTTGCTACCCTTTAGGAAAGAGTAATTATTGTGCTATATAGCTATTCTTAACTCATGTTAAATACTAAAATTTGGTATGGGGCATCTTCTATAAATAAACGGTACAGAGAGTGGAATAAGATGACCAGCCTCGTATTTGGAAACTAGTGATTTCATTATTTATTCATTTATATATAACTATATTACAGAACGATTTAAAAAAAGCCGATGCTCATAAATAGGGACAGTAGATAAAATATAGTTATGTCCATATAAAAAACGAAACAAATCACTTCTCATTATGAGTGAGTGTGTGGTGTTTTAGGGCCCGACAACAAGGTCTTATGGGCCCGACACTTCTCATAATTGTTATTAATTTAAGAACAACAAGTGAGTAGGTAAAACAAAGTTTAAAAACAATAGGTATTAAGAGTAGATTAATATCAGGTACAATAAACAGTATTCACAAATATTTCATTCGCATAAAACAGAACGTTACAGCTACAACAAATTCCCTCCAGGACATGCATAATAAAACCATTCATTAATTACCATGCGAGAAATAGGAAATAAATATTGGCACACCTGATTTTATTCAATGCTTCTTCCAAAACTTTTCGTATCAGTTCAATTAGAATAGCATTACACACTTAACGCCAAGGCTAATCTGTTTCGAAACTGTTGGACTAGAAACTAAATGGTACCATATTAAGACAGGCTTCTCAATAGGCACCCTGTACTTCATCTGTAGTATTTTAACCCTTTAGTACACGGTGTTCATTATTATCTGTAATTTTACCGCGCAAAATTTAACGTCATCAATAGCACAGCTGATGGAGCGAGTTTATATACGATTCCCCTAGCGGCTTGCGATCGTATTTGATGCGCTGACAGCAGCTTTGAGGCCTCCCTCTACCGGTAGGTAAATATACTCTTTGAGAGGTGGCTCTGCCCGCGTAATATAAAGCTACGTAATTTCAACTGATGCGTTGATACGATAACTGTTTTTAAAAAGAATATATACTGCAATGCAATGCACTGCAAAGCTAATTATGCAAACATAAAGGTATACCCTGAAGAATATACGAAAAGATAAGTCAATGAACACTTATTTCACAATGAACATCTGTTTTTCTGTTATAGTAGACATATATGCATATTGTAAACCTGTCACATAAAATAGAAATATTTCAATTTTATCTCAATTGTTTTGTATTGCCCACAGTTTCCTCACAATGTAACTTCATTACAAAACAGAAAATTAGCAGAACATGTTCTAGGAATGAAACATAAATTAGTTTTACAATATGTGCAAAGCTTTTATCCAAGTCTAAACAAGAAAATATCTCTAGTAAATAGTCTTATGTATCCATTTTCTTATATTTCCTTTCTCTCTTCCCCTTAAACGCTGTCTGTATTGCGAAAAAGTATGCTTGAGGCTTTTATGTCATAACATTTATTGCTTCTAGATTGGAACCAGTCACTTTATAACGTCCAGTGTCTCTCTTTTTGCGAGTAACTGATACTGTATCTTGGAAATGTTTGATGCACCTATTGGTTTTTAAAGACATAAGGATACTAACATAAATAGTCATTTTAATTAAGCGTGAGAATAACAAAACAATTTATATCGTATACTGATGAAACGTAAGACGTTTATGTTGCAAACAAAAGAATGTCAATTTGACGGTACCTGGATACTTTTGACAACATTACACTCCGAGGGACTTGTCTGAATGCTGGATAGCGTTGCATAAACTCCTTTATGCAGCGGCTTGCTCCAATTTTAATGCCGGTAGGTAGCTTTCAACCATGCAGACGCGGGCCCGCCTCGGTAGCGTGGTGGTAGCGTATCTGCCTCACGTTCAAGAGGTTCCAAGTTCGAATCTCGGTCAGGGTGAGTTATCTGGATAAGGTTTTTTTCCGGGGTTTTCCCTTATCCTGAAAGACGAATGTCGGATAACTCTAAGCTCTAAGGATCCTGGACTCATTTGAGCACCATTTCACCCATTCCATTCGTCGTCCGATATGACTTAACGTTGGAGGACGTAAATTACTACCAAAAAAAAAAAAAAAATTGAAGATGCGGTGCTGTGTTCATAATCAGAGGAAGCTGGTTGTATTAGTTACCAGCCAACTACACTAAGAGCGCTGTAATTTGCTTATTGTTCCGCAAAAGTTAAATTTTTCTCCGCAGAGGGCACTATGATTTCAAGATAGACTCACCAGTCAACTATGACGCCATTCTTGCTCAATCAGAGGGCGGGAAATAACAAGTAAAATTCACACCGTGTATATTTTCTGCTATATGAACAGAGAAACGGCTTCTTTTTGGGGTACAGTAAGGCAGCTGAAGGCAAGCTTTTGCTCTCTCACTCTTTCCAATATGCGCCATCTCCCTTGCTTTCACCACTGTTCCCGTATCTCTAAAACTATGAATCAACGCATATATTCTGGATTTCCTTTCTTATGGTATTTGCTCTTGTCTTATGTTTCGTTTCCGTTACACTTTTTGTAGGCAAAAGCGATTTCAGTCAACGATGAAGGTTGTAAACTGGTTTCGGATACGATACAAGAAATGTTGGCTTTAGCAATGTTTATCGACGGCCCGCCTACGTGATGCTCGGCTTTGATATGAACGTGACGGACGATCTTGGAAACTCCATCAAGAAACGCGAGCGAGCGCTTTGCCACAAACCTGCACAGAGTAAACAAGAAATACCTACTATAGCCATGCAAAAGAAACATGTGTTTCTGTCGAATCTGTTAAACTTTAGAATCGCTGGAAGCATATTTCTGCAGCTTTATCAAGAATGGTTTAGGTACGCTAAACATTTAATGGCGCCAGAGTAATTTCAAATTCATTAAACAATTGAATCGTTTAGGTTAACTCAGGTATGTTAAAGAAAGCTAACTTAAGCCAGGGTGTAATTCAGTCTCCAGCTGCAACAAGGCTATCAGTAGAATAAACAGACAACGGGGTCAGTAAACCTACCTGACAGAATAGTGGAAAGAGGTAGAAAACATGCCTTACTGCAAATATCGAAAGCATAACTTGCAATTAGCTTAAACAAGATAGAGATATTCTACATTAATGGAAATATTTGAATACACTGATGTGCAAAATTTAATTTTTTCTCTGGTATTTTTATTTTAATTTTTCACAATATAGGAAATAGTAAAATATGAATTTTTATACTAGCCTGTATCGAATTTGTTATATTATTTAATATAAGTTAATAAATCTATAACTGCGAGCACAACACTCTTAAAATAAGACCTGAAGCTTTCCTGGCGACAAATATGCTCACTTTCTTCTCGGGCAGCCAATCAGGTGACAAGATGATTAGATATCAACGTTTCGAGAGTGTGCGCCTCTACCATCATCAGGATATTTATAAAATGTTATAACAACAAATGAAATACTGGTTATAACACAACTATAAACAAAGACAAAACACTATCAAAATTCGCGTTACTGAACAAAAGACTGTTTAGAGTAAATTAAATGCCAGGTCAGGAGATGGCGTGAGTATAGAAAATTGTGTCAAAGAAACATAACTACTTAACTTGATTATCAAGTTGTATTGATCTTTGCTTCTTAAATCGACGGATTTCCATTTGAAATCAACAGTCTTGAAAATTAACTAATGTTTCACATTATCACTCATATTTGAACATTTAATCGCTTTTTACATATTGCCTTGAAATGAAATGAACGTTTTGTAGAATTCTTACTATGAAAAGAATTTGATACATCTCTTTTCAGCGACCAGCAATAATCAGCTATCATATTCACATTCCACTTTCCCTGGTAGCTTCCTTCCATTTCCTTTATGTCCTGGTGAAATATTTCATTCCGGTCCTCACTGACACAGCAGAGATTTTCTGGAAAAAATTCCAAACGAGAGTGCAGGAAATGTACTTTCAACTCATATTGCAACCCAGCTTTCGAAAGTTCTCAAGCATATTATCTACACTTTTTTTTTTTTTTTTTTTTTTTTTTTTTTTTTTTTTTTTTTTTTTTTTTTTTTTTTTGTAATTTGGATGCTTGTAATGTCCCAGAAAGTTTTTGATGACACTCTTAAAACCAATCCATGCCTGTTTTTCCTCAAATAAGGTATCAGAAATCAACTTCCTAATTTATGGACCAACAAATACTCCCTCTTTAATTTTAGCATCAGATATTCCAAGGAACTTCTTGCAGATATATTTGTAGCAGTTGCCAACCTTATTCAAAGCCTTCACATATTGCTTCATTAGGCCTAATTTTATGTGCAAAGGTGGCAAAAATACATTTTTGGGGGTCCACAAGACACTCATGAATTACACTTTTCATTCCTGGCACGAGACTGTCTCTCTGCTTCCAATTTTTTCTTGTCCAGTGCTTGAACAACAAAGTTGCCACAGATATAGCTAAATATATTAGGGTTATTTTTACACTTTCTGAAAGACAATTGCTTTGCATTCTTAAAATATGTATGACATACAACTGTCTATCACAAAACAGGCACTCACTATTTGAAAAGCAGTTATAGATGGAGTTAAATTTGCATTATTGTCTGTTACATTGTTATACTGTTGTGAAGCACCTTAATTTCAACACTTAAATCAGTATTGTTTCTTTGTTTACTGGTTTCTTTTCAGTTACATACAAAATATTTATGCACAGAACTACATTAAAACATTTTAGGTATAGCTACTAATTGTGCAAAAATGGTACGTGGTAGAAAAAAGTAATTACAGTTTTGGAATTAGCATATCAAATTTAATAAAGTAGACCTATTTTGGAGGAAACCCCAGAATCATGCACAACGGTGATAACCAATATGAAAGGTCCATAAAAGACTCTAAACTGACATGTAAATGTTTTCGACTTTTTAAAAAGAAAAGACTACTTACTCTACATAAAAGACGTCATTTTCTCATTATAAATATTTGGCTGATATGCTCTGAAAATTGGAAATACTGATTTTGTTTCTTGAATGAGAAAAAGAAACATTAATAAAAATAGATAAAATAGAGCAAGTAAACCAATGCTGTAAAGGATTTGAATTTTGGGCTAGGGTTATTTCGCTCCAAACAGTGTAGGCACGTAAGCCTATAAAATATCACGACCGGAGCTCCAACCAGAAATCATCAGCTTCCTGTGGCGACACTCGTATTAATTGAAACCCTCTAAATTTTCAAGGCGTAAATTATCTTTTAAAAGTCCTCCAACATTAAGCCACATAGCACGATGAATGGAATAGTGGAATGATGCTCAAATGAGCCAAGAGTCCTTAGAGTGTAGCTACCCGACATTTATCTTTCAGGATTAGGGAGAACCTCGGAAAAGACCTTATCCAGGTAACTTACCCTCGCCGGGATTTAAACTCGGTACCCCTTGAACGTGAGGCAGACACTCTACTATCTACATTACAGAAGCAAGCACCAACCATTTACTGTTTCGGCAATGTAAAACATTCTTTTCTGCTTTCTGTTTGCCTTATGTTTAGCTCCTTTACACGGAAATTTTCTATCAGAACAAATTTATAAATGAAATACAACATTAAAAATCTTACATGTTGTGTTCACAAGACTTTTTCAATTCGCTCTTGCACAAACTATTATTACAAAAGCTCCTTCCACATTTGGAGAAATAGTGTATTATTTACACATTTTCTTGTAGAAATAATGAGAATAATGGAATTCAATATGCCTAAACGGTATTAAATCTTTTAAAAGTTGGTTATTGTCTGATGACAGAAGGCCCGCCACTGTAGTTTAGGGATAGCGTGTGTACCTCACACCAAGAGGTCTGGGTTCGAATCTCGGTCAGGATGAGTTATCTGGTTAAGGCTTTTATCCGGGGTGTTTCCTTAACCTGAGAGATAAATGTCGGTAACTCTAAGCTCCATGGACATCGAGCTCATTTGAGCATCACTTCTCCCATTCCATTCCTGGTCCGATACAGCTTTCATCAGATGACGTTAAATAAAAAGGAGGGACGAAATAAAAATGATTTTCCGTTTGAAAAAGTATAAATACTTTAAACCAATACCAAATAATACCTCGAAGTGGCTAACTACACCGAAATATTTTTTAATAAGTTGTGTTCTTTACATGCCATCTACACTTTTATGCAGTAAGATTTGTGTAACTCCTGCGGTTTGCAAAACCCATTTATTACTCGACAGAGCGTTGAGGTGTATTGACCTTCAGGAGACTAGCGCTGCCATCGTCCCTTATCGGGTCTTATCTGGTCGATTACAGGAGTGAAATATTAGTAAGTTGACGCACAGTAAGTTACGAAACACAAATAGAGCGATTGGAAGCTATATGATATGTTTTCTCGCGCCTACCGATATATGACACATTGCTGTCCAGAAGACATGCTTATATATGAACAGAGTATACAGACACTGGACTCACCGTGTATGTGTGTTAAGCTGAGGTAAACATCTCTGTGTTGCGAACTTTTTCCGATACGCCTTCTCGTTTTGCCATGTAGTAAAAGGAAGGGATTCAGAGGAAATTCAAGATATATAATTTCATGTCAACAAAATATCTTAAACATAGAGTAAGTCAGCGAAGTCATATGCGAGGAAGGGGGATTTTCTGGAAAAATTGTGTCACATCTTGATAGCCACTTAAATACATATTTGGTATTTAAGCAGCTGTTTATTTATAAGTAATGCTATTCACATAAATACGCGCACAAATACCATTTCGAAAAAAAGGGAGGTGGGAGATTTAGGGAGTCTGAAAACTTATTTTCGTTGAAATTTGTACATAGCATTTTGGGGAGAAATACGACCCTCGCTACCGATTATTTATATGGCGTAGAACGTCAAAATTAAGTAAGGAATGACCGTAGTAGAACTTTACAAGCTGAAAAGACACCGATAAACTAACATCTAAGCGATACTGGCAGTCGTCGGAAAACATGCAGGTCACAGTCGACGACAGGTCGGTTTCACAGACCGCACAGCATTAATATGGCTAAGTGATGCTTGACTGAGCATGAAATTTGGCATTTGTTTGCCTTTTCGTTTTTGAATAATGCTATTTCTTCTCTTTTCCCAACTTTCACTCCCTCTGTTTTTATTTTACGACATCTAAATCATGCAATTTATGATGAAATCTTGATAGTAAATGTGCAAATGGAGTTGCGTATTGAAGTATCAAAATAAAAATTCGGTACCTACAAAAGGATGGCACAAAGAATAAGATTTTTGGGAGGAGCCATGTCATTTACCTGTCGCATGTTGCATTATTCTAAGTATTGGTGCTGACGCCTCTAACAATGGGTTTATCTCAAAGCCGGGGATCTACGCTCTTTTGTTACTTCACAGTCACGCGACACAACTCCAGAGGTTTAATAACAATGAAAAGGAGAGTTGCGTCTTAATTAAGAAAACAATAGCCCCTTAAACGGACTAATGCTAAAAAGTCCATTGTGTTCGTCTCTGGACTCACCCTACCTCCGTCTGGCCGGTCATTCCTTGGTTGTTTTGCTTCATTAGAACGGCTTGATCGCATCTCTAAATATCGCTTTCGGCTCCACATCTCTTTTACCGTTACCTCGTAAAAAGCGGAAAGACAAGAAATATTGCAGACTTTATTGTATCGATTGCAAAATCTCGGTATAGCCGTCTTTCCGGATGAATACAGCGCTCTGGGGTTATGATCAGATATGTAATTGTTGTGTGCAGTTTACACTGAGGTGGCGCAGGTGGTAGACTGCATGACTTGCATTTGGGAGGTCGTGGATTCGCGGTCCCTCCACTCTGACTTACTGTTTTCCGTGGTCACTTAGACATTTTTATACAAGGGTTTCTGTGTATCATTTCCATTCATATCATCCCTTTCTCATCCATTTGGAGGCTGAGGGATCAGGCGAGTGGGCGGTGACTATAAGCTCTGTAAGGTTTTTCTCTCAGGTGTCGTTCCAGGTCAGAGCCCTACTCCAGAGTGGGAGACCGTCGGTGTTAGGGAGTAGAGTAATGTGGCATTGGATCCTTAATACTGATACCGTCATCATCCGGATCGCCCGCCTCAGTAGCGTGGTGGTAGCATGTCTGCCTCACGTTCAAGAGGTCCCGAGTTCGTACCTTGGGCAGGGTGAGTTACCTGGATAAGGTTTTTCCGGGTTTTCCCTTTTCCTGAAAGACGAATGTCGGGTAACTCTAAGCTCTGTGGACTCTGCACTGATTTGAGCATCATTTCACCCATTCCATTCATCGTCCGATATGACGAAGTTGGAGGACGTAAATAAAAAGAAATCATCCGGATCTAGTCACCCTTGGGGCTTCTCCCCTCATCCTGCCCTTGTAGGCACAAACTGCATACGTACCCAGCTAGCCTCAGTGATGCGGGACGCCATTTCTTCCTTTAAACTCAGTTGTAGCAGTGTGTGTTTAGAAGACAAACGTGTCACACCATTCGAAAGAAACATATGTTATGTAGAAAATGATAACACTGTTCTGCATGGATTTTTTTAAAGCACGAGCGTTTATGAATAACATTTTCACACTGAATTCTGATTTCGCGTACGTCACATTTTTTTTTTTTGCAACTTAAAAGTACATTTTAGTTAATTGATGGAAATTAATCATTTCTTCACACTAGCCATATATAGGCTAAGGTTGTTGATAGAGTCAACATGAAAAATTCAATGGCCAACGTGCCGTCCTGACATTAAATTCTCCATTTGTCTGGTACATTTCCCCGGTATACCACTAGGGTCTCTCGCATCCGAGATACACCGTTTTTGGCGACTTACCGTTGTAAGTACTTGAGTCCCAGGCTTCATCATTTAACTCTTATTATTTTAGCCAAGTACTTACGATAGTAAGTCGCCACAAACGGTGTATCTCAAATGCAACAGCCCCTAGTGGTGTACCGGGGAAATATACAAGTCAAATGGAGAATTTAATGTCAGGACGGCACATTGGCCATGGTAGCTCAATGGGCTAGAACGACAGGACGGAAACCAGGAGATCTGTGGCTCAAATTCCGGCCGTGGCATTGAATTTTTCATGTTGACTCTATCAACAACCTTAGCCTATATACGGCTAGTGTGAAGAAATGATTAGTTTCCATCAATTAACTAAAATAACAGGAGTTAAAATGATGAAGCCTGGGACTAAGTACTTGCAATAGTAAGTCGCCACAAACGGTATATCTCGAATGCGACAGCCCCTAGTGGTTTACCGGGGAAATATACGAGTCAAATGGAGAATTTAGTGTCAGGACGGCACGTTGGCTATGGTAGCTCTATGGGTTAGAGTGACTGGACGGAAACCAGGAGATCCGTGGTTCAAATCCCGGCCATGACATTGAATTTTTCATGTTGACTCTATCTATTAAAAGTGTTTTGAATATTTTTTTTGTAATCTACAGTAGATAGTAATATTAGCTTATTGTTTGTTAGAAAGGCTCAAAAGTTTGTAATTTCAACTTAATTACCTAAAATATGACATCATAGAAGTATTATTATGTTTATATTTCATAATTGTATATTTTATTTATTAAAATCTACTAATTATATGCGCCCTACAGGATGCACAAAAATGTCTTCCCCTAACATGAATAATTCCAAAGAGTGGAGTTTCTTCATAGATTCCTCTAAAAAAGTCTTAAAGATGTCCTGCTTCATAATCATCTGCTTGCATAGTCATTATGGAACAAAAAGTTTAAGTGTTCGATTTTGGGTATCGTTCCTCTATTTTATAGTTTACTCGCTACCTCCAAAAGCATAATACTGATTATACTCAGGACGAATTATTTAAAAGAGCTAGAGCTAGCAGGCGAGCCTATTCTGGAAATAAATGTTTTCAAGTAAATGGTGATTATGTAGTTCCGGAGAGGGATGCTGTAAACAATGACAGAAAATAACCTGCCTATCATGTTTTACCTCCAGATTTTTGTATTTCTATATTTAGTACAGCTTGTAATATCTAATATGTAATATTAACTATTAATATACTCAGAAAGTAGAATAATTACTTCCGCGTCTGCGAGTACTGCTGGAAATGTAACATATTCTGTTTTTTACAGTTATGACTGTCGCTGCTTGTTCTTCATCTGTCTACGGCGTAACAAGAAGACGAACCACCGCAACGTCTGGACTTTGTCAGAAAAGCCTGTTTCTTTTTTTATTTCTCTTCGCTTCCTCTTTGCCTTTTCTTCATCCACCTACTGTAAAACAGGCTTCCTTTGACTTGTTTTCTATCTAGCATGATGTGACTGCCCAGAGCTGCTCCCCCCCCCCCTTGTCACCGCCCATGGTGATGGGAGCCTCTCTTCCTTTGCTCTGCTGCTGACATCTGCATTTTTATTTCGGGAAATTTGGAAGTCAGGCTGGCTACTCAGCAAGAACCTCTCTGAATGGCGATGCCAGCGCCACTGACTCGTCCTTTTGTACCTGACTGGCAGAAGTAATATTTTATACCTTGCCACTTTTGAAAGGGGAAACTAAATAACTCAAAACATAAAAAAGACTGCTTCATTTTTGTGACGAGGCGCTTGTTACCTGCTTTAGAGGCTTGTCAATGTGGTAGACCGCTTTGAAGATGAGAAGATACATGTCGCAGTATACGTAAAGTTGACCGAAAAGTTTTTCCCTATATTTTCTTGTAAGATGCTTAAGGTAATGAGCTAACAAATCAATCTGTCTTGTTGTCCAACCGTAGTCTGAAACCCTATTGTCTTAATTCTCAACACGCCTCATTTTCCCAAGGGCAAACCAGTTACGCTCTCCTGCTTCTCAAAGAAACGCAAAAACTGATACAGTGTACCCAGTATTAAACTGCCGATATTTCACTTATAATAGCCAAACGGTTAGGGTCAATATCAGAAATATTTATTGCAGATGAACAAATGCTTTAGACCAGACAGATCCTGCATAGAAACACCTTTTAATTGAGCTTGCTTATTGAGGAACATCGCGAATACAACTTGCTTACATTAATGGCTTTTATAGACTATGAGAAGACGTTTGACAGAATCATTGGATCAAAATTATGGGATATAATAAAGCAGTATAAAGTTTATGTATCAACAATAATATAAAAATAAGATGCAGTGCAATAACTTGCTCAAATGTAAGGTATATTTCATAAGCAGTAAGGCAAAGGTGTAGTTTGTCATCTGCGTTGTTTAATATTTACGTAAATGATGTAGCTAAAATTTGACAAGAACAGCTGATTTATAATTTTAGACTTAACAAGGTTGTTTTAAATACACTTCTTTTCGTAGAAGATCAGGTTGTGTTTGTAGAAATGGGGATAGGGGCAACTTACACAGGGCTGTCTGGATATTGCATGAAGTCACAAAATCTGCAAAGAAAACTAAAGTAATTGCATTTTGTGGACAAGAACGTTTTAAAGCTAAAATCGTAATTGGGAAGGAAATTTTGGATAAAGTCCCTCTTTATAATGTTTTTGGTTGTGATAGTTCTTACTTATACTCATATTTATACAGAATCACTAACATGGGAGATGGCAATATTATTAAAGTATGTTTTCATATTCAAAAGAGAAGTAACTTGGGTGGGTCTTAGGCACATAAAATGAATGATGTGTTGGAGCACATAGGTATGGGTATACAGGCTTCTGGAAAGAAGTTAAAAGCTCACTGAGGTCATATAGAGAAATAAAAACAACCTGGGGGAGGGAAGGATATATAGATATATGTAATAAGTTAGGGCGAGATGGTTTTGCTTGGGCGAGAACAGGAGTGAGAAACTTGAAAAGTGTAGGTCAAGTGAGGGAGCTAGATAAATGTCCATTGTGTGGAGAAGAGAATGCAGATTACCATTGTATATTATATTGTAATCAAACAAAGATATGGAGAGAGCAGGCTTGGCTACGTAAATGGGACAGTTTGGGGGGTGAAGTAGTAATTAGAGAAAAATTGTCAGTAAAAGGGGAAAAGAACAGGAGAAATATAGGAGAATTATTTAGGGAAAGAGAGATCGCTAAGAACAATTGAGAGAAAAATGTAGAGTGGGATGGGTGAAATGTCAAAAAGTGTTAAAAGGAGTAGAGGGCCTCCAATACACAAAAACCTAGGGCTAGGTGTATGGGGACCAAATTATTATTCAATGGTGGACAACATAATAGAATTTAGGAATATATGGCATATTTCAGTATGGAGTTTATAATTGTAATCTTGATTTTGTATTTCCATTTGATGATGTAAAAGGAAAGATGAGAAATAAATTACTCTAACGACCCCGAGAAAAAAATTATATAATTTTCAACAAATGGTGGGTGCAATAAAAAAGAACGCTGTTTAAAAAAGTAAGGAAAGATGGGGTCCTTCAATTATATAAAAAAGTATTGGTCGTTCCTATATTAATTTTACGGCGCAGAAACCTGGATATTAAGAACTAGTTAAGCAAAAAGGATTGAAGCAGCAGAAATGAGGTTGCTAAGACCATTGGCAGGTTTCCGAGTGTAAGATCACAAAAGATACCAAGAAATCCGAGAATAATTAGGTATTGAAGGAATTCTGCAGAAGATGGATCAATATAGTAATAAATACTATGGGCATATGACACGGTTGATGAAAGGACGTATCCGTAAAGAACTTTTTGAATACAAACCCTAAGAAGAAATATTGTACGACTCAGAAAGAGGTGGAAGGATCAGTTGCGAACTGCTTGGTTTCGGAACATAGTACCAGGGCAGTTTAATAAAGAATGATCATAATTTCTTTACGGTCAAGAGGTCCCGGATTCGAATCTCGGTCAGGGTGAGTTGCCTGGGTAACGTTTCTCCGGGGTTTACCCTTATCCTGAAAGACGAATGTCGGGTAACTGTAAGCTCTATGGATCCTGGGCTCATTTGAGTATCATTTCACCAATTCCATTCATCGTCCAATATGACTTAAAAAGTTAAAGGACGTAAATGACAAAAAAAAAAGTAGAAGATGTTTAGAAATCGGCCCACTTCGTTCTAATTTATGACGTAACGCATTTTATTTCAATTCAAACTGTTTTTCCATTTTAGGAATTGGCTCTTAATGACTTCAACTTTGAAAGATTTCCCAATGAAACTCTTGTTTTTGACGACTTTAGAATCCTAACGCAGCCAACATTTTTTTTTCTTTCGCTTAACCTTCAGTCCAGTATTTCAGAGTCAATTTTTTGGCTCAGAAGTACCCGAAATCGGGAGTGATTAAAGATGCTGATGATAACAAGATTGATTAGAGATGGAAATGAGTCAGACAGACTTCCCCCCTTTTTTGTGTAAGTTTGGCGAGGAAATGGACGCACGCGGTCGCTTGTCAAGTTAAGTCTCCTGTTGAATTTGGCAACAAGCCAGCTCATTAAGATCTGACCACGCTTGAGAAGTGTCTCTCACGCTTCCTAAACTCTCATTGAGCTAAGAACTCAGGAATTTCTTAACAGGAATTACACTTCGTATTTACGTACTTACCGTGTGCAAGACACTTAATGTACAATTTTTTATTCATTAAAGGAGCCATAGGACTGAGCTTTGAAAGTTTAAAAATGTTTACTGTATTTACTTACAACTATAATAGCTTACGTTCATTGGACTATTAGTTCCGGAGATTTAATTTTAAAGGCATTTTAATATGAAAATCACCGAAAAATTGAGAAAAGCTCCAGGTACTTTCACGTAAAGACATAAAATGTGGAAGGCCCTTTTCAGAGTAGCCTACATAGTAAACATACGATATGTTGCAGTCAAATGACTTAATGTAATCGTGTACTGTTTGTTTCTACTCAGGTTTATGCCTCTTCTAATTCATGTTAATAAAAAAGAACAATATCTTATTGATCGTTTCGTTGTAGCTACAAGGGTCTATAGAAATACAGTAGACTTTAAGCGATAGTCAAATGTTTTAAAATACTTGTCGCTTTTAGATGGCTTTGAATTTTCGTCATCTTTATATTGTCAAGAATAAACCGAAAAGAGACTTCCATTTGAGAAAAGTGCTAGTATTGGAAAAAATCAGACAAATAACATGAAATAACTTCGAAAGATTTATTCCACAAATTTTTTTTCACATTAGTTGTGTGTATTAACCAGCTCTACATTAAGATCTTGTCTCTGGTGGTTTACTATTTATGCAAATTATATACAATGAAGAGGACTTGTGAAGAAATTCGCAGAAAATTCAAGATATACATTTCATTTGTCATAAAAATATCCTTAAAATATGGTACCTTAATCAACATTTTGAGAAAATTGCAATTTTCGAAAAGTATTCAACGTAACGGATAATCTAGTGTTGGAATATTTTATGAAAAAAAAAATTTGGATGATGCTAAACAAAAAACCAGATTTAATATTTACTGACTGTTCGTTTTCGAATTATATGTTCACACACACACACACACACACACACACACACACACACACACACACACACACACACACACGCACGCACCCACACACACACACAAACACACACACACATGCACCCGCGCGGATTTTTTTTTCATACTTGCCCTTTTAGACTCACGCGGTTCCAAAATATATTTCCAGTGAAATCTCGATGTCAAATTGTTGGGTGGAAGGTATAGGACAGAGCTTTCAATTATTCCTTAAATAACTCTGTGGTAAAATGTTAAGTGTAAGCCGGGAAATTAGAACAACAGAATGTACGAATTAATTTTTTTCCAATATAAAAGCTTTTATTCTAAAAATAAATAAAAGAAAACATTTGCTGCAGTTCTCGAAATTTACACAATTCCATAAACATTGATAGAGTAAAAAAAAAAAAAAAAAAAAATCAATGCAATGGTCGATATTTGAACCAGGGATCTCCTAGTTTCTGTCCAGTCGCTCTAACCCTTTGAGCTACCATGGCCAATTTGTCGTCATGACATTCAATTCTCCATTTGACTCAAGCCTGGGACTCAAGTACTTACGATAGTAAGTCTCAACAAACGGTGTGTCTCGAATGCGAGAGCCTCTAGTGGTCTGCCGGGGAAATATACGAGTTATGGAGAATGGAGAATGGAATGTCATGATGGCAAGTTGGCCATGGTAGCTCAATGGGTAAGAGCGACTGGACGGAAACCAGAAGATCTGTGGTTCAAATCCCAGCCATGGCATTGAATTTTTCATGTTGACTCTATCTATCAAAGACCTTAGCCTATATACAGCTAGTGTTAAGAAATGATTAATTTCCATCAATTATCCTTGAACATTATTTCTCAAACAGTTCATAGTTTGATCTTAGAGGAATGTTTTAAAAGTAGGTACCCTAGTCACTTATTAGTAGATATGTTTAAAATATCCAATGCACAAATTAGAGGGAATTCGAGGCAAATAACTGATTACATATTATATTATTGTTCAGGTCTTATTTTATATATATTCTCAGTGAATAGGCAAATTACTACAATCAGATATTTGTGAAAAAAATTGCCGTAAAATTTTTGAGACTAAACGAAGTCAAACAAGCAGGATACTGAATTTAAAGAATAATTATAACGCTTTAAGTAAACATGACACATGGTTTTATATTCTAAAATGTCCTGGTTCATTTGCAGTTGTATAGAAGTTAAAGAGAGTTCAGAGAGAGAAGCGACGTGATGATGAAATATTTGAAGAAGTCCTGTACAGAAACGAAGCGTCTTATTAAGTTATTTGAACCTATAGACCAAGGCAAATCACACCGATTTTGTAGAGTTTTGTTTTATTTACGTGCTCCAACGGTGTCATATCGAAAGATGAGTGAAATGGGTGAAATGATGCTCAAATGAGCCCACAGTCCACAGAGCCTGGCATTTGTCTTTCAGGATATGGGAAACCCCGGAAAAACCTCACCCACCCTGACCGAGATTCCAACTCGGGACCTCTTGAACGAGAGGCAGACACGCTACCAAGGCGAGCATTGTAGAAAATAGAACTATGCACGGAACTATTAAAGTCTGTTTAGTTAACGCATGTGCAGTTCCGAGTAAAAGGAACCTGAGCCGCCCGAACACTAATGACCGTCATAAATCTATCTCCACACTTCAGAAATGGAACACTGTCGTTGAGGACCAACAGCAACCTTGATTTTCTTGAAGTGACAGACGCATGTCTACTCCACGTGGAGTCTCAGTTGCCAAAGTTCCAACTTCTAGTTGATCTGTTTCATTACGTGCAGAAATTCGTTGTGTGTCACAATGTGGAGACCGTAGGAGGGAAATGCAGTGGTAAATGCAAATGAAGTAGTAGATAACTTTCAGTCAAGTGAAAATAATCAAAGTGAAGACAGTGTGAATAACTGGGCCGAATTATATTACTGGAAAAGCCTAAAAAAATAAAGTTATAACGGGAACTGTTTCTAAGCAAATTCAAGCGCTTGTTTTGAACACATATAAATATGTGCTGACAAATAATCTTGGTAAGGAGTCGTGCAATGAACCTGATGATAAATTCTGGGTATTCACAGAAATACAGTGAGAAATATTGTGACGAAAGGAATACCAAAGACGCCGATCAAGTATGAAAACAAAAGGAAACGTTTCTCTAAAGTAGATAATTTCACGTGCGATTTAATTCGCCGAGAAATTTATAGATTCTATGGAAAAGGGAGAGCGCCCACCTTGTACGAATTGGTTGCACATTTGCAAGAAATTTGTGATTTTCGTTATGGGCGCTTCACTTTGTGTGTGTGTGTGTGTGTGTGTGTGTGTGTGTGTGTGTGTGTGTGTGTGTGTGTGTGCGTGCGTGCGTGCGTGCGTGTGTGTGTGTGTGTGTCAAAACTAAGGAAGTTTTGCAGTAATGGACATAAGATTATTTATTTAGACGAAACCTCGTACGATATCCATGACGTATCGAGAAAGGTGGCAACCTTGCAGAACGGTCTGGGAGAAGGAGGGTCGGGGGTTGTAAAACGATTATAAGGGTTCGTCAAAGGCAGAAGCCGACGTGCACATGCGTTAACTAAACAGACTTTAACACACAGGCGAGAAGGCTTGGTCACACTTGGATGTGATTAAAAAAAACGGTGCAACGATAAAAAAATGACTGCTTTGCTCTGTTTACTCTTGTAAAACGTCTGTTATTCTAAATGTTCCTTGTTATTCGAGATAGATATTTGCAGAAATGATTTGTTTTCCATGTTCAATCTCGGTTTAAACTGTATAAAAGTATACGTATTTTAAAATGCACATCAATTGGAGGAAACATCTTGAAAAATGGTTAACTCAAATGATAAAATGAAATAAAAATGTTTTGTTATTTTAAACAAAATTGTTAAAGCCATTTATAGAAAAATCAAAATTTTGGAAAACTTTCCCATGTAAAGGGTAGTTTGAGATTGGAGAATTTTCTTGAAAATTGCCTTGAAGAATGCTGAATTAAAGTACCAAGTTTGTTACTTAAAACGACTTTTCGTATTTTGCTTTATGCTGTACACTGGCACACATACCTTAATACCTACATTTTTTAATAAAAAATGATTTGAGGGACGGGTGCGGCTCAGATGGTCTCTAAACATATTTGCAGTAAAGTCGTTTTACTCAGAATAAGTAAAAATTCAAAATTGTCTATATAAAATTGCACATGGATTTCACTGCATAATTTCATAGCACACATCACCGTCGCAGTAATGTAATATTCAAGCTTCACCGACAAGTGAAAGCTAAGAAGCAATTTCGAATTTAAATAAAATACTGTGCTTTCATTGACGTCACCACTTAAGAGCTTGTACTTGTTGCAACATTATGACCTGCATGCCTGTTTAGGTAACTAATAACCCGTATGCTAATTTTAAACTATCAGGGTAAACACAAAGTCATTGTTACAACAAGATTCCGAAAAGGTTTACCTGACATTTCACGAGCGCAAATAGCTATAAATCTTATGGCGGAGTTAAGAAACTTTTTGTATGCATCATTCAATGAAGAACAGTTGTTTAATGGTGATTTCGTGCAACTTACACCAGCGAGTAAATCCAAAGAAAATCAGTTTCAAGTGACAATGAAACTGCAGCATTCCCAGGTAAAACATCTGCAGCACGCAACTAAGAAGTCTGAAACAGGTCCAGTAACATTCCGAGGTGTGCATGGTGTCTTTCCGTCATCCATCTTATATGAAACAAAAGGTAATCATCGAGTATTGTTTCATGTGCAGACCCAAAGGGCTCCGACGTTAGTACATAATATCAGTAAATATTTACTGGGCAGCAAATAGTGTAGGAAATAATTAAGGATACACAATATTTTGGTTACAAAGTTGCAGATGTCTTGAGAGTTGCCAGCTGTTTTGCTAACAATCTGTGCATAGTTCAGAAGATGTGGAAGAACCTGCTTTGGTCAACTATGTCTCACAAATGGGAATAAAATGCGGAATATGTTAATAGCTGCAGTTTTCATGTAAATATGTAAGTACTTCATTAAAACGCACATGTTTAAATTTTCATATTGAGATGTCCAGTACACGATCCAAATAAAGATTTGCATACTTGTATAACCTTCAGTTCTATTCCTTGTGTAAATCCTGCTACAGTTAAATGGAATTATTTTCCAAAAACGTCAGTCTACATAGTCATCGCTATAAGTGGTGACGCTCTATATTGTTTCCTATTATTATTACATACGATTGTACAAGCTCTCAAAGTGTTAAAGAAGCTCAAGCTGATAAATATACATCTGACCAATAATTAAGCGGTCTTTATTCCCCACAATAGACAAGTCATTTGGAGGAATTATCTCCTTATGGTTATTATTAAACGTTATAACCACAAATGAAACCTAGATATAACACGAATATAAACAAAGACAAAACACTATCAAAATTCACATTACTGAACAAAAGACTGTTTTCAGTCAATTAAATACCAGGTCAGAAGATGGTGTGAGTACAGAAAATTAAATGGGTCAAAGAAACGTAACTACTTAACTTGATGATCAAGCTGTATAGATCTGTGTTTCTTAAGTCGACGCTCTGACAGCTCAAACTTCTCAGGTTACATTAAATGAATGCTCCGTTCATGTTCGTTTGAACATGATGTCCTTCATGTTGGAAGGTCCATCGCTACCAGAATAAACGAACATGAACGGAGCATTGTTTTGATGTTTTGATAACGACCGTAGAGCCAAGTTCGGGAGACGACTATCTGGACAAAATGCAACAGCTACTGGGAGCGGAGAATTAAGGAGGCTTTTGCCATTTCCTCCGAGAGACGCACGCTTAATCTTATGCTGCATTTCAGTTCAGCTCCTCTTGGAAAACTGCCTTGAAATGGAATCAGTCTATTTAAGAAGCAAAGTTCAATACAGCTTGATAATAAAGTTAAGTGGTTACGTTTCTTTGACACAATTAATTTTCTATACTCACGCCATCTCCTGACCGGCATTTAATTTACTGAAACCAGTCTTTTGTTCAGTAATGTGAATTTTGATAATGTTTTGTCTTTGTTTATATCTGTGTTATATGGTTATAACATTTTAAAAATATCCTGAAATGCACTCTCCCGAAACATCGATTTCGAATCGTCTTTTCACCTGGCTTGCTTCCCGATAACAACTTTAGAAACTAAGATTATAAAATGAGATTTTCAATGTTCAACAATAGTTAACACACAGTGGCGAAGTGGGCAATGAAGCGCTGGAAAGCCCGCCTCGGTAGCGTTGTGGTAGCGTGTCTGCCTCACGTTTAAGGGGTCCCGAGTTCGAATCTCGTTTAGGGTGAGTTATCTGGATAAGGTTTCCCAGGGTTTTCCCTTATATCTAAAGACGAATGTCGGGTAACTTTAAGCTCCATGGACCCCGGGCTCATTTGAGCGTCATTTCACCCATTTCATTCATCGTCCGATATGACTTGACATTGGAGTATGTAAATTGCAACAACAAAAAAGCGCTGAAACCGCCGCTTCCCCAAGAACACCAGAAAAAAAAGGAAGGAAAATTCATGCCAAACAATATTTTATTTCCTCTGAATATACTTTAAAATATATTCGCATACATTCTTGGTGCTGCGGACAATTTGACAGATGCTTAGATTCTAGTGGCCAGTTCCGCGAGCTCATTCAATACTGAAAAGTTCTGTATTTAGGCATTCGTAACCTTGAATATCACGCTTCGTAGGTTTCTAATAGCAATCGCCATTCTTTGGTGGTTAGGAATCACTGACAGATTTTGTCACGTGTAGTCTCTGTAGCGCGTGAAGATTTTTTTTTATGTGGCTCTGTAAAATACAACTGTAAGTGTATTTCAACAGCATTAGCAATAGTATATTACGTAGATTCGTATTTAGTGGTGCAAAAAATCTTGTGAAGTTTTAAGTTACCAGCAAAAGTGTGTGAATTGCATACCTTCTTGATATTAAAATATAACGAGTCAATTGGAGAGTTTAATGTTGCGTCGGCATGTTGGCCATGGTAGCTCAAGGGGTTAGAGCGACTGGATGGAAACCAGGAGATTCGTGGTTCAAATCCCGGCCGTGGCCTTTAATTTTTCATTCGACTCTAATTAATACTTTCTGCATGTTTGGATAACAGTTCACGCGTTGTGGGCCAGCTGTAGGAAAATTTTGAACGTCTGAGTGGAGAGGGGAAGCAGGGACTGCGTTTGCTTGTAGTGTGACCAGTCTTGCAATGCAAGAGCAGTCTACTTGTGACTGCACAATAGAAAGAGCACTGAAGAGTAGGCTTAGTTCTTTGAGTTATTAATCTCGCTTATTTTATTGAAAATTATTATTTGCAGCTTCGCTCGACACTGGTTATACAGTTTATTGATGAAATAATAAACACATAAATTTATCAGTATCACATAAAGTTATGATGTTTGTTAAATATAATGCCCAAAATGATGATGAAAAATATGTAATAGTTTTTAAATGTTACGTATTATACTCTTACATAGCACTTTCTTCACTAATTTTATTTAACTGCAAATGTAAATTACAGCAATTTATTCCAATTTGCTTCAGAGCTAATGAGATAGTGTGTAGATCAATCTAGTTGTTGAGAAACTAACTTACCATTATGAAATACACTAAAATAAGCGGAAGACAAGACATATTCATATGCAATTAACATTTGAATGAGGATAAAAATAATGAAAATCGATATTTCGGTTCCGCTTACCGATGCCATGGTAACGTGTATCGCTTATATTCTTTAGCTCTACAAATGCTCCCTTTTCTCGGTTTTTCTCGGTCGCTGGGTGAATGCTGAATTGGATTATTTGATCCAAAAATTTCCCTATTATCTCTTTCATTGCTCTTTACTTCTTTATCTTCGCCATACCACTGATCATTCATCTCGGTTATCCTAAGACTTATCCAAAGTTTATTTGCTCCTCGACAGAGTTTTCGCCCAAGGCATTGGCTTGGAGGTGTAAGGTCTTTAAAGAGGAGTAATCCAATGCCAAGTCTTCTATTCTTTATCATGAGTTAATAATAAATATAGACTTCCGATATAAATATGGCTATTATCTCAAAAATCTGCATGTAACAATGTTAATTTTCCTAATTTCAAATTTCTTTTGGGTAAACATTAATCCTCAAATAAGTAAAGAGGAAACAAGTAACAGCTGCACGTACATTTCAGCTGCTTACGTGGTGCGACTGTTACACGTTACAGTTATTTAATTTCTTGCAATCTAGATTTATGGACACAATAATTTGCACCTGTTGCTTCAGCTGTAACGGTTCCCTCTGTACAACTTTCTTATATAACGCAACTTTGCTTTTATCAATGGACAATCTTAAATATTCTCATAATGTTAATGCAAATTTAAACGAAACACTCACAGCATAATGGTCTTGTTCTGAAAATTCATCTTGCAAAATTTCGACCTCTATCTACAACGGCAATGTTCCCACACACATCATCTAAAACAAGACCGAGACAAAACACAGCCACTTACTTAATTGTTGGTACTTGGGAATACCATCACTTGAAACTACATACGGCCTCTCACATACGAACACAAGAATTCAAGGGGACACTCTACGATAAACGAGCATTACTTGCATGTATTTAAATTAAAGAGATGTACATTATTTGTATAGCATTCGTGTTTAATGCCGCCGCATCACGTTTATGAGTTACAAAAAATTATAAAAATTGCATACGAATGAAGAGAACTTTAGGATATTCCCAGAAAATTCTGGGTTTCACACTTATATACGTAGTCAAGTGTGAACTGCCCACTTCTGTAGAGTAGCTGGTAGCCCATCTACCTCAAGAGGCCTCGAGTTGGAATCTCGGTAAACGTAAGTTATTTGGATAAGGTTTTTCCAGGGTTTTCCCTTATCCTGAAAAATGAATATCGGGCAGCTATAAGCTCTGTAGTCCTGGGCTCATTGAGCATCATTTCACTCATTTCATTCATTCATCGCCCGATATGACTTACCGTTGGAAGACGTAAATTTAAAAAAGTATTTTACTCTTTCTTTTTTATGACATAAGTGAATGTGAAACAATAATTTTATAGAAGGATTATGATGCGATGATCTACAAGTGTACTATCTTGAAGCCCCAGGTCGGGAAGCTAGCTTATAGCGGGATTATTTGGAATGATGGTGTTTGTAGAGTAATTGTTTCCGCATAAACTCGGATAGACATAACTCGGCTGTTCAATACAGAATGATCCTAATTTTTATGGACATAATTTTTCGCACTAAAATTCAGTTTTATTATATTCTGTTAGCTTAATGTGAAACAAACACGCCGTAGTAGTTTCATTGTTGGTACTCCTGGTTCCCGCCTGTGAGATCCAGGCAAGTTCAGACATGTTCAGTATCGCCTACCGCTGCAATGGAGGTAACACGCGAGGGACAATTTGCGGCTTTGAAATTCTGCTTTCGTCTCAACAAATCTTCAGTTGCGGCCTATACAATGTTACAGGAGGCCTAGAGAGAGTCTGTTCTTACCTACAGCACAGCTCGAAGTTGGTTTAAAATGTTTAAAGAGGGGAGACAATCAATTTCAAAGGAAGGTGGACCCGGTGCTCCAGTTACTGCTCTTACATAAGAAAACATCAACACTGCTGCTGCCATTGTGAGAGAGGATCGACGAATTACCTTAAGATCGCTTTCTGAAATACTGAACATTTCATTTGGTGCCATCCACACGTTGGTGACAGAAACATTACACATGAAATCTGTTTGTGCAGGATGGGTTCCAAGACTATTGATTTCCAAACAAAAGGATATTTGCATGCACGTCTGCATGCAGTTAAAGTTGATGTTAGGGGAAGATCCGGAGTTTCTTTCAAACGTAATCACTGCTGATAAAACCTGGCTACATCATTCTGATCCTGAGAGCAAACAGCAAAGCTCAGTGTGGAAATCTTCTTCATCGACCAACCCCTCCCCCCCCCCAAAAAAAAAGTGGTTGCTTCTGCTGGGAAAGTTATGGTCATCTCATTCTTTGATACTCATGGAATGGTTTATCGGCACGTTCTACATGCACACACATCAGTAACTGGACAATACTACAAGGATATCCTGAAAACATTGCAAGTCCATATCAGGCGCAAAACACCACATTTCTATGAAGCAGGCTGGATACTGCACCACGATAGTGCGCAGCCGCATATTGCCAATGTTGTTGCTGAATATCTTGCAAAAATCAACGTGAAGTGCATCCCTCACTCTCCCTGTGGTCCAGATTTGGCACCATGTGACTTTTTTCTATTCTCTAACTTGAAGAAACGCCTTCGTGGGAGGCATTATCCATCATCAGAAGCAGTGGTGGAAGCTGCGGAGGCGATTTTGAAGGATCTTTCAAAAAAATGGTTTCCAGCATGTCTTTGAAGACTGGCAGAAATGCTGGAATAAGTGCATCGCATTCAGGGGGGACTATTTTGAGAAGGACCGTCAAAATTATGAGGATAAATCCTTTTAAAACATTCAACAACTCATGATACGTTGTCATGGTTACACCATTACCTACTTTACATTACTTTCTTTATTTTATTATAAATACTTATATCTTTGACTATTCCTAACAAAAACATAAAGTATAAAAATAACTGCCACAAATCCAGCTAAAGGAATAATTTTTTCAATCAAAATTCCATAACGAGCTTCCATGGGAAATAGTTGTATTGACATTAATGGAAATAAAAAGTTCTGAAAAGTTATTTGTGTGTACTTAACCAAAAAGTAAACTCGCATATATACCAAAGTTCAAATGAAGTACGCTCTTCTAAAGGTGGAGCATACCCCCTAATTTCATCCTGCATGGGATAATTTTCGTTTTTTTTTTTTTTTTTCCTTTTAAAAATGACAGCAATAATTTTTATTAAAATCCCCAACGATTAAGACATTAGATTAAACCCCACAAAATAGGCATTGAGTTTTCTGTAAACAAAATATGAAAAACTTCCTACTGATTGAATTTTTTATATTTCTCTACAACTGGAAATCAAACAATTTAAGCAAAGCTTTATACGTGAAAATTGTAAACTGCTTAAAGCACAGAATGAACCAAATTCGTTTCTGTATATTAATTATTTCCGAAGTATTTCTTGTTATTAGAATGCTTTTTGCAATACTTGAACTTACAGTTTTGAAGTGTTAATTCACTTCTGCACAGCCTGGCGCAGCAATATTTAGGTGTATCTTTTCTCAGTTAATCCTTAATGAATTGAACATCAATCTTGAATTTGTAAGATCTAGCAAAATAAGTTGGTGACAAAATGTTTCTAGGTCAGAGCAATTACATTTCAAAACACCATGCAAAACAAATTATCGTTCCGAAATTAAATAATTTATTTCATTGCTAAACTTGTGCAGTAGCAAAGTAATTAATGTGTTAAAATATTTTAAGATAAGTGAAACAGAGAGCTATAAAAAGCTTTGTCACCTCTGTTTCAATAAAAACCTCGATATTCATAGAAGTAATAACAATAATTTAAATTCGCAGTTTCATACAAGCTTTGTTATATTTTCTTTTAGTTTTATACAATTTTTGCAGTTAGTGTAAATACTATTTTATATATTAGCAGATTAGAAACTACATTACCTGATAAAAGTGTGACTAACATTTCATTGTGGACGAATAATCGGATTCTTACAAGCAAATACAAAATTATAACAGAATTAATTATATTGCATTAATGTAGCTAAGCTAAAAAATTGTAAGCGCAAACAAAAACTTTATAACATTTTCTCCACTCCTTTGTTCTGGGAAAGTACATTAAAGAAGGCGGTGTTTTAAAAGCTGCAATACATGCGTATACTCATAAAATTCCTAAATTCTGCCGACATTCTAATTCACGAAAAGCGATGTGAGGAAGACAAAAAAAGCCCAAAAGTTACTGTACTCTCGCGTATTCTATTAATGGTTTTGGGGTACAACTCAAGTAAACAGAAGAAAAACAGCGGAGGTTAGCTTAGAAGTTAAGTCACCATGGTGACTGAAACGATTTTGTTGATTCTTTTCTTTTTTTTATAAAATTCGTTCTTCCATCGTTAGATTGATTTAGAAGTCTTCATCTACTTGGCCCAACTAAAACAGTATCAAGTTGTTTTATAATTATATGTCAGATTTTTGTATCCTAAAGTCAACTTTTAGACATCCAAAATTACACGAATGTTGATTGTAGCACTTATATGACTTTTTTTTTTAAATTACGTCCTCCATTGTTAAGTCGTTAAGTCATATCGGACCATGAATGCAATGGCTGAAATTATGCTCAAATGAGCCCAGGGTCCATAGAGCTTAGAGTTACCCGACATTCGACCCCGAAAAAAATTCGGGACCTCTCGGGACCTCTTGAACGTAACGCAGATACGCTACCGTCTACGCTACCGAGGCGGGCGCCATATGACGTTCTCTACTCAGTTTTGTTCAAAATATACTTACAAATCTTTATCGTTTATCTACCTGAAGTGAATCGAGATAGGTGTGGATGGAGTAGGGGATTGTATGTCACTTTGTGATGGGTTTGTAATTCGTTCAGTTTTCATGACCTGAAGAGGTGGGGGGGGGGAGAAAAAGAAATAAAGTTAGTTATTTCCAATTTTGGAAAATCATATATATTTAAAATTCAAACCAATAGAACGAAATACCTCAGAAACGGTTAACTCCACACATATATACGATATAAATTGTGTTCTTTAATGAGATTTTCATTTTTTTGTGCAGCAAAATTCTCTTATCTGTTACGATTTAACAATTTATAAAGCAGTAACTCCGGATGAATAGGAACTCAAGGACTATTCCCAGATATTCATGATTTATATTTCATTTTCCATGAATAGTTCTGAAACATAATTGTCTTATTGAAACAGAACCAGTTTTGAGAAAATCGAAATTGTTACAATATTTTCCATATACGTGTTAGGGGTTGCCGGGATTTTCTTGAGAATTTTCCTGCCGTGTTATTGGAATTCAGTGAACTTATTAACCAAGTATTCGTTTTTTAACTGTCAATTTACACACACACACACACACACACACACACACACACACACACACACACACACACACACACACACACACACACACACACACACACATACACACACACACACACACACACACACACACTACGAGGCTGTTTAATAAATAATTATTTTGGGTTTCACAATTCTCAAAAAAAAAAATTCTGTGAAATCTTGTATCGAGGTTTCGGTAGAAGGCAATGCATCCTCTATTTACAGTAGACAAATTGAAGCTTTCCCCGCACCCATACGGGGATAAGGTAAAGCTCCCCTTGAGTCTAAGAAACACGACTTCTTGCCAATCAAGTTACAAGGCTAGACAGGAATTCCTACTGTTCGTGGTGCTGGATTAAGTCATTTGTGGTTTTCCTTTGGAGGCCTACCGACCAGGAGCTTTGATAGCAATTTCGCACTACTGGAGCAGTTGGATAGGATAAAGAATAGGCGAGGCTAACAAATCTTTTGTGGTTTTTTCTAGTTCTCTTTACTTTGTACCAGTAAGTAGCCACGTAGATGCGACTGCAGTTCTTTTCAGGCTCCCTCCTAACATTCATTGGATCGTCACTGCATGTCAGAAGTACTGAAGACTTATTTCTATCAATAATGCAGAAATAGTTTAAGATCACTCGTGAAATCATATGACCTCTTACTCGTTTGACCGGTCTGGTTAGAGGAGAGGCAGTTTTGTTGAAAAAACACGAAAGCTATCAGGTACATTATATTGCCTATTGTGACCATCATCAAGGAAGCTGTTAAGCGGAATCAACATCACTACAAGCACGTTTAAAGCATCCCTAACGTTCTTCGACTAGAGCCTCTATCCTATACACTTATCCACACTCTTAAAGAGGTATCGCACATAAGTGTACGCAAAACGTGACTGCTGAAGCATCAAAAATAAATTTGGGTAGTTTGAAGAAGTTGTAAAATCATCTAGGAATTCTGTTAGGTTCTATTGCAAAATATTTTGTCCAAATAGGTCAAAGAGGTAGAGACTGCTTGTTAAAGGAATGAAAGTATTGGAAAACTATTTTTTGGAATCAGCAAACAATTTTCGTCTCGTCCTCTCAAGTATACAATATTCTATTCATAAAAAAAAAAGAAAAAGCAATAACCTAAAAGTCAACAAGAAGCTGAACATAAGTATGGGGATAGATTTTGAAATTCTTTGTAATGGCGCCTATAGATCTGCAGATAAAATCAGACACCCTTGTTTGGTCACTTCTTACTAAAGTAACAAGTTTTTGAAAGTCATAAACAGTCTGCAACTTTCACTGCGGTACATAGCGTAAGTTTTCATAGCTTTTTTCATATTTGTTAGATGTAATAAATGTGCACGTAAGAATTTGAAAATATCAGCGTATATTTTAAAAGCCGTAAACCATTTTATAAATTTTCGTAGTCCTACTGCTCAATTAATGCTCTAGGTAATATTGCAATATTGGACTCATGGTAATATTGTGCAACATCAAATTGAAGATTAAGGGTGCAAAGTTTGGTGGTGTTACATGATTGACAGTAATAGATGACTTAGTTTCGATATCAGCAATTTACCACTGCCACGTACAATATTTTGCTGAAATGATTTTGAGGAGCTTAGAATAATAACGACATATCCCAACCGACATCCAATATTGAGATAGAAGCATGACCATGCACAATTGCCATCTACCTGATGAAGTATTAAACGAATTGGGATATCCGAAAGTCTTAACCTCTCCCAAAACTTCAACTCCCTCATCCGCGGTCTAAAAGACATATTTCAACTACCAGTGCTTTATTTATGACTGCTTTATTTAGGATTAATGGTACTGTAATGAACAGTAGTGAATATGGCGCCATCTACAGATGTTATGCCTGAATCTTCAGGGGAAAAAATGAAGGAAGAAACAAGTGATAAAGAAAACTGAATGGGTAATAAACAAGAAAGTTGATGACAAAAAATGTGAAGATTTAGAAATAGAGCTGGCTTAGGTATTGGAGATGTTAAATGAAGTAAAAGTCTATTCTACACAATTTTATGTTTTGTATATTTTTTGTTCTAATGAAGAAGACAGATTCAAGGAAACTATTAATCACAGTAGTTCAAAAATTTGCAAATAGATTTCAAATCCCGTAATTTAAATACCCAGTAAATATCAAGTCTTAATAAGTTTGGTTGGGATATGCCATTATTATCTAAGCGCCTCAATTCAACAGTGTCAATTTAGAGAACTAAAAATATGTCTGGGCAATTTTAGTTAATTGATGGAAATTAATCATGTCTTCACACTAGCCGTATATAGGCTAGAGTCATAGATAGAGTCAACCTGAAAAATTCAATGCCACGGCCGGGATTTGAGCCACAGATCTCCTGGTTTCCGTCCAGTCACTCTAACCCATTGAGCTACCATGACCAACTCGCCGTCATGACATTGAATTCTCCATTCGACTCATATATTTCTCCGGTAGACCACTGGGGGCTCTCGCATTTGAAATACATCGGGGAAATATATGACTCAAATGGAGAATTTAATGTCATGACGGCAAGTTGGCAATGTTAGCTCAATGGGTTAGAGCGACTGGACGCAAACCAGAAGATCCGTGGTTCAAATCTCGGCCGTGTCATTGAATTTTTTATGTTTTCTCTATCTATGACTGGGTAATTTTTGATACCTGCTTTTATGATAGCTGTAATTTTCGTATATAATTAGTTTTTTATAGAAATTTGAAGAGTTTAAAATATAATAGAAGATTTTTTTGTGTAAAATTATAGGGACGGTTGGGATATCTTTCCGATTTTAAAGCTCAAATGTTCCAGCTTTTAACAAAAGTGTACCAAAAAGTATTCCCTTAAAAGTGTTCAACGTAACACTTTACCCCATTTGGATTGATAACCAAACTCACCATAACAGGCCAAAAGATATACTGCGATATTCTTTATCAATGAACACAGATGTCATTGTTGTATGTTTTTCGAAATACTTTATAGTTTATATGCATTTGTAATGATTGAGCTTTTCAGTAGTAAGGAAGTTTGCACACATATATAATAAAGAATAACAAGGTTGAAAATTTGGTGGTGTAGGTACTGTTTAGAGCGCGGGATTTAAGCATTCTCCCCTCCTTACCCCTTCACAGTGTCCATGTTTTTCATCAGCCCATAAAAATATTTAACTGCTTCATTAGTTCCGTCGTGGAATGCCAGTGCGTAACCTTAAAGCCATTTAGCCTAGATTATTACTGGAATTCGCAACATGTGCTAATGTGAAGACATTTCAAGGTTCATCGGCCATAAATAAATTACTCTGTTTTGGTTCTTCTCGAAAGGTAAGAAACACTTGCCCAATGAAAGACAAGCAACAACAACCCGGGATTTCAGAAACAAGCAGATCAGCTAACGAACATAAATTCTTTGATACACGACACCACCCTCATAAACCTAGAAACAACAAACAAATTGTGTAATGGTGACATTTCGCAAAGTGACATCGGCTAGCTTCTTATGAAAGCTTTCATCAAGTGGACCATAAAAAATTATAACTGAACAGTTGGAACATCCTGCACACACTTGAGAGTTGGCACCACTGGACTGCGGATAGTTTACAGCTTTGAAGATACGTTTCAAAGCGGTCTACCTCGGTAGTGATGAAGTTGCACACATGCTACAAGGGGAAGGAATTTTCAAGCAGTTTTGTTCAGAAATAATGTGAGTAGAACAACTTGATCTTCATTTTCTAAGGCAGCATATAGGAAAAGCGTAATATTCAAGAATCGTATATTTATATTCGATTTAAAAGAGATAACAATTATAGGTAAGATTAAAATAATTTCAAATAAAATATTAAAAATAGAATACCAATTATAAACCAACGTAAAAAAAGAAGCAATCCACCTTTTCATTACAACTTCACAAAACCGTTTCACTGGAGCTTGTATAAACATTTTCATTTCACTAGTAATTAGTAATTCTTGCCAAAAAATGTGACGCAGCTATAACGGACGGTGTCGCTCGACGTTTTGCTTGCAGGCATAAGAAGTGGACCATTGTAAACAGCGCTTATACTCATACCAGTGACTGACTTTCTTCCCACTACCTTCCACGAACTCTATACTGAGTAAACTGATGGAAAAACTTATTCTAAGTCGACTATGGACTATCCTGAATCGACACAATATTGTCAGAGCGGAGCAATTCGGCTTTCGCTCTCAGCATTCCACTCAACACCAACTACTTCGTCTGGTTGATGAAGTATACACAGCCTTTAACAGGAAGCAGTTTGTTTCAGCACTACTCCTATATATCACCAGAGCATTCGACAACGTATGGCTTACTCTCCCCTCTCAACACCTACCAAACCTCTTCCTACTTAGTACATCTCATTTACTCCTGCCTCACTGGCAGAACCTTTGCTGTCTCCCACGACGGAATCTTATCCTCATCCCATTAGAGCTGGCGTTCCCCAAGGTAGTGTCCTGGCACCCACTCTCTTCCTTCTATATATCAACACCCTACCATCACTGCCACGATGCTCGCTGTAACTCTTTGTTGACGATACAGCTGTCACCTCCACACCATCAGAGCTCAACCTGTGTACTCGCAGGATTCAACAAAAAGCTGACCTCCTCACCACCTGGTTCAAACGTTGGCACCTACGCGTCCACCCACAAAAGAGCCAGGCCATCACCTTCTCTCGAAGACGAATAGCGGATCTTCCACCAATTCGCCTAGCTGGTGAGGACGTCCATTGGAAAACTTACGTTAAGTATCTTGGTGTTCTACTCGACATCAAATTGACGTGGAGAGACCACATTACACATGTGGCTAATAAAGTTAGCACAAGAATGGGTATACCCTCTCTATAACCGACGATCAGTCATGTCTCTACGTACAAAACTGCTCCTGTATAAGCAAGTACTCCTGTCAGCCATCACATACGCCAGTGAAATATAGGGAGTTGGGGCCAAGTCTCACCTACACCGCCTTGAAATTCTACAATCCCGATTCCTCCGCATTGCCACAGACTCTCCTTGGTACATGCCCAATCTAGTTATCCGACATGACCTACGTATCCCTACAATAACGGACTACATCTATACCCTTTCACGTTCCTTTTATCAAAACCTCACCACAGCTTCAACTCCGTCATCCGCTGTCTAGGTGAGTACGGCATCGATCCTGGAGAGCGCTACAAACGCCCGACACTGCTTCTAGACACATAAAATAATACATCAGATGGCTTATATATAACTTCAACCTCATCTTCTGCCGCACATTATCCTTCCTTACAAAACACTCCACTGCCAGTAGAGGGACTAGAGCTGATCTGACTTGACACTGAAGGTCTGACATTCAGATCTTCAATGTCCAGTTGTGTGTGTGTGTGTGTGTGTGTGTGTGTGTGTGTTTGTGTGTGTGAACTCTATGAACACCCGTGAATATATCGATGAGCGATGATATATCGCGACACGAATGAGTCAGTAACCTTTTATACGTTGATGTGGTACAGGTTACTCAATATGCTCTACGGGTGAATTTGTCACAATAGTTATAGCAAAGAACTGGTACTATGAGAGCAGTTCTGTGACCGATACTGTAGTGAGTGAAGAGAAGAGGCCCGCCTCGGTAGCGTAGATGGTAGCGCGTCTGCCTCACGTTCAAGAGGTCTCGAGTTCGAATCTCGGTCAAGGTGAGTTACCTGGATAAGGTTTTTCCGAGGTTTTCCCTTAATCTGTAAGACGAATGTTAGGTAACTCTAAGCTCTATGGACCCTGGGCTCATTTGAGCATCATTTCACTCATACCATTCATCGTCCGATATGACTTAACGTTGGAGGATGTACATTACAAAAAAAAAAAAAAACAACAACAACAACGTTAAGAGAAGAGGGTATTCATGCCATTGTGCTCAAATAAAAGTGGTGTCACTTTAGCAAACTTAACTAAGGCATAGTTTGATACTGTGTCTTTGTGGATTCGTAGAAAGACACTTTTGTACACGCCCCACAGGTTCTAAAAGTGACGTGTCATACACACGGTAGTTTCTGGTTCCTTCACCACACATAAAGAAACAAAATCACTCGCGGTACACTTCAAAGGTTCACAATTAACAGTTTTCCACTATCAACTTACTACACAAGTCGAATTACAACTGTTCCCGTGCGTTGACAGCAGCAGCACTTTTATATCTCCACTCATTGTTCTACAAATTAGTGGAATGTTCTCTAAAAATCAAGAAAGCGAACCTTCGAGTCAACTATCTGTCTCTTTCTTTCTTCGTTTCGGAAAATTAAAGAGGCTTTGGCCATTTCCTCTGAAAGGAGCACGCTTAATCGTGATGCTGGATTTCAGTTCAGCTCCTCTTGGAAACCGGCCTTAAAAATGCAAATCCGTCGAATTAAGAAGCAAAGATCAATACAGCTTGATCATCAAATTAAGTAGCTGTGGTTGTTGTTCTTCTTCTTCACTCTATGGTTTGGGCATATCGCCCGTTCCTGCTTCATAGATCTCTCCAGCGTTTCCTGGGTCGTCCTCTGTCTCTTCTTCCTTTTGGATTATAGTTTAATACTGCATTTGGATATCTTCCATCCTCCATTCTTAATATATGTCCATGCAATTGCCTTCGTTCTGATATTTTGTCTTAGATTGGTTCGATTTCTAATTCCTTTCTAATATCCTCATTCCTTATTTTGTCCAATATTGTACAACCTTTAACACTTCTTAAAAATTTCATTTCTGCAGTCTGTATTTTATTTAAATCCTTTTGTGTTGGCAACCAGGTTTCTCGTCCATAAAGTTGGAATAGCCATTTTTGTATCCCTTCTCACTCTGTTCTTAAAAGATCTTTGGATTATCCCACATATTGCTCGGAATTTTTTTACTTTTTCTTCTACACTCCTGGAAATTGAAATAAGAACACCGTGAATTCATTGTCCCAGGAAGGGGAAACTTTATTGACACACTGCTGGGGTCAGATACATCACACCGACAGAACCATAGGCACATAGACACAGGCAACAGAGCATGCACAATGTCGGCACTAGTACCGTGTATATCCACCTTTCGCAGCAATGCAGCCTGCTATTCTCTCATGGAGACGATCGTAGAGATGCTGGATGTAGTCCTGTGGAACGGCTTGCCATGCCATTTCCAGCTGGCACCTCAGTTGGACCAGCGTTCGTGCTGGACGAACAGACCGCGTGAGACGTTTCATCCAGTCCCAAACATGCTCAATGGGAGACAGATCCGGAGATCTTGCTGGCCAGGGTAGTTGACTTACACCTTCTAGAGCACGTTGGGAGGCACGGGATACAAGCGGACGTGCATTGTCCTGTTGGAACAGCAAGTTCCCTTGCCGGTCTAGGAATGGTAGAACGATGGGTTCGATGACGGTTTGGATGTACCGTGCACTATTCAGTGTCCCCTCGACGATCACCAGAGGTGTACGGCCAATGTAGGAGATCGCTCCCCACACCATGATGCCGGGTGTTGGCCCTGTGTGCCTCGGTCGTATGCAGTCCTGATTGTGGCGCTCACTTGCACGGCGCCAAACACGCATTCGACCATCATTGGCACCAAGGCAGAAGCGACTCTCATCGCTGAAGACGATACGTCTCCATTCGTCCCTCCATTCACGCCTGTCGCGACACCACTGGAGGCGGGCTGCACGATGTTAGGGCGTGAGCGGAAGACGGCCTCACGGTGTGCGGGACGGTAGCCCAACTTCAAGGAGACGGTTGTGAATGGTCCTCGCTGATACCCCAGGAGCAACAGTGTCCCTAATTTGCTGGGAAGTGGCGGTACGGTCCCCTACGGCACTGCGTAGGATCCGACGGTCTTGGCGTGCATCCGTGCGTCGCTGCGGTCCGGTTCCAGGTCGACGGGCACGTGCACCTTCCGCCCACCACTGGCGACAACATCGATTTACTGTGGAGACCTCACGCCCCACGTGTTGAGTAATTCGGCGGTACGTCCACCCGGCCTCCCGCATGCCCACTATACGCCCTCGCTCAAAGTCCGTCAACTGCACATACGGTTCACGTCCACGCTGTCGCGGCCTGCTTCCAGTGTTAAAGACTGCGATGGAGCTCCGTATGCCACGGCAAACTGGCTGACACTGACGGCGGTGGTGCCCAAACGCTGCGCAGCTAGCGCCATTCGACGACCAACACCGCGGTTGCTGGTGTGTCCGCTGTGCCGTGCGTGTGATCATTGCTTGTACAGCCCTCTCGCAGTGTCCGGAGCAAGTATGGTGGGTCTGACACACCGGCGTCAATGTGTTCTTATTTCCATTTCCAGGAGTGTATATCAGTATTGTTTCTAAAACTTATGTTACATCCTAAACATTTAAAACTCGATATTAGTTCTAAAATCTTATTTCCTAAAACAGTTTTTGATCTTACATTATAATTTCCTTTAAAAGCCATAATTTTTGTTTTTTCTTCTGATATTTTAAAATTATACTTTTGTACTATATTATTTGGAATATACATTGATTTTTGCAGTTGATTTTCATTCCGATGAATCAATATTTCGTCATCCGCAAACAGCAGGTTATTAATATAAATATTTTATTTTATTTTGATTCTTGGTTCTACTAAAATCTTCCATTCATTTAGAATATCGTCCATATATATACTAAAAGAGTAGGTGATAAGCTACATTCTTGTCTTAGTCCAGTATTGGTAGAAATTTGTTCTGTTAACCTATCCCCAGTATCAACTCTTATAGTTGTATTTGAGCTACGTTTCTTTGACCCAATTAATTTTCTATACACACGCCATCTCCTGACCTGGCATTTAATTTACTTAAGACAGTCTTTTGTTCAGTAATGCGAATTTTGATAGTCTTTTGTCTTTGTTTATATTTGTGTTATATCTAGTATTTCATTTGTGGTTATAACACTTAATAAATATCCTGATGTTGGGAGAGATGCACATTCCCGAAACGTCGATATCTAATCGTCTTTTCACCTGCCTTGCTGCCCGAGAAGAAATTGTTTTGTGATACAAAATCTCCTACAAAGACATACGCATATTAGGAGTATCTGTCTTGCCTTTAGCAATTCAGCAGTGAGTGAATATTCTGTGCTAGAAAAAGAATAATGGAGCAATCAAATCAGGTTTTAAAAGTCACTATAGGTCCTTACTTAAAACCAGGAGATATGCTGGTATTTAAATAATTATTTTTGTTATGTGAAGTTAGGATATTTGGCACGTTTAACCTAACAGCCAGCAATTTCCCAGTTTCCCTATGACATTAACAACGCCCCCATATAATACAGTTCATGTAACTCTTCTTTCACGGCTCATCAAACCCGGATTGCTTTGGCAACGCTAACCACTAATTAATTAACAGTGCAAGAAAGAAAAGGTTGAAATAAAATAGAATCGTTCACGTATAACTACGTTTTGCTCAGTGTATCCCCGATCCCGCTCCTTAACTATCCTAAAGATAACCACTACCAAATCCAGGGATGTCAAACACATGGCTCACAATTCAAAATAGTCCTAAGACAAATCACAAATTTTAAATGTTACTTCAATAAATGTTTTATAACTTTCTTTGCAAAATCGTTCTCATTCATTTTTCCATAATTTCCGTCTTGCTCTTCATTCCTGTATATCAACTATGCCTCTCAATGTCATCCTTAATCTGGTATCTTTTACATCCTCAATTTTTCCTATTCACTATTTATTTCATTGCAATTAAACCTCATTTTAGAATATTGTGACTTTGTGGGTTCGTAGAATTAAAACTCCAATTTGCAGAAATTCAAAATGTTCTTTATTTCCGTAGAAATACAGTTTGGTCAACCCTTACAGAAGCAGAATTACGTAACATACACAAATAAGAAAAAAGAAAGAAAAGCAAATAAAGAGAAAAACAGAAAAACCCCACACGGAAGATGGAGTTGGTCATTATATGATGGAAGGCATTTTGGAGGATTTTAGGTTTAAGTTTAATGAATGCCGAGGGCCATGAAGTTGCCTATACACTGCGGCAATTTCTGATTTATCGTGCTTCACCTCATCTAAGTCTCCAAGAATACCCGAAAGCATGATTTAAAAAAAAGGGCCAGCTTTTTGGGAGAGACCAATGACAGTTCATGCTCAGACATGAAAAAATGCACCAACCCTAGTGGTCTACCGGGAAACATAGGAGTCAGTTGGTGAATTTAATGTCATGTCAGCATGTTGGCTATAGTAGCTCAGTTGATTAGAGCAACCGCACGGAGAGCGGGAGATCCGTACCTCAAATCCCGTCTAAGGCATTGAATTTTTTCAGTGACTCCACTTATTCAAACCTTAGCCTACGGACGGCTAGTGTAGAAGAAATATTATTTCTATCAATTTACCTGGATAACATAGTGATTTAACTATGAAGCCTGGGACTTAAGTACTTACAGCATAGTAACTCGCCACAAAAGGTGCGTGTCTCCTAGCATATGAGAACCGCTAGTGGTCTACCGGGAAACATACGAGTCAGTTGGAAAATTTAATGTCATGTCGGCACGTTGGCCATAGTAGCTCAGTTGATTAGAGCAACCGCACGGGGAGCGGGAGATCCGTGGTTCAAATCCCGTCTATGGCATTGATTTTTTTTAGTCTGGCTCTACTTATTCACACCTTAGCCTACACATGAAAAATTGGTTGAAATGTTTAATCCTGAGTGTTGCCACAGATTCGCAGTCAGTTAGCAGATGAAACGCTAATTCATCCGCTTAGTGGCACCTTCTAAGGTTTGGATCAACTTGTTGACCAATCTTAAAGAGATGTCCTCGCAGCTGGTAGTGTCCAGTTCTTAGACCTACTCGTTAGAACCGCTCAGTATGGTTCTGTCCCATTTGAGCAGTTCTTTCGTCCTGCTTTTTATGACATTCTTTATTATAAATGTAAATGAATGCCATCTTCTGCTTTCCTAGGGGTAATAGGAGAGCTGCTGCCTCTCCACTAAGCCAAAAATATGTTCGGTAGAATTTCAACAAGCAAAGAACCAGAAATAAGTATTTAACTCGTCTAAAGTGATGTAAGATTTCGTGGCTCACTTGATTTCTTCATATCATTTGTAATAAGTGACGTGCGTCTGGGTCGAGCTTCGTTAGCTAAGTTGAAGATTTTGAACCACTTGTATTTCTTCTGTTCCTTACTGTATCATCATACACTTTTATCTGTTGGCATTCGACATCGAACAACAGTCGCAGGTACAGTACAATCCATTTAAACCATTTCAATAGGCCATAATATCTCTTTGAAAGCTCGTAGAATGTAGAAATTTTTTTTTTAACGAAGTCAGTGGCCCTGGTAGAGTTGACAACACTGACAATTGTTGACACTTGACAGCAACATGCAGTACTCACTACGAGAGCGTCTTTACATTTTGAAAACATATTGGAAGACAAATTCCTTGGTAACAGCTCAACGGGAATGTCGAAGATAATTTAATGTACGCGATGTTCCGACAAAGGCAACAATGTTATCGCTCGTAAGAAAGCTGGAGACAACTGGTACACTCATTAGTGAAAATAGAAAACATAGACCGCCACTGAATGCAGAGACTGTTACAGAGGTTCGCAGAAGGCTGTGGAATTCTCCAAACAAATCGTTGCGTCGATTGAGCCAGGAATCAGGGTATTCATATGGAACATGTCAAAGAGCTGCGAACAAATCGACATTACTACCTTACAGAATGCATATGGTGCAACAACTCAAAGAAGCAGATTATAATAAACGAATCAGTTACTATCAATGGTTTTATGGTACTCTTATTCCACGTCCAGACATTCTCTCCATAACGTGGTTTACAGATGAGGCATGATTTCATCTGTAAGGCTACCTAAACACACAAAACACCAGATATTGAGCTGTTGTAGACCCCCAAGTGACTGTATGATGAAAAGGTTGGAATATGATGCACGGTGTCAGCTTCCTAGATCATTGGTCCCATTTTCTTTGATACGACTGTAGACACTGACGTTTATATGGGTATCTTAAATACATTTGTGGAGCAGCTGGATGACATCGAATTGAGAGAAGGTTATTTCCAGCAAGATGGAGCAACGTGCCATACATCTAATGACACAATGGAGCTTGTAACCAGTTTCTTTGATAATCCAATAATCTCAGAAGGTCTGTGGCCTCCCAAATCCCCTGACCTAACCCCACCGGATTTTTTCTTGTGGGGTTATCTAAAAAATAGAGTGTACAGGAATAGGCCACGGACAATTGATGTTCTCAAGGAAACCATTCGAACCGAAATAAGTAATATTGGCCAGGATACTCTCCGTAAATCTTCAGAGAATATGGTGAGAGTGCAAACATATATAGATGCTGGTGGAGGACACTTCCAACATTTTCTCTGAGATGTAAATAGTGTAATGTAATCTCTCAATTGTGTATTATATTCTCCCAAAGCTGCACGTGTGCCCTATTATTGGTTCAACAGCTATGGCGTATTGAAATGGTTCAGGTTTATATGGATCACACTGTATTTTACATCACACGGTTCACTTAGAACAATCATGCATAATAGTGGAAGATAAAGGCTACATGAATGTCCACTTTTGTTCTTTTTAATTTTATAAGAGCATTTAGCGTAATTTTCATTGTAGACTCCCTAAATTTAACAGCGAATAAGTTATGATTCCGAAAACCGTTTAAAACGAAACACCCTCTTTTACTGCAGTTCTTTTACAGATTTATAGTAAATCGAGTGTAAAAGTTAGGCCATTAGCGTCTTTTAATAATAGGAATGCGGAGTTGAAAGCGATTAGCTCTGGAATGTGACCTTTTTTTTCTTTTTGTCCAATAAGAGTCGAGAGTCAGGCGGTTAGTTTATTGGGAAGAGAGCAATTTCGTGAGGAAGAGAGAGAGGTAGAGAAGGTCAACAAAACACTGCAACGGGAGAAATGCCAGCGATTTGAAGAGATGGCAGCAGTCCAGGTGAGACAAATATGCCGCGCCTGGCGCTAGTCATCTGTCTCAATAAGTATGGCTGCGGTACGCCAAGCCAGCCGAGCTTGTTAATAACAGGGACGCGATATAGCATTCTGAGGCCATTACAATTTGTATGTCTTCCTGCCACCGCTTCTATTTATATTACTGTAGCATAGAAATATTAGTGTCGTAAACACTTCCCTACGGCTTTTTTTGTGAGATTGATTTTCAACCATCTCCACTTTCAGCAACTTTCAACACGTCATTACACACCGAGTGGATTTCCAGGAAATTTTGTCTTACTTTTTCTGAGAAACCATTCCTGGTCGATTACTCTCGCAGAGAGCTCGGCTGATGGCTCTTACACAAACAAATACACATCCCCCTCCCCCTATACACACAAAGCTTGCCTTTTCTGTCTTAGTTTATGAGGCAGTCTATAGTTCTCAGGTCCTAAACAGTAAATTTATAGATTACAGGATAGTAAACCCTGCCTAAAACGATCCCCTTATATGCTGGAAAACTCCAAAAACAGAAAATATGTTTAAGAATGGAGCTACTTTCCATGTAAAATTACAATCCTAAACGGAAAACTTCCATGGACTCAATAGCATTATTTCACCCATTTTATTCATCGTTCATATAACTTAAAGTTGGACTTAAAATACCTCGCTCGTTAACAAATTATTTGTAAAAACATTTCTTCTATCTTTTAAATTTTTAATGTTTTTGCGCGCAATTTAAAAGGCATATCTGTAAAATAAGGTCTCCAAGACGCTGGAGCCGTGAGGAACACTATTACGCGAGATCCGGCAGCACTGGCGTGTAGCTTGGTTTCACCCCTTCAAAGCCCCACCACAACGAAGCCGTCGGAATCAGTAGTCTTGGCTGGGCAGCCGTTTGCGACGGAGCTTCCTATCACTTCCGCCGCCAAGTGCAAGTTGCATGCAGTGATCCTTTTTCTTTTTTTTTTAGTGCCAAGTGTACTACCTCCACTGTAATTCATAGTCAGTTATGCGAAGTCTATGGACCACAGTGTATGGACGTCAAAAACGTGCGAAAGTGGGTCAGAGAGTTCAAAGACGGATGTACAGACACCCATGACGAATAGCGTTCTGGTCGGCCTTCGGTTTCAGCCGCAACAATTGCAAAAATGGAGCAAGAAATGCTTAAAGATCGGCGTGTGACAGTTCGCGAGCTGTGTGAACTTATCCCTGAAGTCAGTAAGACTATGACTGACAAGATTTTGACCAAACATTTGCATTATCGCAAGGTGTGTGCGAGGTGGGTCCCCAAAATGCTCCTGGCCCAGTTCGGATGTGGCATGCTCAGCCATCCCCCTTACAGTCCAGACTTAGCACGTAGTGATCATCATCTGTTTCCCGGTGTAAGTCACACCTGGGTGGAACACATTTCTAGACCGACGATGATTTGAAAAACGAGGTTGAGTGCTACCTGCGCAACTTGGCGGGAGAGTGCTATGACAAGGGTATACAAAAACTGCCACAGCGCATTCAAAAGTGCATCCATCACAATGGTGTTTACGTTGAAAAATAGCTGTAAGTTCCGCCTTTCCATCAATGTAACATTCATTAACAAAAAATATGTTTTCTATATTAAATAAAATTGCAGACTTTATTTTACGGACACGCCTCGTAAAAATGATCATTTTATATGCAAGTGACAGAACCTCCCAGCAATGAGTCACAACATTTTTTAACTTAATAACGGTCTTCTATGGGAGTAATTTTCACTATTATTTACTTTCTTAAAATGGCTCTAAATTGAAATATGTACCATATGTTTAAACTAGATATTTTTATGATAAAATGTATTTCTTGAATTTTTGGGGGGAATAAATTCTGAAACCTTCTTTATTCAAGTCAATTTTGTATAATTAATAAACCGTACGGGAATGACAAAATTTTATTGCACAAAAGAAAAAAAACTTTTCGTCTCCGAACACAAAACTTATGTTAAATAACGTTTTCCGTAGCATTACCAATTTCTAAATATTCTTTTATATTGGTTTGAATTTTTCATCTTTATTCGGCTCTTCTTTCTAATATGCGACGCTGCGATGTTTTTCTAGTTCCTTCATATTTTTTTATGTTTTTATATACAACCATGATTTTTAGTATAATTTCTTTGCCTTTTAGTGCAATTTCGTGTTGGGGAGCATTTTTTAACGTCATTATATAGCCATATTAAAGAATTCAGTGCAACCAAAAGCTTGTTTCTCCACTGAACGCAGTGCTTCCAACAGTCTTACTTGTCCCGAAATTAAGATATCTAGAAGACTAACACAAAGTAGTACCTAAATTGCACCACATAGCTAACTAAACACTAACATGGTTTGGGCAGACTAAGTTATCGCCCGGTCAAATGTTGTTACTCATGCACTGCTTTGCACATGACCAATTCTACGCCACGACGATAATGGAGTGCTCCGTAGGAAATACATGTATGAGCTCACGGACTGGTTCGGCTACTGCCGTGAAGTGTGCATGATGTCAAATGACACCAAGTATACTGCAAGGGGGAAATTGGCAGTCCCGGTCACGTCGTTCAAATCGACGAATGCAAAATAGGACGACGCAAGTTTCACCGTGGGCGCTGCAATTAGACTGTAAAACGTATTTGCATCCCTCCTGTTGTCGGGATATATCGTCATTCGTTTCCATGTCGATCATTCCCAAGATCCAGTTGCCTTCTAGACACGCATATACGATTCCTCTAGCGGCTTGCGATCGTATAAGATGTGTTGACAGCAGCTTTGAGGCCTCCCTTTACTGGCAGCTAAATATACTATTTGAGAGGTGGGTCTGCGTAATATATAGTTGCGTAATTTCGTCTGGTTCGTAGATACCATAACTGTATATAAAACACTATAGGTACACTGCAATGCAATGCACTGCAATGCTAATTATGCAGTCATAAAAGTATACCATGAAGAATATACGAAATGATAAGTCAATGAACACTTATTTCACAATGAACATCTGTTTTTCTGTTACAGTAGACATATATGCAAATTGTAAACCTGTAACATAAAATAGAAATATTTCAATTTGATCTCAATTCTTTTCTATCACGCACAGTTTCCTCACACTGTAACTTCATTACAAACCAGAAAACTAGCAGAACATGTTCTAGGAATGAAGAATAAATTAGTGTTACAATATGTACAAAGCTTTTATCCAAGTCTAAACAACAAAATATTTCTAGTACATAGTCTTATGTGTCCATTTTCTTATAGTTCACTTATCTCTTCCCCTTAAACACTGTCTGTATTGCGAGAAGGTATGCTTGAGGCCTTTCTGTCATAACATTATTTATTGCTTCTAGATTGGTACCAGTCACTTTACAACGTCCAGTGTCTCTCTTTTTGCGAATAACTGATCCTGTATCTCAGAAATGTGTGATGCACCTATTGATTTTAAAAGACGTAAGGATGCCAACATTAATAGATATTTTAATTAAGCGTGAGAATGACAAAGTTTATATCGTATGTTGATAAAACGTAAGACGTTTATGTTGCAAACAAAAGTATGTCAATTTGACGGCACTTGGACACTTCTGACAATATTACGCTCCGAGCAACTTGTCTGAATGCCGGATAGCGCTGCATAAACTCCTCTATGCAGCGGTTTAAATTATATTTATATGTCGCACCAATTTTAAAGCCGCTACGAAAGTAGCATTCAACTATGAAGACGCGGTGGTCTTTGTTCATATCCAGAGGAAGCTGGCTGTATTAGTTACCAGAAAACCACACTCAGAGCGCTGTAATTTTCTTACTGTTCTGCAAAAATTACAGCTTCTCCGTAGAGGGCACTATGATGTCCAGATAGACTCACCAGTCAACTATGACGTCATTCTTGCTCAATTGGAGGGTGCGAAATATAGAATAAAAATGAACACTGTGTATGTCGGCGTAGAAGAATTAAAATATTATTAATGGCAGAATTGTTTAACTCAGTGTTAAACTGTTGGTTTAAATGATAAGACATTTCTGGAGCTATAGTATTTAATTTGTTGGAGATTGTACGGCTTACCTGAATAGCGACACATGAAACACAGTTCAGTGATACTTGAGAAGGTGAAGTCAAAGCAGTGAGATATCATTGCCATTGAAGGCCAGAGAAAACAGGTAAGGGACTCGCATCAAAGCTTTCATTTAAATATCTCTGTTGAAGAACCATATGAGACCTACAATAAGGGCAGGCTAACCGTCACAAATAGAAACAGAGATGCAGGTGCCTAGCAAAGGTACAATTGCAAAGCACCAACGTCTCCATGGACACGGGTCGAAGTTGCCTGTCCTTAAGCAAATATATAGTTACCTAATACCAAGGTCTCCATGGATATGTGTCTACCCATCACAAAAGCAGGGACGCATTGGTCTGGAATTAAGATCTCTGTGGACTTGTGACGAAGCTAGATCATGTCGTATGAGACCTAGAAAGCTAGTTGTTACTCACACACCGAGGCAAGAGATATCTCCTAGCAGATCCGTGTAATATGACCAAGTTGATAGAGCTACATAAAATAAATACAGGAGAGAGAGATAGCGAGAGCGAGAGAGAGAGAGAGATGTAAAAGCAATTGAAGTGACAATAAGATAGTTTGGACTGTAGGTAGACCAAGTGGTAGAGAAAGTAAAAACAAGGGCACGACACAGTTGGATCTCCAGTTTCATGATTTCAAATTATCGCTTGCCAAGTTATGATTTATTGTATTTGACATTGCTGTCTGCTAGTTTTAGCATGATCTGTCTGGAACACTGCTGCCTGGGAGGGAATATGATCCTGAAGTATTTTATGGCCATTTGATGCCTCCACACGCCAAGTGGAGCTTTAACAGTTTAACTCCGTTACAAAAACGACCTTATGCTATTTTACTTTTCTCTACCAGTTTGAACAGGCGGGTAGACGAAATATTGCATTCCATTCAAAAATTAAATATGGCATTTTCAGACTTTTATGCCACCGAATCAAAAAGAGCAATTTTAGAAAAAGGGTAACACGTGTGCGTGGACCTGAGTATGTGTGTGGATAGTATGTGAACAGTATACTAGAAGTTGGATAAATACAAAACTACTAAGTTAGCTACTCCAAGAATGTAAAATTATCAAAAAAATCCACACATCATGGAAACGTCTTTATAATTGTATGGAAAGATAGAGTCAGACTGAAAAATTCAACACCGTAGCCGGGATTTGAACCACGGATCCTCTGGTTGCCGTCCAGCCGCTCTAACCTTTGAGCTACTATGGCCAACGTGCCGATATGACATTAAATTCTCCAACTGAGAGAACCCGGTAAACTACTTAGGAGTTCTTATAAACATGAGACAACTACCTTAATGGCGACTTACAACGTGTAAGTACTTTAAGGCCCGGGCTTTATAGTTAACCACTATTAGGTCAATTAATGGAAATTAGTACCAAAATTTTTGTGCACTTATAATTACTTTTCAAGATAATCACCGAAACGTTTGAGACACTTATCGTACCTGTGGATAAGCTTCGCAATACCCTCTTCAAAAAATGTTGCCGCCAATGATTTCAAATGAGCATCGACGTTGTTTTGAACATGTATCCATTGTTGTGATTTTCGTTTTGTTTCCGGTGTGTTACGACACAAGCTACCAAAAACAAAGTAAGATCCAACGTTTAGCGTGTTTGGGGATCACTGGAGCCCTGCGCACCACCCGACTCAGTGCCCTAGAGGCATTGGTTGGTTTGCCTTCTCTGGACTTGTTTATCCAAGGAGAGGCCGGAGTGACTGCTCATCGTCGCTGGAGTTTGGGCCGTTGGACATTTAAAAATCCGGTTAAATGTTACAGAGAGATATTGAACAGGCTTCAGAAGTCGCGGACTATCCTAGCGATGGGTTGCGACAATATGAAGCCCATTTATAATTTTGACTCTGAATATAGAGTCAGTTTTCCGTCCAGAGAGGAATGCACTCGTAGCCCACGGGTTCCTGAGCGTGTCAAGGAGTCCGTCTGGTAGACAGACGGCTCTAAGACCGACTCGGGCACCGGGATGGCATTTATGGGCCTAAGACGAGGCTATCTTACTCATTGGGAGGTTATTCTACAGTATATGCTATTTTGGCCTGTGTTAATCACATCTTGGGATGTCTTGACTGCATGGTGGGATTAGTATCTGTTCTGACAGCCAGGCTGCCCTGAAGGCACTATGTGCTAGCACAACAAAGTCTAGGTTGGTACGAGAGTGCCAAGAGAGCTTGAATATTCTCTGTTCTTGCCGACCAGTACAGCTCTACTGGGTTCCTGGGCATGCTGGGATCAGAGGAAATGAACTAGCTGATAGGCTAGTCAGGGAGGGCTCGGCCAACGCGATTACTGGTCCACAACCTGTCCTTGGTTGGGTATCACTTCAACATGGCACTTGATGGCGTAATCTTACCACGGCTAGGCAGGCTCGGTGTATGATCGAGCGACCTAGCATGAAGAACAGCAGGATTCTGCTAACCTTCAGTCGGGTACAACTTATAATTGCTGTTGGCCTGTTGATAGGGCACAACACCCCAAAGAGACACCTACATGTGATGAAGCTTAGTGCAGACTCCACATACAGGAGGTGCGGTGAGTCTTCCCTACATATTGTAACGCGAGCGCTGGAACACCCTGTGAAGCAGCTGAGAGCGGGAGACAGGGAAGGTTCGGTTAGCCACGCCCCACACTGGTGTCAGGAAGCGGGAAAACAACATAACATCACCGAACATTACAACCATGGAGGCAGCATTAGAAAAGATTTTAGCGGAACTGGAAGAAATGAAGACGGCTAAAGACAACATCACCAGGAAGATGGAAGAAATGCAGGCCGAATTAACAGAGAAGCTGGAGACTAGAAATAACCTGGCCGCGGAACTGAAACTAATCAGGACGGCTAGGGACAACATCACCGAGAAGATGCAACAAATTAAGGCCGAGTTAACCACGGAAATGAGAGCAGCGAATGACCGTCTGGCTACTGAAATGAAGGTGGCGAACGAGGCTCTCGCCGCCAAGTTTGAGGAACGGTTGGCCGGCGTGAGGGATGACGTCACGAATCTGGGCAAGCGGAAGGGTCAAGTAGACGACCGCCTTAACGATTTAGAGGAAAAGGCCGACAACATCGCAAAACCCCTCACCCGCCTGACGGAGGAAAACCGGCCTTATGTTTGGACGGAGGACGCGGAAGACGCTTTCCAGCACCCGAAGGAGACCCTGTGCAGTGCTCCAATTTCGGGTTTCCCGCAACCGGGTGGCGCCTTCATTGTGGACACCGACGCTAGTGACCATTGCATTGGAGGTGTCCTATCGCAGAACCTGGAAGGCCAGACAGCACGTTGGGTCCAGAGGCTGCAGGAGTGCGACTTCACCTCGGAACATCGTAGAGGGAAGAGTCACGATAACGCAGACGCCATGTCCCGAAGACCCTGTTCAGTAGAGTGCGGTCAGTGCACCAGAGTGGAAGAGAAGGAGCGTGCCGCAGCAGCCCCAGTAGTTGTGGCAGTGCCTGCTGAAGGCTGGGATAGCGCAGGCCTGAGGAAGGAGCAGCTGGCGGACGCAGACTTGGGGCCACTCTTGAGGGAAGTGGAGGCAGGGACGAGGCCAACCTGGGAGGACATCGCACCGAGGAGCGCCACCTACAAGTCGTACTGGGCCCAATGGGACTCGTTGAAGACCAGAGTGGGCGTGCTGTTCCGGGTATGGGAGTCACCCGATGGGAAGGCGCAGAGAGGACAGTTGGTACTTCCCCGGAGTAAGGTCCCGGAAGTCTTGGAGGAAGTGCACGCCGGTACTTCAGGAGGACACCTGGGAGCGAACCGTATGATTCACAAACTACGGCAGCGCTACTTCTGGCTGAGACTCCGAGCAGATGCTGGTGGTACACCTGGACCGCCTCGCACGCTACGATGGGGCTGTTCGGGGCGAACAGCTTTGAGGAGGGAGCAGTGTAACGCGAGCGCTGGAACACCCTGTGAAGCAGCTGAGAGCGGGAGACAGGGAAGGTTCGGTTAGCCACGCCCTCGCCTCGTTTGTCCTATAGTGGTGACAGGCTGTGGTCAGGGGAAAAACATGACTGTGTCGTCTGTTTCTCTACACCTGTTTCTCGAAATTACGGAATCTGGAACATTCCCCTGGTCACTAGAAACCGGCGATATTCCTATATAAAGAGGGTTACAGACGGACAGAGTAGAGTTGGTTTTGTCAGTTAGTGAGTGAGGAGACAGTCAGTTCTTGGTGTAAGAGTTAGTCAGTGACGTGTTAATGTACGAGAAGATTGTGCAACGGAAGACTGTACGTAACTGTGAAGGTGTACCGGAGCTTACGTAACCGCGAGTACAAGGAAATTGTAACGGACGAACTGGTGAATTGTAACTGTGTGCAGCACGAAATTCTGTGTAATTGGCAAGAGTTTAACTGTAAGTCGGTGGAAATAAAGAACATTGTTGAGTGGTGTAATTGGACTTTTTATTTCACGAACCCACAAAGTCACAATATTTTGTGTGAATGTGAAACACTTGCCACACGTAGGCACTTATTCTAGGCTCAGACAAACTGAGACCAGATGATATAAAGAGTGCTCATCCAAGACTTATCCTGTCCTTTTTGAAGGCCACAGGAATTGAGTAAGCACTCCAAAAAGAGGGGCACAACGGGTCCAATATGTGGCCTTCGTGCAAGGGACTGAAAGGGCTCAACCCATTTACTTTCATTCATTCCGGTGTGTCGTACTGGATCCAAGTATCATCTTCAGTAACAATTTATTTAAAAAAGTTCTCTCCTTCATCATGATAACGGTCAAGGAAATTCAAAGCTTACGTCGATTACGTAAACAGGCGTTCTTTGATTGCTGACAGAACCACTTCTTTCAAATTTGTCGATCAAACGCCGAATCGCTCTATCGCAGGGACGATTATGCACACCGTAATTTTCACGCAATACACGAAAGGTTTGACGAACAGATGATCCATTTTGATAATAAATTTTCACAATTTCAACTGTAACGTTCCATGGCTATTTGTCAATAATTGTAACCACATGAAAAAAAATGACTGCTGTAGCTCGATAGCAACGGCAACTATCACATGTTAAAGATATGATACTTATTGAAAGACCCTTTACATTCCTACTATCACCTTGCCTCTCACTCCCAGTAATCCCAGAACTGATGCCGTTAAGTATTGTCAACAAAACAGTGACACCCAAACCGAAGTGGACTTATATAATAGCTGACTAGTACTTTTGTAACTAAGGAGTAACTTGTTAATTTTTTAAGCGTTATAATGCTGTAACTACTGGAATGAACTGTAGCCTTAACTTTTGGCTGTTCTCTCGAAAGGTATTGAGTGGCTTCGGCGAAATACTGTTTGACAAAGTTCCCTTCTCGTGAACTGCAGAATAATTGATTGCAATTAAATGCAGTGGAGTCCTATTTTAAGGGAGGGAGGTTTGACAGAACGCAGGAAAACAAAACGAAGGACGAAAGCAAAGTACCCACGGTTCTTGTGAGCGGCCCAATTCCATACTTATCGCTACTAATTGGATAACGGGGATCGGAGAGGTTCAGATAGTCGTAATGCTACTCTTAGTTTCCGTGGCGTCTCACAAGGGAAAACTGACCTTACATAGTCTCTCCCTTAACGAGAAGATTGAACGACAGGGGAGGCGTGTAAAGGGAATAATGTACATAAAGTGAAAGACTGTGCACCACCAACCTCCACTTCTCTCTTTAATTGCCTCGTTAGACCTGGATTATTAATTGGCTACGCTACAGGTCTTTCATACCGGAGTCACAATTAGTTGTTTCATAAAATAATCTCACTGGTGGGGCTATGACTGGGTCATTTGATTAGGCGCGTAGTTAATGCTAGTTCACAGTGTCACGACAGGTGACATTTACTTGGTTTTCCGCTACTGCTGTTAATTGTAGGCACTAAGGGTTGAAATATCCCGGAGCTATTTTAACTTTTTAACTGTTAGATATAAAACTGAAAACGTAGAGTCAGGCTGAAAAATTCAAATCCCGGCTATGGCATTGAATTTTTCAGTCTGATTATCTTTCCATACTTTAGCCTACACACGGCTAGTGTGAAAAAACAATTAATTTCCATTAATTGGCCTAATAGTGGTTAACTATGAAGCCCGGGCCTTAAAGTACTTACATGTTGTAAGTCATGTGTTTATGACAACTCCTATGTGGTTTACCGGGAAAAATAAGAGTCAGTTGGAGAATTTAATGTCATATCGGCACGTTGATAGTAACTCAATGGTTAGAGAGGCTGGACGGATACTAGAAGATCCGTGGTACAAATCCCGGCTATGGCATTGAATTGTTCAGTCTGACACCACGTTTCCACAATTTAGCCTACACACGGCCAGTGTGAAAGAACAATTACCTTCCATAAAATTGAAACTTTCACAAGGATTGGAAATTAATTGTTCTTTCACACTAGCCGTGTGTAGGACGCACTATGAAATGGTACAGCCAGACTGAAAAATTCAATGCCATAGCCGGAATTTGAACCACGGATCTTCTGGTCTCCGTCTAGCCGCTCTAAACCATTGAGCTACGATGGCCAACATAACACTAAATTCTCTGCTTTGGTTGTCCTCAGCATGCGTACGACATTTTATCCATTCTATTATGTAATCCTCTAGGTTCCAGATATGTACTGGAGGTCCGTTAATTGTGAAACATTATTTGAATGTATTTTGAATGAAAGTATATATTTTTTGTATGTTTGCAGCATTTTGAATGTTAAATTAAGAAAGGTAATGAATTAAAAAAGTATAAATAATATTATTAGTAAGGGGTCTGCGTTCCCCTCCGAAAAATAGTGGGAGGACGGCATACATCCGCGATCCCCCTCCACTACAGCCATATATATATATATATATATATATATATATATATATATATATATATATATATATATATATGATATTTCGCACCCGTAGAAATTAAACTTTGACACTTGTACAATAGTTTTATTTTCTAGAACTATTTTAAACCAAACTGAATACCTCTAAATGTCATAAGTTTTCGGTTTGCTTATAGATATTTTTAAGTTACACGTTTTTGGTATTTGATATAACTCATATGCCATTCATTAAAGATCACTCTTGCTTTTTGCTATTAATAATTTGATCATCTGCGAAAAGCACTGTTTTCACTGTTGTTCCAGATTCTCCCTGTCATTTGCTGTTTCCATATATAGAATATATATGGTGGTTGACATTGGACAAACCTGTCTAACCCCTTTTAATATCAGTTGGTTATTTATTTATTTTGTAATTTACGTCCTCCAACGTTGTCATATCGGACGGTGAATGAAATGGGTGAAATGATGCTCAAATGAATCCGGGGTCCATGGAGCTTGGAGTTACCCGACATTCGTATTTTAGAATAAGGGAAAACCCCGGAAAAATCTTAACCAGGTAACTTACCCTGACCGACATTCGAAGTCGGGACCTTTTGAATGTGAGTCAGACATGCTACCATCTACATTACCGGGGCGGGCGCCTGTTTCTGCATATAATATTTTATTAATTTATTAAATTCTTGGGTATTCCTTTATATCTAAGATTTCCCATAATTTTAATCTAGATATTTTATCGAAAGCTTTTTATAATCTATACTGTAAACAGTAGATATGGTTCAAAATCGGTTCAGCATCTTCTAAGGATACGACACGAGCTTTCCCATTCTAAAATACCTTCTACATAAATCATCCTTAGTGGGAACATTAATGTAGCGAAAGTGATAACCAAATAGCGTGTAACGGTTATGACTGACTCAGTTCGTGCGCTATTGCCAGTAACTATTAAGTGTGCAGCTTTAAATACACATTGTGTGACTAGATAATAACGCATAAAATTCTTCGGGTTTAACTATTAAACATTTCAGCTTTCATTTAAGTTACTTTTGCCCTTCCTGTACAAGACTGAAGGACGAATGCAAAGCTTGAGGCAGGCTCGGAGTGTTAATATACAAACGGCAGCAGGGGAAGCTGATTACTCTGTTACTGGCCACTTGACAGATTGGCAATGGCCGGTAGAGGCTTTCAAAAGCAGCATCCCGATGATTGGTCCCCTTCCTTTTGAAAGTGTAGCTAGTTAAATAAAAACAGAAGAACGCAGTCAGATAAACTCTACAAGTGGTTCCGGCGTAACATAGGAACATCAAAGAAAACTGAATGTTAAAGACTTCTTTTATTTTTGGAATATAAATAGAAATCGCTTGGCTCTGTTGGGAACTGGTAACACTGCATCACCTCTCCTTCCCTCCATGTAGGTTCCAGCTCATCTCTGAACACCGGAAGGTGCATGCTGTCGGCTACTCAAAAGATTGCTTAAGCAAACAGATGTGTTCCTCTAATCAACAACTCCCATAGGTTGCAACATGCAACAAGAATTAGACAAGTCATGTGCGTCTACCACTAATTGCTACTTGAACGTAACCCTTGATCTCCCCAGGAGAATGCTTCGCTTATATTCCAGGATCTCTCGGACCAACTAAAGAGGCTCTCCGTTGTATGAATTTTGGCTCATACTCTGCTATTGCGTAGTTCATTCAACGTCTCGATGCCTAAACAAGCACGTTTTTCTTTATTAAAACAAATTGTTACACAAGATCTTTACCAAACATTCTCCAGATTCACATGCCAAGACAAATAATACAATATGTACAAAAACATATATGACAAACTCTACAAAATTAGTCATGAGCAGAAGTTCAAACAGCACTTCCAAGTAGGTATGTACCCTATATGCTAACTGCTGGTAGTAACCAGGACAAATTACAGAACATAGAGAAAATAAAAAACCATTGTCCGCGAGGTAAACGCCCTTTGAGATCAAAATAACGAGTTAAAAATGTTGGGACACGTATCTCACCTTGGTTTTCTGGGATGTTGAAAATAAATGGAACAAAAACCCAAAAACTGTATAAATAAACATTTTATAACATAATAGATATATCTATATTGAATCGGTAATTTATCAAAAATTATTCCAAAATTATTTAAATTGAATTTGTTTATCCTTAATGAAGGAAATGTTTAGTAAATTGTGTGTTAAAATAAGAAATTAATTGCATCTATATGAAAGGTTTAATAAGGCTGGCCCCGTAGCCCATTCGGTAGAGCACCTGTCTGGAATGCGAAGGGTCCCGGATTCGATTCCCGGCTGGGGTGGGAATTTTTCTCCAACCAAGATGATGCCACATCTGGAAGTATGAGAGTGCCAATGTGTGCGTGATCTAATGATTGAAAATACAAAGTACCATCAACCCAACGTCTACGAGTTAACACCATCGGAAATGGGCGATATATTCCAAAGAAGAACGACCGCCGGTATGACCATTGGTGTTAAAGGAGGGTTTAAACAAAAAAATAGTTAATTAAGATATAAGATTACAACCTGAAAACTATTTACTTAAATTATTCATACACTCGAGAGGGGTGACTGTGGCACCATTTGGGTGGTCCAGGTTCGCTACCTTACCCATGGGTAAAAGGTGGTCTCTTCCGGCGTAGCAGTGTCGGCGGGAGTCTCGGCGTTGCATGGAAGGATGAAATGTTCATCCTCCGGCAGGGATCTGCGAGCCGGCTTAGTGGACTGTTTCAGGGCCACAAGGAGATGCGGTGCCGGTTGTACTAGACTGTCAGGAATGTAAAAAAAATTATAGTAGGGACTCTGCCCCTGTTTTGTCGTGCCATCTTGGGGTCGGCCTCATCATTTTTGCCGGAGGTGCCCCACTTGGGGACAGGGTACAAAAGACGAAAAGGGTCGAAATGCCGAAAACCCCCCGTGAATTCATCTATCCTCTATCTATTTATAATTCATGCAATAATTTGAAAGATATCCCTGAAACACTACACGAGTTTCATGCTAAAAACCAGCTAGCCAAAAGCCAAAGGCAAAAACCAGTCCATTAGACACAACTCTTCTACAAATAGAGGCACAAATTAAATTGTTTATAACAATATTCGGAAGTGATTCTTGGATTCTAAATGAAGCAGGTAGAACAAAGGTTCAGAAAGCTAAGATTTTTCTGTGACGTAGGCCGTGCAAAGATGGGCCTGATATGCAATGCACGAGGGTAATTCGGAAAGTAAACTCCAAGGTGGAGGAGCCCGGAAGTACTGAGAATAACGACTCATTTTAGATCGTCATGCAGCGTATTTCAATGCGTAGGCAACAGCAATAGCGAGAAAATTGTACTACGTGTTCGCTCATTATAACCTATAAAAGTGGTAAAAAGAAAGGAAAAAGCTTACAAAATATGCTAGAAAATCCTGTCAAATGTTTGGTGCGAGGTTTATAAGATTTAAGGAACCGTAATAGGCGATCCACATACATAACAGCCGCGGAGTACCACTCACAAAACTGGGAACTTCCTAATAAGTTTAAATGGGGTGGTTTTGATCACCCCTTTACTTGGCGTCGACTAATTTTCATCTGTTCAATAGTATATTTTATCCGCCACCATAAAAATACCATTACGTGATACTTTTGTTACTGAAAAGTAGGCCTTCTACTGTTAAGACATGAATAATCTCTGCGAAGAGTCAAAATATCTCTACCGGAGTCAATATAGCAGGTCAAGCAGAACTGTGAAGTTAAAATTTGCTAGAAAAAATCACATTAATCTTTAGGAACGCCTACTCTAATATAGTACCAAAGAGGTATTATTATCTCTTTGACTATCGATTACCTCGTAGATGGCTTAGTCCGATGTTCATTTTTTCCTTTGTTATCTGAAAACCAAGAAACAAACATACGACGTTTACAATATACATATTTTTATAATTCAACACTTTTTCTTCGGTGGCCGATAAAATTACTTATGGGACTAGCGACATTTGAAGTTTATCTCGACGCTAACGCCACGGGTGTTAAATTTTTTCACTCGCTAACAAACATCAACTTACCTTGCAAGTCCAATAAATAACTATTTTGTAACTTTTAAAGAAATCCTGTAATACCATGCACCTCGTATATGACGGGATTTTCTAGCGCGGCACTCATTTTGTAAGGGTATTTGAAATAAATAAATTATTTTTGTGCAGTGTATTTTTGTCTATTTCTGAAGCTTTGCCCGTTGTTCTTCCTTCGTAAGCTATTTACAGAAAATTTAAAATATGCATTACACTTGTCGATGTGGTATTTAATCAATCTTCGGATTATAAATTGAAAGCAGAAGAAATGGATACTCGGGTCAAAATAAAAACATGTGTACAGATATTAACGGACCAGTGATGATAATGCAGTTATTTTTTTACACAGTTCTCGAAGGAAAGAAACCTTTTCTTTCTTTCCTAAGGAAACAGCAGGTAGAGGCTCCCCTCGCACTGTGTGTTTTGGGAGAGCCGGCGCGCGGCAAGCGATTCATTAGAGAAATGAGTCGATTGCTGCATCAGTCCCAATTAAGTCCCCGTACTTCCCAAGAGAGGGGAGCCAGTTCCGAGTCTACTAATTGCAGAGCTTCAGCCGGATGTGACCGCCATGTCGAAAGAACCTGCCTTTTCTAAGACATGTCCAACCTTTTACCTCATTTCTGATAATGCACCTCAACATAGGATGCGGCGAAAATAACACAATGAGAATTGTTGGTGGTGTCAAACTGACAGACGTGAAAGATGACGGCTTTTGTAAGGGTCCTTTGTTCACAAAAGATACATATTATGCACTAAAGTATGGTAACATATACTGATTTTAAATGAAAGAAATCTTTGGTCTGAATGGGCCGAGTATTCTTATACGTTTCATAAGATTTTGTTTCTTCTTTGCCATTTTACATCGACTAATATACCATGCGCAGAACTCTACAACTTGAAGCTGAAATACCGAGAAGGGTACCTTAAATGAGTCTCCGCGTGTACGAAAGCATATGGATGTAACAGCGAAATTACCTCCGCTACCTTCGAGCAGGTAGAGACCGCCTGTCCTTCCTACTACCGCTTGAATACTAGTGAGAAGGGTGCTTTTGTAAAGTGAAGTTAATATTGAACTGTGCTTGTGAAGTGATGTCATTATGTTAATCACTGACAACCTAACTGACGTGAACGAGCGCTTTAGCCCATCCCCCTCAATGCGGAAAATCATTGGGACACCCGATAGCTTGAGGCAGCCATTCTTTAAATGCAATACTCAGAATGAATACTAACCTCTCCTGGAGTTTTAATCGTGTATCTGTCGAGATACTCTTCTCCCCTTATTGTTAGAGAAAATAATATCCAATTTGCAGACATGTATTGTTAGAAGAGAACCAAAGTATGCACACAAAACATAAAATAGGTATACAGACAGTGACGTCCGCCATGTTTCTTTCATTATTGTAAAACTACTTGAACTACTTGTTTGTGCGTGATGTTACAGACAGACGTACGTATAACTGAATGGTGCTATAAAACGGCCAAACTTCCTTTGTATGACTCCTGCATACAAACTCAGCCTTATCTCAAAGCAAACCAAAACTTCAATATTCACGTTGTCAGTTTTCGGCTTTTGGAACAATTTTTAGGGAAACTCTGCATGATGGGAAGGAAAAGATAAAAAGTAGCTTCACCGTAAATATTCACACTAAGGGCCCCTTATTAGTGGGGCAATAGTTTTCTCCTGCTGTAACGACGGTAATATTAGTTTAAAGTCTGCCTAGTCAACGAGAGTGCAGTTGCCTAACAAAGGAAACGGACTCTACCGCCCAGTAATGACCGTCATAAATCTATCTCCACACTTCAGAAATGGAACACTGTCGTTGAGGACCAATAGCAACCCTGAGTTTCTGAAACTGACAGTCGCATGTTTACCCCACGTGGAGTCTCACTTGCCAAAGCTCCAACTTCCAGTTGATCTGTTTCATTACGTGCAGAAATTCGTTGTGTCACGATGTGAAGACTGCAGGAGAGAAATGCAGTGGTAAATGCAAATGAAGTAGTAGATAACTTTCAGTCAAGTGAAAATAATCAAAGTGAAGACAGTAGTGTGAATAAATTGGAAAGTGTTGCTGGGCCGAGTTATGTTACTGGAAAAACCTGGAAAAACAAATTTATAACGGGAACTCTTTCTAAGAAAATTCAAGGGCTTGTTTTGAACACATATAAATATGTGGTAAAAATAATCTTGGTAAGGGTCGTGCAATGAACCTGATGATAAATTCTGGGTATTCACAGAAACACAGTAAGAAATATTGTGACGGAAGGAATACCAAAGACGCCAATCAAGTATGAAAACAAAAGAAAACGTTTCTCTAAAGTTTCGATAATTTCACATGCGATTTAATTCGCCGAGAAATTTATAGATTCTGTACAAAAGGGAGAGCGCTCACCTTAGACGAATTGGTTGCACATTTGCAAGAAATTGGTGATTTTCCTTATGAGCACTGCACTTTGAGCGGCCTCCTAAAGGAGCTGGGTTTCAAATACCGCACTTTGAATAAGATAAGGGTTATTATGGGATCCAGTAGAATTATATGGAAGTTTCACAGCATTGGACATAAGATAATTTATTTAGACGAAACCTCGTACGATACCCATGACGTATTGGGAAATGTGGCAACCTTGCAGAAAGGACTGGCAGAAGGAGGGTTCGTCACAGGAGGCGGCCGAACTGCACTTGCGTTGACTAGACAGACTACACCAAAAAGCTTAAGCTTTTAAACTTTAAAACATTGTATAAATTACATTCCAATATCGTCCATGTGGGTAGAGTTGTATTACACTTACCTGCTTCCAAACTTCTACCAGTTACTGTCTAAACTTGATCGTTTTTTGTTCTTACCTGAAAAGAAAAGAAACGATAATATTAGAATTTCACTAACAAGCACACACACAAGATGTATATATAAATTCATATTGAAATCATGTGTCAGATCTTTTAAACTTCCTTTTCAAGTATACCTACTCAGAAGAACTGCAGATAAATACCAGCGCTGCAGATAAATTACTTCTAAGTCTACCAAGGCTAGGCATCTCTTCTTGTTTACGGTAGAATTTATTACTAGAGACCACGAGTTATGACTGTTCTTCGTATCACATCGAGACTAACATAGCTCAGTTATGCCACCTAATACCTAATGGGTACATTTAAAGTTTGTAGCTTTTTCTCTTCTTATTTTCTGTTTGAAATCACTCCTAGGCAAACCAAAACTACAAATAAACAGATAAATAAGACGATCAAAATATAAATAAATAAATAAAATAATCTATAGTTTACTAACCTATATGCCTAAATATGATCTAGACAAATATGCGATTTATTCCCTTCATTTTAGCCGAGACAAAACTTCACACAATTATATCCATTACACGTTTCATTAAAATCAAATATTTAAAAACTGCACCGTTTTGCTGGCCTCAAAATTCCCTATTTTGTCAATGCATGCAAGAAACAAGTGAATATCGACATAGTATTGCAAGAATGACAATTTCAACTTTTAGTTTCGGATATTAAGAGAATGTCTGATGTCATAAAAGATTATTTTAACCAAATTGTGTGTTACAAATAACCCTTTGTGCACTACGTTTATCACTATCGTTTAACGTAAGTATACCAGTTTAACGTAGGTATAACAGAAATATACGAAATTCCTTCCTAATATAGAAGACCGCATGGCTATTCAGGTTATTCAAAACCTAAATTATAGCATTCAACATAGTATTTAACTGAAACGGTTAGGGGCATGTTTGATGAATTTAAAAAAAAGAAGTTAGAAAAATATAGTGGCATTTAAAATAAGACCTGAAGCTTTCCTGGCGACGAATCCGCTCACTTTCTTCTCGGGCAGCAAGCCGGGTGAAAAGACGATTAGATATCGCAGTTTCGGGAGTGTGCATCTCTCCCATCATCAGGATATTTATGAAATGTTATAACCACAAATTAAATACTGGATATAATAAAAATATAAACAAAGACAAAACACTATAAAAATTCGCATTACTGAACAAAAGACTGTTTTCAGTAAATTAAATGCCAGGTCAGGAGATGGCGTGAGTATAGAAAATTGTGTCAAAGGAACATAACTTGATTTAATTTAATTATTCTTATAAATGTACTACTTTTCCTCTCTGGTGTATAATTATAATCAATATTTTCCACATAACATTCAAAACGAAATGTCAACAATCCGCACATTTGTATTTAGTTTTTTAGTCCCAGTTTCATAACCGAGCGAGACGGTTCTACAGTAACTCAGGGCCCGATTTGCAAGGGCCTGAGATCGATCCTGGTGCCAACCCAATGTGACAACGGTTTTATCCGCGGATGTTTCCCGGTCGGCAAGGTGAATTCTGTAGTGGTGTCTTCTAACATGGCTCTCCTCCTCTCTTCCATTTCATCACATTTTACGTCCTTATTTCATATTAGAGGGCAACTGCAAGGCTATTTGTCGGTCGACGGCGGTCAGATAGAACAGAGGCTTACGACTTGGAGCTTCCGTTAGAGGGAGATCGTTCTAGTCTCTAAAACTAACCCATCCCCTCCCTGGTCCCTGCCCGAGGGGGACATCTGAGCCACCATCCGTTGGTTTGGGCCGGTCGCCTTCATTTCGAGTAATCAAATCTCTTACATCGTCCTCAGTGGTCGGTCTCCGGTAAGACGCTATTCTCTGGCTCCCAAAGCTGTGGGTTAAAACCAGGTAGCGGGCGTTGGATGTTTTGGGGCGTAAAACTCTTTAGCATGGCTTTATTCGGAAAGCGAGTAAATCCGGTGGTCCCGTGATTTAATATGCGACACGTAGAAGAACCTCAAGCATGATACAGAGACCTGTGAGCAAAATTAAGTGGTCTATCACGTCCAATATAGAATGGAATGCTGAGAACCACAGCAATTTAAGTCCATAAAAGAACTCACTTCAGTTATATATCTTCTGGGTTATTTAATCTCATCCTTCCTCCCGGGGATGCAAGTAAAGAAAATCCAATCACTGGCAGGTGCTAGGTATCATCTTCCGGGGTTCATAATGTCGAACCAATTTTAATTAATAGAGAGGTAAGGCAAGATTTGGTATTCAGCGACTCTAATAAAGAAGCTGAGGGTAAATAAGAGTTTATATACTACATCTCTTGATGTAGTCGCAACAGCTTAAAATATCAATATAGTATTCGAACATAATGAAAGGATTTCCTACGGGGGGGGGAACATAAGATTTCATTTTAAAAAATGAACTGCCAAACAAGAATTCTTAGGACGTAATTTCAGGAACTAAAGCAAGGATGAATAAGAAGCATGCAAGATTCCAAATGATGGAAAAACGCAATAGGACACTGAGAAATAAAATAAAACATTTGAATGAAAAAAGGCAATACGTTTCAGAGGAGACCCAGAAACACTACATGCCATTTAGCGGAGAGTTGGAGTTAGAAGTAGAAAGACGGAGGGGCCTCCAGGAACTGGAATACAGCACCGTAAGTAGCTCACAATGCCTCACTGCCTCTGGGAAAGAAGAATGAAGGACAGATTAGAAGGGCGACGATGTTCGTTAGCAAGGCCGGGCCCTTAACGGTTTCAGTGACACCGGATGGCGCTGTTTAATTCCAGAACTCTCCAGGGATTGAGACAGCCCCATCAGGCCCACTAAACTCTAAGAAGATCTCGTTTCTAGAGTACAAGTTCCACCGTCCAGCTAAAACACAACCAAGCACCGTCCTTGCCCTACAACTCTAAACCAGAAGAAAGATATTGACTGGGGACAGGAAGGTGAAACACAAATACGTCGCCGACCGACCCGGTGAGACCAAAAATCCGTTGAGAGTGGTCGACACAAACCCGAGACCTGCTAAATGCAAGTCTTACACGTTACCACGGAGTCAACTGTAAAATGGGGAAGAAGTGTTAGATCTTAAATTAGAAGTTGTGTTACACGCAGGGGTCGCAATGCTGAAATACTTTTCGAAATTGGCTGAGTGGTTACCTATACACAAATTTGCTAGGAACATTTCTGAACAGATATGCAGAGTTCGACTTAAGTCTCTGCCACAAGAATGCAAATGGAATACAGTAAACAGAACTGACCACTGCGTAACGATTGCTTCAGACACCGCAGACCCTTCCTGAGGACCATGGAAATACTTGAGGGTAACCGCCGAGCTTAATTAATTAGTAAACTAGAGAGGAATAAGAAGAATGCCATCGGAAGAAGAACTTGTTGCTGTCGAACGATAGAGTTCAATGAAGAATCACCCTCTCCGCAGTCTGTGACGTCATTAGCGGTGCCCTAATGACGAGATGGAAGGAAGGAAGGAAGGATGGGATGAGGAGGAAGGGGTCAAAACTAACTCTCTGCGCGGCGCGTTCTGCAGCCCTAGAAGCACTATTATCCACTCGGCACACAACTCCCGCACTCAAACCCAACTTCTAATTGCTTGCCCGATGCAAGGAAGGAACGAGACGCTTCAATTGATTTCGGGAAGCCATTTTCAAATACTCTCGCTCAGCTTCCACATTTCGCCGCCGCCCTCCTTTCCCTTCCCTCCCTTTCCCAAAGTACCTCGTTAGCACGTGATGATGCGAACGCATGATTGAGAAAGCGTAGTAGGTACATTCTGTTCCTCCAGCTCCGCAATCAAAACGTTGTTTTAACTGCATCGATAGAGACGCCCGCTGTTTAAATCTATATCCAGTTCGTTTCTGTTCCAAGTGGGCTATTACTGCCAGTTAACGTCTTCGGCGGACTATTTATGAACCCAAGATACACCTGGAACCACAAAAATCTAATGCACAGCACTCACATTACTGTCTATACCAGTGCCGTGCTTAGTTGATGTAGCGATGTAAACAAAATGGAAAAATGTATTAATCCTTCGGCGACTGTGATGAAGGGCGGACGTATGCAAATATTCAGGGCCTTACATAAATAGCTATAACATCCAAAGTTTTTAAATTAGAGAAGTGAAACTTAGTACACTCATTTAAGATAATACAGGTAAAATGCATTTTTTTCATAATTTTCCATTGTTTATAACTAATGCTACATATTTTTTATACATGCAGAGATATTTAGAAACTTACACAAATTTTTTTCAAAATTCACATATGCTATCTTTCTGAAATTTGGTATGTTATTTTAAAACACACTACAAATGAATTTGTTGGATTTAGATTTCTTATGAAGCTGTATGGAATTTTAAAAATATGTTAATCATATGCACCCTTTACAAATTAAAATAATTTCTAATATTTTGTATCATCACATTCCATCTGGAGCTTAATCTTAAATTCTAGAACCAACAAAATGTTCATTGTGGCATAAGAAAGTTGTGTGCTAAATTGCATCACTGTAGATGAAATAGTTTAAGAGAAAAATGGGTTGAAGTTGTAGAAAATGCCAGTTACGGGGAAAGGTAATTAAAAATACAACAAGTATTATTCAGTTTGCCTTTTAATTTTAAGTCAGAACTTCCTATATACATAGTCTGTATCCTCATTCTGGTCTTCTTCAGCCTTTCTCTTTAAATTCCTCTTCTGTCTTGCTTCTTTCTGCATTAATTTCATAGCTCTTTCTGCACCAGCGATTCGAATGTTGTCAGTACTCTGCAAAATTGTTTCCATAAACACAGCAAGTTGATACCCTAACTGAGGCATAACTTTCTTTCTGCCAACATTCCCATCAACAGACCTTAGGATTATACTAGAAGTTGGGAAGACATGTCTACGCATAATTTCTCTCTCTCTCTCTCTGGTGGGAAAAGAGAAAGCTAGGCGAAATAGCGCCCAAACTGAGAAATTTGAACGTTTATCAGAAGAGGGGATAAAAATCAAACAATGTCATCACACGTCATTTGAGTTTTAAATTTCAAAAACATAGCAAGAGTGGGAGAGAAAATCATAGTAGCAGAACTTTGATAGTAGACGATAGTGCACTCTGCAATTTACATAGCAAGGAACTCAACGTATATGACCACGGGTCAGACATCAGTAAATCTTCGAACAGTTACATTTATTCGCGTGTAAGAAATAACATACATTACACTCTGCACTATTCACACAGAGGAACACGTAGTACAAGAACTCCGTCCGGGCGCAAGAAACTATACGTATGAGGGCTGTTCAATAAAGAATGATCATAATTTATTACAGTCATAATTTTTCGCACTAAAATTATATCTTAATATACTCTGTTAGCTTAATGTGAAACAAACACGCCATAGTAGTTTCATTGTTGGTACTTCTGCTTCCCGCCTGTGAGAACTAGGCAAGCTCAGACATGTTCGGTATGGCCTGCGGCTGCAATGGAGGATGTTAGAGGAAGATCCGGGGTTTCTTTCAAACGTTATCACTGCTGATGAAACTTGGCTACATCATTTTGATCTTGAGAGAAAACAGCAAAGCTCAGTGTGGAAATCTCCTCCATCACCAACCCCCCAAAAGGCAAAAGTGGTTGCTTCTGCTGTGAAAGTTATGGTCATCTCATTCTTTGATATTCATGGAATGGTTTATCAGTATGTTGTACCTGCACACACATCTGTAACTGGGCAGTACTACTGGGATGTCCTGAAAATATTGCAAGTCCATATCAGGCGCAAAAGACCACATTTCCGTGAAGCAGGCTGGATGCTGCACCACGATAATGCGCGGCCGCATATTGCCAATGTTGTTGCTGGATATCTTGCAAAAATCAACGTGAAGTGCATCCCTCACCCTCCCTGTAGTCCGGATTTAGCCCCATGTGACTTTTTTCTATTTCCTAACTTGAAGAAACGGCTTTGTGGGAGGCATTATCCATCACCAGAAGTAGTGGTGAAGGCTGCGGAGGCGATTTTAAAGGTTCTCTCAAAAAATGGTTTCCAGCATGCCTTTGATGACTGGCAGAAGCACTGGAACAAGTGCATTGCATTCAGGGGAGACTATTTTGAGAAGGACCATCAAAATTATGAGGATGAGTAAAGGTTCGTTGTAAACAAAATTGGTTCTCACGCGAGACATTAGTTTATCTTCGAACACTTAAATTTATTCGCGTGGGAGAAATAAACTACGACACATCACGCTACAGAAACGGGACACAGCAGCATGTATCACACTTCTACACGAGTAGCGACATCACAGGTGGCGCGCTCAACGTGAGATTAAGGAATACAATAAACTGCTAAGTTAAACAGTCGAGGTATTTCTTTCAGAACTACACCACCAGTTAGGACGCACCCACACCCTGATTCCAGCTAAGAGAATCCATGCAAAGATACCCTACAGAAATCCCCGACCAAGTTTAATTCCCCCCAATCCTTAATCCTCGCCCGTCACAAAACGCATCATCGTAAGGCGCTGAGCGCAGGGAAGAACTCAGCAAGATTGCACAGGTTAAACCGCCTCAAGCCGAAAAGTTCCAAGTCGCATGTGCTCGTCGTCGACCTACACACAACCCTAGATTATCCTGTAATATCAAAGAGGGGGAAGAAATAAGAGGAATTCGCCCAGAGGAGAATAAAATACACCACTCCAGCATTCGATTAGCGGATCAGAAAAAATAAACGGAAAAATCCTAATGGTCAGAATGGTATCAAACCCAGAACCTCCCGAGCATCATGCATTACTGCGGAGCAATCTCACTTAGATGAAATAGAGGTATTCATAAACTTTTCTTACCGAGAGCTTGGCTGTTAATTACGACCATTTCTCTCCAATTGCGGCCGTGGTCTTCTAATCAAACACTATGGCGGTAGATGCAGTGCTCACTTGAGCTAAGGGTTGTACTTCACGTCAAATCCAGTTCAAACCCAGCATAATAAGATAAGCGGAGAGATTTGAGTATTCACGGCTAGCGATGGCAAGTGACAGGTCCTTAATAGCTCATGGTATCCATCCGTTCATATATTATTCTGGTCGGCTTTTCCTCCATCTCACGCCCCTCTTCTGCACGTCAAAATCCGTCACGGTTCCACCCGCTCCTGGTTCGCACCCAGTTGGTCCCATATATTTGACAATCGTAACCCTTGCAAGTGTAGCACCCTACCGCTGTGCAGTAAAATATTGTCTCTCGCAGCTGTTTGCCTCTCTCCACGTCACGCGGCCATGTTTTATCGAGAGTCATTTGTCAAAGAGAGTCCTAGCTTGCTGCCATCTATCGCAGCATCCCCAAGCGTTTCAATGGGCTATGTTGCCGCCCAACACAGATAACTAACGTGTTCACACCTATAATCATATACATGACTGCCACTTGGAGATAATGCGTTTAAAACTGCTCGTTCTGAAGAAAAACTGCAATGGTGTTTGGAGTTTAAACAACTATAATAATGTCAAAAATACCACAAGCAGTTTCGTACCGCTGAGTCACCTCACACTACATCAAAGTTGTGCATAAGAAAGCCTTAGCTAAACTTTTGAATTACAAAAAATAATTATTTTCTAAAATATCAACTATTTCTTAAAATATTAATATAAAATATTGATGTAATATACAATTTGAAGCACAGCAATAAATATATATTTTATTTACTGTGCCATCTACACATTGTAAATAAGAAGCACTATGTTTCAGCCAACCATTCGATATCGGGTTCACTGGAACTACAGGGTCATCGAAAAAGGTTGCAGCAATTTCACAAAATCATATCTCCCGTTGTAATTGAATTAATAATTTGACCTGCAAATTGATCTGAAACTCATCGAGTTTTTTAGATGTTACTGCACTCCGCTCAGGACTTCCAGCTGATACGCAGAACCTGTGCGGTCACACTATTTTTGTTAGAGTGCGATTGCAATGGCGAAATATCAAAAGAAAGCATAGCGGCGGGTTTATGGTGGTGATCCCTCTCGCGCTTAACATTAGACGGTGATATGAACAGTTTCAGGAAATTGCAGCGTTGAAGTGCAAATGTCCACGCCATAGAGTGACGAAACGGCAGAGCTGTGCTCGAAGTCCAAAAAAATTCAATTGCGAAGCGAAATGTGCAACTTGGAATAACTAAATCAATTCAGAATTGTTACACAAGCGCTTACAAAATTCAGCAAGACTCCCTAAACGGTGGATTAGTAGGGCCGGTCCTATTTAATGGCCTCCTTGAAGCCCTGACTTGTCACCCCAAGACTTTTTTATGGGGATACATAAAAGAAAATATTGTGTACAGTAATCCGATCAGAGATCTGCAATATTTAAGGCACAGGATTACAGATGCTGTTACAACAATCACGCCTGAGATGATCCAGGGGTTTTGGGCCAAAATCGACTATCGGCTTGATGCTTTGAGAGCACCAACGGGGCGCACATTTTAAGGTAAGAAAAAAAAATTGAGTTGATGAATTGAACAAAAAATATTCGGTTTAATATCCCATGTACTTCCTGAGCTATTACTTTTTTAATTTACTGCAAGCTTTTCCGATGACCCCATATAACACAAGCAAAATGTTTAATTCATTTTTAATGGCTCTAATAATGTTTGCGTGGCAAACATTTAAGTCTTGAAATTTCTGAGAAGTTAAGTGTTTTTCCCGGCTTACTTTTCCAGCCTCTCTGCTTTTGGGGTCGATTGGTTGTCAGATCGAAGGCTGATATCACCGTTCCCGATTGACTACAGGTTTCTTTCGGTGCTGACGTAGCAGTTTTTAGTAGTGACGTGCCCAAAAATCTATAAACCTGATTGAGTGGGAAGTATATCCATTTAGATTCCGAGCTTAACAAGCGACTTTTATCCACATATTCGGAGAAAAAGTCATGAATACTTCAGCGAGCAGGCCACAGAGAAAAGACAGGTGCTTCAGACAGGATTTCACAGCAAAGTAATTAATGAAGCTGCGAGAGGGCGATACTAGGAAAAGCGCAACAAACAAAATTAAATTATCCACCTACGAGGTGGCTTGCCTTTTTTAGGGTCTTCAATGGAGCGGAGCACATATAGATGTTCTCCCCCCCCCCCCCCCCCCTCTGACTTTTTCCTATCTGGTAATGCTAAGCTTTATGGACCTGGAGGTCATTTGACCTTTATCTCATTTATCTATTCACTGTTCATTATATCGTCTTTAGTACTCGCACACTAGCGTTTGCTCCGAGGTCGCTGACTCAAACCTGGCAGAGGGTGATGAATATTTTTCTGAGATAAAAGCCCTTAGCAATGCTTTCCTCTCCACCCATTCTTCGAGAACCGTTGTTAAAAGAGGTTATACTTATATCTACTTCGTGTTAATGAAGCTAAACACTGTAATAGTTGTTTTGAACTCAGCCTTGAAAGAGAAAATCAATATTGTTTATTTGTTTTATAATGTTATTTCAATTTTAAATTTATTTAGAGAATTTTCGAAGTATTATAGCGTTTAAATAAGTTTAAAAAGTGAAACTGTAAATAAATAGGATGTTTGGATAGGTTGCTACGAATGACGCAGTCATAAATATATGGTTGCTATAGGGAAGAAAAACAATCACCTTCCACAGAAGGGGAACGCGTTAGAATCATTTTGATCGTCGAATAGGACAGTTATATATGTGGAAACGTTGAGTCAGACTGAAAAATTCAATGCCATAGCCGGGATTTGAACCGTGGTTCAAATCCCGGCTATGGCATTGAATTTTTCAGTCTGACTCAACGTTTCCACAATTTAGCCTACACACGGCCAGTGTGAAAGAATAATTAATTTCCATCAGTTATATATGTATTAACAAAAGGTGTTTAAGTACACCATTGTGTTAGAAAGATTTTATTAATTTAAATAAGTGGACTTTTAAGTTTTAACTTTGTAGAGGATGGAACGTAATAGTTTTAGATTGATCGTTGCAGAAAAAAGACGCTTAGAGAGTGATAAAAATGGAAAAGTTACAGGTTCCTTTATCTTAAAATTTTTTGCTCCATTTAATCAAGAATTAAATTCAATTTATTTAAAAAGGAATCCAGTAATTTATTTTGTATTGCAACATTTCTAAAAATGGTTTCATTACAAAATATTTCCTGGTAAGTACAAAAAATATTAAACTAGAAGAACACACAGGGTTAAGTAAAAATCACATCGCTTCAAGTGGTGCTCGCTATACGATGTACTTAAATCCGTTCTCTTTCTGCACCAGGAGGAAAGGAAACAAACTAATAGCGACTTTTACTTTTGAGAATAGCATAGGGATTTGAAAAATTAAATCTAGTAATAAGGAACATGTCAATAATTTTAACTAAATATACATCGGCACCAAGAGAAGTGGCATTATTAGAGCTGGGTAATACAAAAAGGAGGGGAATAATAATAATAGAATACTGAAATTCTGGTATAAGTGTATTATAGGGCAGAAAGGGGAATTATTGAATTTGTGCATGAAGCAACAGAAAAGCACTAAGAACACAAATAGTTGGTGATCGGAATTGGAAAGAATGGTATCGAAGATAGGCATGGGAGAGCAGAGGAGTCAAATTATAGCGGTTTTTCGAAGGAAGTGAGAACCAGAGTACAAGACATAGATAGGCAATAGATATGGGAAAGTATAGAAGAAAAGAAATCTTTGAAATTTTATAAGCAATTAAAGACAGAATGGAGTAGGGGAAATATATATATAGATCAATGTGGCAAAACTGGAAGAGATGGCATAGCATGGATGAGAGTAGGAATAATATACTTAAAAGGGTTGAGAAATAATGAGGTAGGGATATGTGAAGTTTGTAGAGATGAAGAAAGCACTGTTCATTACCTGATAGAATGTAAGGAGTTAAATTGCAAGAGAAAAATATGGGATAAGAAATGGGACAGCGTGAGCAAAGACGAAGTGGCACTACGCATGTTAACGGGGATGAGTGAAAAGAAAAATAGATGTATAGGAGAATTCTTATATAGGTTAAAAAAAAGTGACTTAGTGTAAAAGAAGCGAAGGTCAAGAAGAAATGACACCAAACTGCTCAGGAAAACCAAAGGTTTATGGCCAGGGGACTTGAGTCGGCGAGTAAATCTTGAGTCAGCAATTTCATATATTTGTACAGGATGTATAATAGTGATTGTTAGATGTCAAAGTCGTTGTAGTGAAAATGTAATGGAAACCCTACAAATAAATATAGGTATCAAATCATATGAACTGAATATACATTTAATATATTATGAAATAAAAACACATGTTTATCTCGATTATGTGAACTATGGGTTTAAGCAGAGCCATGTGAATTAACACGTCAGATTTTGTTGTCATTTCTATAGTCCCTCTTTTAATGTACTAACTATGCAGGAGGACTTTTCTTTTGCATTTTTCTGTTTACTTTTGGCGTTTGGCACAAACTATAAGATCTTTTTACGTGCTCCAACCTTGTCATATCAGAAGATGAATTAAATGGGAAATTATGCTCAAATGAGCCCAGAGTCCAATGAGCTCATTATTCGTCTTTCAGTATAAAGGAAATATCCAGCAAAATCTTATGCAAGTAATTCACCATGACCGAGACTCGAACTCGGGACCTCTTGAACGTGAGGCAGACAGAAGATCTAGTGATCTGCGAATTAAAAATATAAAAGGGCAGTACAATATGTATAGCTGGAAAATGCAAGATAAGTTAGATAAGGGGGGAGGGAGAACTATCCATAAACTCCTATCTGGGGGTTGTTTAGAATAAAGCCTAGTTCTAATCGTGTTAATATGATTGCACAGCCCTGAACTCCAGAGCGAGATAGACGATTGAAGTGTCAGAAAGTAATGTTTTTACTTTTTCCACCACGAACTACATAGTGCATACAGAAGGAACCTAAAATTTGGAATGGAAACACGCGTTTTGAGGTCCCCTGAATAAAAAAGGCATGTTTAGGAAACGGTTCAGAGAACCATTTGCAAGGTTTCTTTTTTTTCCCCTCCCCCCCCCCCAATTATAACCCCCGCTAACTCCAATGATCACATCGCGGCCGTTCTCCTTTGGAACATATCGGTACTAGCGATAGTGTTAACTCGTAAACGTACAGTTACAGGTAGCTTCTTTGTATTTTTTTAAAGCATTAGATCACGCACACATTCGCACTCTCATTTATACTTCCAGACTCTCTCAGGAATCATCTTGGTTGCAGAAAACTCTCCACCCCCAGCTGGCAATCGAACCCAGGACCCCTGTCACAAGTATTATAAGTTTAAATTTTCCAATACTTAGGGTAAATCTCTTGACCATACAAGGAGAAGAATTTAAAGTCACCACATATCAACCAGCTCTATAAAGAACCGACAGTCTTAAACCCTTCTCTATTTCTAAACTTCCCCTTGATAAAGATAGTTTCAGATATGTTTTATCTCAATTAACACAGAAGAGTAGATGTTCGTAAACAACAGATTCTACAAAAGAGAAAATCGTGTGAATGGAACACGTCATACTTTTTATTTAAGAGTAAAGTTGTATGTTTACAACTAGTACAAACTAGTTTATGTTGAATATGCATAGTTACGATATGCCAATCCTGATCTGAACCCCTTAGACCTTTTCTTGTGGGGATACTTGAAATGAAAGGTTTAAAAGGACCGTCCAAGAATCTTGAAGAGTTAAAGCAAAGAATTGTAACTGATCAGGTGAACAGTGTTGCTGGAAACATTAATTTCAATGTCAGATTTTGGCATTGTTTGGCAGTAAATGGAAGCCATTTTGAGCAACTTTTGAAGTGAATTCATCATACGACACAGCACAGCATCACTATGAGTGTGTTTTCTTGGTTTAAATTTTATGAGCCGTAATATGTCCTAATAAATTTAAATTACAAATCAGAAAAGCATCTGCTTGTATGTTCCAAGATCTGAGGACTAAAAGCATGAAGAAAAAAAATGTCATTAAAACAGTCACGCCCTATTCACAATCATAAAAATATGAAAACATGTTGATATCTTACAGCTTTTCTAAGAAATATAACTCCACAAAACTATAACAAAAAAGTTGCAAGCATCGTTCCACACCCTTTATTCGAGAACAAATGAGAAGTTGTGTTACTAAAAGTGTATACTTTTATTTATTTCAATTACCTATCTCTCCTTAAGCAAATAATTAAACCATATTGTAATTTGTCTAAACAGGTTAATGACCTCGTTATTGAAAATGCCCTTAATTGCACTTTTAGAAAATTCAGTTAGGTGGTGGAGCTTAGGTGTAATTAAGAGTCGTAATATTCATAACAGGCATAAATAAATTATGCAGAGGTTTTCAGAGTTTGAGCAGGTGTGTTTAAAAAGTGATGTTTTGTTGGCAACGAAATATTGTTAAAAGCTTTCCCCAGCCTTTTGTGTGCCACGTGCAATACACACCCTCTCTCGCTATCGAAAATTCGCATTGCTGCAACAGCAGTTGTTGCGGGCCTAATCTACATATTACAACTTATACATCACATAGCGCACAGCTCGCTATTACCTCCCAATAAATCAGGAGCTCTAAGCCCCCTCACATAACATCATAATCTGACAAATGCAGCCCTAGACCCTCCTCCTCTGCAGCAATGCAACGCCGTGATGCAGTTGACGTAATGTGTGCATATAACTAGAAACAACAGCCGCTCGCTCGGTCGCTATGGTGATTGAGTGGATGGACGAGTTTCAACAACTGAGTGTCGCTGCCATAGCCAAAGTCTGGCCCGCTCTGTGATTAGTGTACTGTGATGTCGTGATTCAACACTCGATTATTATATTACCATCGAGTTGACCTCTGACCCGTGGGCTGGCATGTACCCTGTAGCCATGCCGGTTGGCTTTGCGTGGAATGTAACCGAATCATATAGCACCCCGAAGCCTAACTGGGTTTCTGAGCCCTCTAGCTGCATCATTTCATCGGAAAAAATCCTTTATCTCTTGCCTAACTAAGCTTATGACTGCCAAATGACCACAACAAAAACAACATACAAAACACAGAGGGAGATTTGCTAAAAAAGAGTTTTCCTGACTGTTAATAGCTAGAAGGCTTCTGCAAACCGCAAGAGAACAAATCCAACTCGGTCAGCACAAACAAATATCAGCGAGTCTCAGCCAGTTGGGAAAACATCAGTTATGGTCCTGCAGTTCTGGCAATAAAATATACACAGTTTGTAACATATCTGCCTGGAATTTATAGCAACAACAATAATAATCATTTTGAAATGTACAAATTTACAACTTGAACAGTTAATATTAATGTTTTACTGTGTAAAGTCGTTGCTCTAATAAATATGCTCCACACAATGCATCTTTTAAACTATTCACTCCAAAAATGCTCATTTTATTAAAGTTTTTATATAAAAGTTTTACATTTGAGTTCTAATTATTATAAAAAAGTATTACCTACTTTCTTTATTCTCGGCTTAAGTTACTGATATTTCAAATTGTCAATCATTTATTTCATAAAATTAGACAGTTATTTTTAAAATTGACATGATGAATTTAGTTAATCTTCTGTTTAGAGGCGGTATGAAAGTTTTGAAAAAAAAAAAAAAAATAAAAGAGAGCAAAATTCTATGGCAAATTTTGAATATTAAAAATGCTTCAAAAGGATTTTCTGAAAAGCAAGGTTTAAATTTGAGCATGTCTGCTAAAAATCACGTGCTTGTGCGTTCATAATTACAGTTAATTAGTAATTAAATAGGTCAGCTGAGAAAATATATATTTTTTGTTAAAGTTTAAAATGTATATTACTTTATTGCGGTTTTTAAAAAAAGTTTTACAATTAACAAGTAATTTCAAAAATTAATACTGTATTACCTGATCCACAAAAGGATATAAAGTACAAATTTACCCTTTCTACCATTTATAATTAGGATTAGGATTTACTGCGGAGGTGATTCTGTACAGAGACCAGTCGTGTCCATTTTACCTATGCCCCCAAGTAGGGCACACCCAGGAGGAAGGATGACGCGAGAGGAGACACAGGGTTGCAGTCCATAGGCGCCACGGCAGTGAAGAGAGCAGGGTCCCTACATTTTACTTAAGAGTCCTCCCCCAGTGGCCAAAACAACGGACGTTCCCTCGTACTGCGGTACGGAAACGGTCCCGGCAGCCGGGCGCGAAATGGTCCCAGCAGCAGGTTCGAAGACCGGCAACCGACCTCCCGGAAGAGGAAATAGTTCTTCTCAGAGCATATCATCGTGCCATGCACCGCCGGGACTCCCACCGGTATTTCTTACCCTGAAGAAGACCACCAGATGAGAGATGATTGAAAATGATAATGGAGATGAAATGGAGGTATAGGAAATTTATAGTATAATTGCATTAAACCCAACAAAGTTGTATTAATAATCTACTTAAATGTTCGAAAATACTTCATTAGTATTTTGTGTTGGTGAAGCAAATCTAAGCTCTTTTGATTTGGTTGAAGGATAATAACTGATGTCGAGATTGTTTGTTGAGTATATAAAGGCGGACTTTCTGAACGTAGAGGAAGTGCAGAGGTGTTCAAGACATTGAACCTTTAGTTTAATAGCTGCTTACAGGATTTTACACCTGTTTCTTCTATATACCATGTTGATTTTTGAAGATATGTTTTACAAAATAGCTTACAAAGACAAAGGTGTTAATATCACAATGAAAAATAGATGTCCTTGAATGTTGCGTTCTTTCTTCATCTCGCATCAGCAAACAAGCGTGATGGAATGGTTTGCCGCATACTTTTCTACACGGCAGGCACACGCCGTCGCCGTTGCAGTATTTATCAATTTGTAGGTACTAGTAGGGACTCAGCTCTGTGTGTTTGAGGGGAGAGGAGTGCGGTGAGGAGAGGAGTAAGCTGGTGACGTGTGGCAATGCTTGCATAAACAGAAATTATCACTATTACATATGCCAGCCAAGTGTGGGGGGCCCCACACACACACACACACATGTCATTTGCGTCGTCTTCAGGTCATACAGAATCGCTTCATGCACATCGCTACCAACGCTCCATGGTTCATCCGTAATCAGGAGCTCCATCACGAACTAGGGCTGTTACCTCTTCACGCAGGATCGCTCGTCGTTTCTTTCCCACGCTGCAAGAAGTTTCAGGAGCTGTGCATTATAACATCGGCGTCCGCACGAGCCAGCCCTCACGCTTGAAGAGGAGACTACCACAGGACCTGCTTCTGAGTGATACATATGATTCGAGTGATTGATATCTATCTTACATCTTCAATATTGACATAATTTCTCAGAGAGTATTATTGGAGTTCTAACTTAATGTAGTTAGGGGGCGGCCTGTTAGCCTACCCCTGAGTGTTATTGTTCTTATTGTACTGTTATCTTCTTTTCACTCTGATCTGTAAAGCATTGTACTGCTGATCGATAAATAAAAATAATTATATATATATAAAAGAAATTATCACTTGATAGTGTTATTGTTTCTTACTTGAACGTAAGTGGCGGTGAAAAGAAACTTTTGTCGATTAAGCACAGGATGCATTTCTCTTGGGTCACAATATATTTGATAAGAGTCTTAAAAATTATTGGCTTCAAGTGGGAAAAATGTGGAAGCAACAGAAGATTTTAAATGGGAAACCTAAAATTCTACATGTCATGGGTATCTTGTATACATATTAAAGTTCTGCGGAAATTTGGTGGAAACTTATTTGGCTGATGATGAAGTTTTTGAAGTTGCCAAAAGATACAATGCAGGCACTCGGTTCATTGCTTTACGATTCATGCTGGGTTTTGTGAATGTAGCGATACTGTTCTATAAGGCAGGAAGCACCAGTGGGGATTACTATGACCATTGAACCACCAAAGTGGCTGAAGTGATTGAAAGAAATGTCTATTCCACACATACCACCTTCTTTAGTTATAATTTTGGACATTGTATCTTTTCAAGTGCCCAAATATTCTACCAAGAAAGAGATAGTGAATTTCTTGCAAAAACGTGGCGTTAATTGTAACGAATAAATGAGGAAAGGAAATTTATTCCCCTGCTGGAAGTCCATCACCCGAGAAAAAAGTAGGAAGGTCGAGGAAACAGAAGCTGAATATTGGAAGAAAAAAATAAGACAGACGCACGGACGGAATCGTGTCGAGTGTTATAGATTACATAATTGTGAATACGGCAATAGATGATAGGTCCACCAGAGTGACAATAAACACATTTTCACTAGCACGATCGCTGTGATGTGAAGGTGAATACACAACAATGGCTATGAAGGTCTGTATGTTTCTACTAAATTTTGCCAATATTAGGCGTTTTGAATTGTTAGATTTAAATGTACACTGTAGCAAAAAGGTCACCCTTAAATATAGTGTCATACTACATGACACTAATATCGCCAGTTACTGTGGTTTTGACATATATTTGTACTGTTCAGTTTTATGCATTCACTGAAAAATCAGCCCGCTTCGGTAGCGTAGATGGTAGCGTGCCTGCCTCAAGTTCAAGAGGTCCCTAGTTCGAATCTCGGTCAGGTGAGTTACCCGGATAAGGTTTTTCCCGAGTTTTCCCTTATCCTTCAGGACGAATGTCGGGTAACTGTAAGCTCCATGGACCCTGTAGTCATTTGAGCATCATTTCACACAATTCATTCACCGTCCGATATGACTTAACGATGGAGGACCTAAATTACAACAACAATAACAACAAAACCGAAAAAATCTGAAACGCCACTGTCCATCTGGATGTTGGCACTCCCCTCCCCTCTCTAGTGCCTATCTTATTCAAAGTAAACTTGAGCACTTCCACACAGCCACACAGAGCTTGGACTCTTGCAGTATATAAGATACAGATATAATGTCATTAGATTCCTTATCTTCGTCAGGGAAAGTGTGATGAAGATTTGGGTCGTCCACCTCTGTGGTGTGGAGGTAGTTAACTCGTGTGCACATCGACCGCTGCCTTTGACGAACACTTATATTCGTTTTACAATACAGACCATCCTTCCCCCAGTCCTTTCTCAATACGTCATGGGCATCGTTGAGCTTTCATCTAAATAAATTATCTTATGTCCATTATTGCAAAACTTCCTTAGTTTTGACGATATATATCGCCAAGCTACAATTCTACTGCATTCCGTAATAACCCTTATCTTATTCAAAGTCCGGTGTTTAAAACCCATCTCCTTTAGGAGGCCGCGCAAAGTGCAGTGCCCATAAGGAAAATCACATATTTCTTGTAAATGTGCAACCAAATCGTCTAAGGTGGACGCTTTCTCTTTTTCATAGAATCTATAAATTTATCAGCGAATTAAATCACATTCGAAAAATATCTACTTCAGAGAAACGTTTCCTTTTGTTTTCACACTTGATCGGCGTCTTTGGTATATTTTTCGTCACAATATTTCTTACTGTATTTCTGTGAATACCCAGAATGTATCATCAGGTTCATTGCACGACCCCTTACCAAGATTATTTGTCAGCACATATTTATAGGTGTTCAAAACAAGCGCTTGAATTTGCTTAGAAACAGTTCCCGTTATAACTTTGTTTTTTTGAGGCTTTTCCAGTAATATAACTCGGCCCAGTTATTCACACTATTGTCATCACTTTGATTACTTTCACTTGACTAAAAGTAATCTATTACTTCATTTGCATTTACCACTGCATTTTCCTCCCACGGTCTCCACATCGTGACACACAACGAATTTCTGCACGTAATGAAACAGATCAACTGGAAGTTGGAACTTTGGCAACTGAGACTCCACGTGGAGTACACATGTGACTGTCACTTCGAGAAAATCAGGGTTGCTATTGGTCCTCAACGACAGTGTTCCATTTCTGAAGTGTGGAGATAGATTTATGACGGTCATAAGTGGGCGGGAGGGTAGTTTCCTTTGAGGGGCTAACTGCATTCGCGTTCACTAGACATACTTTAACGTGTCTACCTTACATTAAGAGGTCCCGAGTTGGAATTGTCAGCGTGAGTTACCTCAATAAGACTTTCGGAACTTTCCCTTATCCTGAAGGTGAACTTCCGGGTAGCTCTAAGCTCTTTGAACCGCGAGTTCATTTGGTCACCATTCATCGTCCAGTAAGACCTAACTGGCTAAAAGAGGTTAAAACCGTTAGAATGGGTATGGACGGGTATTTGAGTACACCTTCAGCAAAATTGTTTAATGAAAACAAGCTTTGATAATCACTTACGTTGGCTCGGTTTGGGTAAATATAAATTTTAAACGTATAGTTAAGAAGTTAGAAAAGTTAATTAGAGATATTTCCTAGGCACAAATAAATTCTTATTAGTTTGGCATGAACGAACCAAAATGCTGAGTTAGATTGAAATAATGTTAGCAGAAGCTTTGAACAGGATTCAATCGTTTCACATTTTTTACAGTTTAGTCCTTTCACAAATGATTTCATTCCTGGAGTTCGTTCGCTGAATAAGAAGCAATGACCCAGATTCGTCACAATCGAACTTCCTGCAATATTCAGTGGCCCAGTAAGTCCAACTGTGAATAAGCAAAGCGTTCCAGGGATGAAAAACTCGAGCTGAGGGTATCCTCAAGAGTATGCGGTACTTCAGAACTCAGCAATGAGTGCATGTTCTCGGGTCTTCACTTGTAATGATGCTAGACCTCGTTCAATTGTACCGTTTACATCCTTCTCTTGTTTTGCTTTCCTTGTAATCTAGTATAATTTATTTCCCCTTCTTTTTTTTTCTGTTTTCCTTTTGAGCATTTCCAAAGCTTTACTGAAGTACCCACATGCAGTATTGTATTTGAAATGCAAATTCAATATCTCTCGTAATATATGTTTTACACCTTAGCTGGTAGGGTCAAATTCTGTATTTAAAGGCTACGGAAACCAGAAAGAGCCACAAAATTTAAAACATGTACCTGTATTAGAGTATACATTTTTAATTTTTTTTAAATCATAAAATGAAAGGCATTGAATTGTAATGTAAATAATGAACAACTCTAAGATCTGAAGCTCTCCTGGCGACGAATATGCTCAAATTGTTCTCGGGAAGCAAGCCAGTTGAAAAGACGATTAAAATCAACGTTTCGGGAGTGTGCATCTCTCCTACCATCAGGATATATACGAGGTACGTCCAGAAAGTAAGTACTGTTTGGTAATAAAATTATTTATTGCACAAAATTCTATAACTCTTAAACTACTTTTCCACATAACTGCCGAAATTTTGCAGGCATTTGTCATAGTGAAGCACAAGTTTTTGTATACCTTCTTCATAGAAGTTTGCCGCCTGTGTCTTCAACCAGTTGGAAACATTTTCTTTCAGCTCTTCTTCATTGTTGAAGTGTTGACCGCCTAGAAAGATTTGAGATGCAAAAACAGATGAAAGACGCTAGAAGCGAGGTCAGGGCTGTACGGGGGGTCCTCAAACACGTCCCAGCCAAATTCCTGTAGGATTTTTTCGTCGCATTTGCAGTGTGTAGACGTGCGTTGTCGTGAAGAAACACAAAACCTTTTGACATCCCAAATTAGCCGATAAATTTCAATTGGTTTCGCTTTCCTAGCATTCAGAAAACGAATCACAGATCTGATTTCACAAGCGGCGGGATTTTCAATCAACACCGACATTGTAAAACAGCACAACAAAGCGTACGTGGCTGACAGCGATCTCCCAATGACGCACGTTTCTTCTCCTTGGTACAGAGCGTCTACTGCGCATGTGCGGAACTGCGATCGCACCGCTGCAGCGGAGATAAATTGAAACAGAACTTACTTTCTGGACGCCTCCTATATATTAAATGTTATAACCACAAATGAATTAAGGAGGCTTTGGCCATTTCCTCCGAGATGAGCACGCTTAATCGTGATGCTGGATTTCAGTTCAGCTCTTCTTGGAAACTGGTCTTAAAATGGAAATCCGTCGACTTAAGAAGCACAGATCAATACCGCTTGATAATCAAGTTAAGCAGTTACGTTTCATTGATACAATTAATTTCCTATACTCACGCCATCTCCTGGCCTAGCATTTAATTTACTGAAAACAGTCTTTTGTTCAGTAATGCGAATTTTGATAGTGTTTTGTCTTTGTATTTGTGTTATAGCAAGTGTTTCATTTGTGGTTATAAAACTTAATAAATCTTCTGATAATGGGAAAGCTGTAAGCTCCCGAAACTCTATTTCTAATCGTCTTTTCACCTGGCTTGCTTCCCAAGAACAACTTGAGCAATGAAAAACTTTGTTAAACTAACTTCTGAACCCGATATTCATTCATCAATTTCTCAATTATTAAATATAATTTTTTCTTAACAATATTAATGGCAGAAAAATTTGTAACAAATATATGTGTAGCCAAATTTTGAACAGAATTTTTAACGTCAGTCAATGCTGTGGATGGGACATGTTTCCAAAACTGAGTCAATTAGGAGAAATATTGTGATCCATAGTGTTCCATAGTTTATCAGTGGTTTTGGATTTCCATAATTTCTATTTGCAAGGGTGGAGACATTCCAGACTGTGAAATGCAAAATAGGTTTATGAATAAATTCATGGTAGTCTTTTCAGTTTCTAAAGGGAAAAAGTTTTGAAATGATAATATTTTTGGGGCATAGGTCTAGCGCCCTTGCACTATGGGTGTTATTTTTAGCATCGACACTTGTCTCTCCACTCGGCTGTACTAGTTCATATATGGAACCATTAAACAAAGTATACGTTTAACTATAGCTGAACAACATTTGAATAACGCCTTTTCATCGTAATGTTTCTGTTATAGTGCCGGGCTGAAGAAGCATATAAACGGTGCTGGGGCTTGAAGATTTCAGTTAGTCTGCGAATATGATGTGAAAACTATTTGGAAGGCAACGGTAGACACTTTGTACACTGCGTTACCCCAGGATAAAGTAAGGCAACTGAAGAGGCCACAGAATCTCTAACGTGTGCCGGGAGTTCATTCCAGCGCCAGGTGAGGAGAATATGATGTCCAACATAAACAATAGTATTTATAATGGGCAATCGACTACGCCAACTGCATAGTGCAGAGCGACCCAAAAACATCCTAACAGTCTGCGTGGTGTTCTGCCTGTCCGCGCTCTCGGCGTTCGTTGCCGTCTGCCTTTTCATAGAAAGGCGCGGATGATTCCATGTAATATTTTGAAAACTACTTTTAAAGGCTTTATTTACCCATGTTATTAAAGGCAATACTCAAACCGGCAATCGCCATTGTGCATACATGTTTGGCACCTCCATCTCTCGCCGTAGTTCACGGCGCCATGCTGGCATTTCTCCATTACCGGAGAAAGAGTTGCAGGCCAAATTTTTTTCGAGTCAACATTTGACGCCCGTACACGCGAAAGTACAATTCACCCGCCCTCTTTTTAGAGAGAGAGGGAGAGTTAAAAGACAGGGAGCGTGATTTTGCCTCCCCCCCCCCCCAACAAGTCTCTGCAACAGCTCATATAGCCAATCTTTAGATGAGAACAACTGAACTTGTGTTTCCGGACAGAATTGTTAATGGAGACCTGTAGTCCCCTCAGTCTCCCAATCTAACCCTCTGCGATTTCTATCTCTGGGGTACCTTAAAGCATAAGGTGTACAAGACCAACCCACATACCCTGGAAGAGTTAAAACAAAATATACACCAGGAAATTGCCAGTATTTCACAATGAGAACCCGGCGAGTGATGTATAGTTTCTTAAAGAGGTGCCCAGACGGCAACAAACTCCGAGGGGGCTGGCAGGCAAAACATCTGCGGCCGGTTATGACGCTTTTGGGTCTCTCGGTACAGTGCCAGACACAACAAGGCCCGAATGAAGGGACAGGATAGGAAAGAAAGTGTTAATAAGCTAAGCACCTAAGTGACACAGAAAACCCGAGTCAAAGTGTGCGGTCGACCGTTACCACGGTGAAACCTCCTCGCTCTGTTTAATTAGAAGGAATCCTCTGCCAACCACAGCTGACAGAAGCTTCTTAAATCAATGAACAACATAATTGTAAACTGGTTCTGGTGTAGATGAGAAAAGCCCCCGTAAATGTTTTATAAGGGCCGTTGGCCCTAACGTAGCGTGGAGACGAGTAGGCGCCCGCTCACAGTTCGTGACGCTTGACGTAACGTGATGCTGCTACCGAAATAATTGGGTCAGGAGAGCCTGGTTCACGTAAGATCATGTAAATCTGTTCAGCATTACCCGCTTCATGTAATGTCAACACAATATTGTGGGACAAGAAACAACTCGACGATATTCTATTTGATGAAGCCTCTCCATGGAAACAGGAATAAAAGCAACAATGGTGCCAAACAATAAGAGTAAATCACAGATCAATTTTCCCCACATACAAATGAATACCGTCATAATAATAGCAAACAAGCTTCTTTCATATATAAATTAATGCCTTATGACATGAAAAAAGTTCATATTGCATTCATTGCGTATTCTTCTACAGACTATTAAAGTCAATTTTTCTCTCTATTTCTTGTTAATCATTATAGAAGTTTGTAGAAATATTTGCATTGCATGACGAACCCCCAAAAAGGAGAGCGATACTCGACTTACCACTTCGAAAACTTTTCACAGTATAATAATAAAAATCTCGGAAATTGTTAACGTTAAAACAGTTATTTTTAACTCATTTATTAACCAATCAGCGCATTGCGCTCTACTGAACATTGAGCATAGACATTATTTACATACATGATACAATGAATAACAATGAAATGAGGAAAGCCCCATTGGGCCCCCCCATAAGTAGGTGCATTATTGTTTTAAGTATTATAGAAGATCTTGTTGTGAGCGCTGGTCCATTGGTAGACGACTCCTGATGGGGGCTGGAATTTTCTGCCAAGGGAATAGTGAATGGCTCCTGAGACGTGTTTTAGGTTGTTGTAGAACTTTTCGGCTTGTGAAGAACTTGACTGTTGAATGGTGCTGATTCCAGTTTCTCTATGTAGTTGACTATTTCTGACAAACTATGGTGCATTCTTTGAGATTCGTAATACTTTGTTTTGAAATGTGTGGATACGTTTGATTTTAGGACTACAGATTTGACAATTAAAGAATTTTAAAGCTGTTTCCAGGAGAACCTGACAGAGAATGGTACTTCAAGACTAACTTGTAGGGATATTTTATTTTGATTAGTAACTTTGGATCTACTTCTGATGGTTTAGTCATACAACAGAATACGGACTTATTTTCTGGGGCATCATGGGCATAACCGAGGGTGGGTCAGAAAGTAATCCCTCCTACTTTTTTTTCCTCTTTTAATTGTCAAGAAAATTGAATACAATTTACATAGCTTGAAAGCTACAACATTGATTATTAATTTTTCACTATTCAATATAATCTCAGTCCTTTTCCACAGTTTTTGTCCACCTTTTAACTAGGGCATGTATTCCAGTGTGGTAAAACACACGGTCTTGCTTCCTAAGTCATTGACGCACGGACGTTTACACAGCCTCCTCATCGCCAAAATGAATCCCACGATGAGCTTCCTTTAGTGGCCCAAACAGATGGAAGTCAAATGGTGCCAGGTCAGGGCTATATGGGGGGTGAGGTAAGACTTGCCATCCCAATTTCTCAATTTCTGAAATGGTGTAACGGCTGGAGTGTGGTCTTGCATTGTCATGCAAAAGAAGAACATCCGACATAGTTTTGTTGGGCGAACTCGGCGAAGACGTGCTTTCAGCTTTTTGAGAGTTATGACGTATTGGACAGAATTTATTGTGCATCCCTGCTCCAAAAAATCAATCATAAGCACACCCTCTGCATCCCAAAACACTGTCGCCATAACTTTCCCTGCCGACCGCTGAGCTTTGAATTTTTTTTCTTCGATGACGTTGTGTGATGCCACTCCATTGACTGCCTCTTTGATTCAGTTTCAAATAAATAAACCCACGTTTCGTCTCCAGTAACAATTTTTTCCATAAACTCCTCTCCCTAAAAATTGAAGCGCTGCAAGTGTTCGGAGGCTATTGTTTTCCTTATTTCTTTGTTTTGTGCGGTTAACATTCTTGGTACCCAACGTGAACAAACTTTTGAATAATCGTCATCACATTGCCTTTACTGAGGGAGGTAATGCGACACAATTCACCTGTTGTTACCCGGCGATCACCACGAATGATGTCATCGACTCGCTGAATGTTGCATGGAGTCACTTTTGTTTGCCCTTCAGCTTCGTTACAACGACGAACCCATCGTCTACAGTACTGACATCCACCGTTGCATCACCATACACATTTTTTAGCCTTTCGTGAATGCGAATTGGCGTTTCAGCTTCCGCAGTCAGAAATTCAATCACAGAACGCTGTCTAATACGAATGTCGATGTCAGCCATTTTGTAAGAGGATGCAGTGCTGCCACCTGTTCACTTAGGAAGTTACTACTGCAGGGGATTGCAGAAGAGGAATTGAGAAATTGCGCCAAATTCAAAGTTTTTACATAGCTTTCTTATTTAAGGGGGAAAAAAAATAGGATGTATTACATTTGGACTCCCCCCCCCCCCCTCGTACTTAAATAGAATATATCAGTGCTAGGGTTGGAAGTTGAGGACATATAAAATGTCTAAAAGGACCTCTAACACGCCTAAAATATCCCATAACAACCTAAATATTGGAAAAAAGGACATAAAGAAGTGATACCTATAAATTAATAACCTGATTTCCAATTAGATATTTAATTAATAAGTTTCAAAAACTACAACATTCAAATAAGAGGCAACACACAGAGCGAGAAAAAAGTACATGTAATGCTTCTTCTGATGCACATTCAGGGGATAGAAAGTGAAATAAATATGATTAAATCATACTTGACTTAACCCACCACGGGTTACAGAAATTCAACTTCAGAAATCTTAACTCAGTTTGCGTTGCAGTAAATCACAAGTCATCGCTAAATTCTTAGCTATAAAAGGTAGTCTGTTATCTGACAGCACATTACGAAAACATTGAAAAATGCTTCTCTCCACATCAATAGATGTCATTGGTGCATACTTGAAACGAGTGAAATCTTATGGAGAAAAATAATTGAATATTTAGAGAGGGTTTACCGTGTTCTCTGCTGATGCTGCAGCCAATCTTAGGAGTGTCAGTTAGTTAAAATTAATTAGAATTTACGCTAGACTCTGTTGAAAGGAAAAAGATACTCAAAAGAAGTTAACAAAGATGCTATAAGAGCACATTTAAATAAAAAAAATAGCTAGAAATACTAAAAAAAGAACATTTAAATGAAAAATAGCTACAATGGCAAAAAGGACGAATAAAATCCTCCATTTTCTGGCATATAGGACCCATAATAATTAACATATATTATGTTGGGGATTCCTCTTCAGACACTAGGGGGAAAGGAAGGATTTTTCAACTTCCTATCCCTAATCCTTGCTAATTCAGAATATGAGCTAAAATTTCTGAGCCTACCACTTCTATGTTTAGCTTGCATTAGTTGTATGACGCGAGCAAAGTGAAGGCCAGTCAACATAGATGAATTGCTGGAACCAAGGGAGGGGACAGGCGTGTTGACATTCCATTACCAAAATAAATCGATGTTTCGCATATCGGCGTGTTTCCATGCACGAGTGACTAAAGTTGATTTGGCACAAGGTATATCCGGAGGCGTGGTCCAGAAGTAAGGAGAACTGATTATTGGCCAATGAACAGAGACCACCTTACTTCTAACCATTATTATCAGAAATGACATAGCTCTATTGTTCGTGAGGTCAGCCGCATTAACCACTGTCACCTTTTATGCTTTAGTTTCGCGTCCAACAATTTGTTGCGGATGAAGCCGTATTGTGAGCAACGAGACCTGGTTGCTTTGTCATTAGCTTGATTCATGCGTGCCACACCAAACCGGTTCCTTGTAACCTTTTCTTTATTTGCACCTGAAATAAGGACATAATAAGGTACCATCTATTTTGGTGGCCAGCAGGTGCGGTAAACAGTCCTTCAACTGTATGCATAATGTTGCAGTAAGTACTTCTATTCAGGTTTACTTTGTGGTCTTATTGTGTATACACACAGTTTTGGCAAGCATATAGTCCATATAAGATAAACCTTTTCCAGGCTAAGATAGTTCCTTTGAATGGTGAGGTATGGTACATGACGGAAGACTCTTGCTTGTACTGATTACAACCAATAGGAATAGTGGTACATCTACCGTCATTTTCACATGTAGAAGATGTGATTAGACGCCGCTGTTCAAAGTTTGACGACAGACTGTCGCATCATGAGAACGTCCTTGTGAGATCCCTAAGGAAGATCATGCAAACAAACCATCATCTCAGGAGTTACTGGACATCCCTGTGGCAGCCGGCAGTTGACGGAACACAACCATCTCGAACATGAGACGGTACTTAAAATGTAAAATCAAACAGGTACTTAGGATACAAACATTACATCAACGGAGCAGTGGCCCAGAAATTGCAGCTGTTAAGTTATCTCCAACACACACCGAGCGATATAATTCTCCAGGTATTATTCCCTTCGGGACCGACCACTCTCAAACTTGCGTAGCGTAGATGGTAGCGTGTCTGCCTGACGTTCAAGAGGTTCCAAGTTCGAATCTCGGTTAGGATGAGTTACCCGGATAAGGTTTTACCGGGATTTTCCTTTATTCTGAAAGATGAATGTCGGGTAGCTCTAAGCTCCATGGACCCCCGGATTCATTTGAGCATCATTTCACCCATTTCATTCATCGTCCGATATGACTTAACGGAGGACAAATTTAAAAAAAGCCTCTCAAACTTGCTTTTCTCGCGGCTTCCCTTGACTAGTAGACGATGTTCCTCTTTTGCCATACATTTCCTGTCCATTCCCTATTCCATCATTTTCTTGCATTTGTTTCAGGCTTGTTCAATCAAACAACATGATTAGGCGACTGGTGTGTTCCGACAGAATGGTGTACTTCATGCTCTAGAAAGATCTCTTCCTGGATCTGGTGAAACTGTTCAGCTTCCAGGGGATTCCGGTTTTCGCGGGTGTTGAGCAGAGGTACCAGATATAGGTATTGCCAAACAAATTGGCATCTGGAGTTTTCAAATGGCAGACTAAGTAGCGAGTCAGTCACTCTTTTGTGATGCTTCCAATCCACCTCACACCCTGAATTTTGGTCTGCAGCAGTAGGTAGGTAAACCTGGTTTGTGTAGAAAATTGATCCCCTGACTCTGGGGCTATATCTTCAACAGTTATATATAACTGCAGTCTTCTAAAGGCACTATGCCTGTCATTTCATCATCACTATCACGAACAATAAACAGGTACTGGTATAGAACGTTTCTTTCACTTCTAAATGAAAAGCAGACGACTTTATGAGAACAGCAGGGACAATATGGACGAGACAAGCTAAGGACAGACAAACGTGGAGAAAACTGGAAAGAGCAGCCACCCACAAATACACTACCTTCTAGTTTACAACAGAAGTGTCTATGTTAGTGCTAGTGTCAGTGCTAAGTTGAAGTGCAGCTCAAGGAGAAGTAGAATCATTGTAAATTACAAAAGTCAAGCTGCATAAGAGGAACTGAAGATGATAGATCAGCAAATTTCGGAGGGTTCAAATTTATAGAAATATCATAGATCTATCACTTTAAGCTCAGTGGAACCTAGGCTATAGAACATAGAATATAAAATATTCTAACATAGATCTAAGTACACGGTGTATAGAATGCAGAACATTACTAGTCATCACAGCAGATAAGGAGGTACCGACAAGCAAGCATGAGGCTCTTACGAGTGGCTACCCTAATGAGCTCATAGCAGCAACTCCCTGCACTAGCAGGAGATCTTTGCCCTTTAGGGATGGTTTGGCTGTTTATTTATTTATTACTGGTATAGGCTCGTCAACTGGTTCCAGAACATTTTTCACGTGCTAAATTGTTTGGCGAAAACTATAGGGTAAAGGCACCATATTTCCGACAGGTGCCTAATATCGGATGGTAGATTTCTGCTCCATGAGCTACTGCACTCCCTCGGAAATCACGTGGGAGTGAACCAGGTGAACACAGTGAACCTCTAACAATTATGCAGTTAGTTGCGGTGAAGTAGCACTGGTAAGTTGTTTTGTTCTCGATCCGAGTGTTTGAAAATCACTTTTCAGAGCAATTTTTCTAGCTTAACGTAAGATCCTAAATCACATAATCACTGCCTGTAATATTGTCACCCGAACGTCGGAACGCCCTATAGAACCGGCCGAGAGTAGGGCCAGGTGGGAAGCATTGCGAAGACGCCTACCCATTTGTCTCGTGTCACTAACTGAAGGGATGATTAGGAGAGCGGCGCGAGCCCTGTATCGTCTCTTTCCCCTCTCACCAGACGTCTGGAAACCTCGGGATAATTGTGCGCGCCGCGAACCTTCCAGAAACGGCGATCTTCCCTATATAAAGCCTGTAATTGGCGAGTCAGTTCAGTTCTTGGCGAGCAGCCGTGAGGAGCGCCCAGTGAGGGAACGGACCGGAAGACTATGTACGTGCATCGGAGGTGCTGTGCGTAATTGCGAGTGCAGAGTGGACCTGTGACAGACGAACTGGTGAATTGTATGTAATTGTGTACGCTACGTAATTCTGTGTTATTGGCAAGTGTTTCAACTGTAATTCGGTGGAAATAAAGAACATTTTGAGTTTGTGCAATTGGACTTTTAATTTCACGAACCCACAAAGTTACAATATGTTAGTATACGATAGTTTTCTTATATGCATTAACATTTGAAATTACTTATATCTTGTTTAATCCAAGCTGTTATTTATCCAATATGGCGGAATTCTTAATTTCGGATACTACAGAGTATCGTAATTTCGGATATCCGAAATTAGGAATAAACAATGTTTTACCCATCTAAAAGACTCTTTGTTGATCAGATAGCACCAGGGCGCAGAAGGTAGTGGTCAGAAGAAGTAATGAGAGAAGCAGTAAAGGCCGTCAAGGAGAAGAAAATGGTATTTTTAAAAGCTTCCAAATGGTATGGCGTACCTCGATCTACACTAGAGAATTATGTAAACCACAAACAGAAATATATTGACAGTTTATGGATTACAGAAATCGGAAAAGAGTGCGTACTTGGTGAGAAGCTGGAAACCTAACTTGCTGCATACAGTACGGTTATGGATGATCACTATTTTGGACTAAGAAAGAGAGACATTAGAGGAATGGCATTCCAGCAAGCTTTGATCAACAATGTAAATAACCCATTTGATTCGTGTAGCGGTATAGCTGGAAAAAATGTTTCAGGGATTTTATGAAAAGACACTCTCAACTGGCTTATGGATCTCCACAAAAGTATCCGAAATTAGGCACCATTTTTGTAACCTAATCCAAATGCTCTTTAATGGTTTTCATTATGCATTATGTGAACTTACTTTATAAGACATTTTTTGACTATGGGACTGTAAGCTAATATGAATAAAGAACGTTGTCACAGAATTTCGTTTCTTTTGATGTAGTATCACCTGTAGAATGCCCAAAAATAAAAATGGTATCCGAAATATGGCGTCCTTACACTCTTAAGTCTCGTATTAGCACTGTTTGGAACTTCGTCCATACTGGCGCATATACTGTACGGATCTGGTCGCCCTTCGAATCGTCTTTTCACCCTTTCTAGTTGTTAGTTTTTCTCTTCTATAAATTGTTTCAACACCTACTGAAGAAGTTTACTCTTGCATTAGCTTAAAAGGGAAAAATATTTATACTAGCTTACCGTAATACCCATTTGTGGTAAATTTGTTGTCTATTAGACAAAAATATAAGTTTCCAATATGCAAAAGAGCATGTTATTACATTGTTTACCAAGAAGGCTCAAGATAAATTTTTATTGTAACCGTTTTTGCAAATTATTGTATTTGTTATCTTCCAAAGTATAATTTTTAATTTATTGTTATCTGAAAAGTTTCCCGGAGCCGTAGCTCATGCTAGGGAACAGTGCAAAAATATATAAAATGATGGCAGACAGCCCTTAACAATACTTATATTGCATTTTTATAGTAGAAATGAATTACCGTACAAAAATAACATATATAAAACAAAGATACAAACATGCACTATAACTCAAGAAATAATAGAAGCAGAGAACATTACAGAAAAAAAAACTACATATTCTAGGAGACATAAACTAGCATATTGCCCGCCTCGGTAGCTTAGATGGTAGAGTGTCGCCTCACTTTCAAGAGGTCCCGAGTTCGAATCTCGGTCAGGGTGAGTTACCTGGATAAGGTTTTTCCGGGGTTTTCCCTTATCCTTCAAGGCGAATGTCGGTTAATTCTAAGCTCCATGGACCCTGGACTCATTTGAGCATCATTTCACTCGATTCATTCACCGTTCGAGATGACAACGTTGGAGGACGTAAAATTACACAAAAAAGTAACATTAATTTGTAACCATTTCAGCTAATCAAATCAGCTATAAATGTGTGACACTTAATCAGCTATCAAAATATGCCTTCAGTCAATTTTCAGCAAATTTCCCTTTAAAACCTTTTATGCTCCTGCAGCCTTTCAGTTCCAGTGGCAGTGAATTATATAAGTTAAATGAGAATTTTATTTACCAATAAGTTAACTTGTGTCCTTCTTTCTTGTTACTTATCTGCTAAATTTCCTTCAATTTCCCAGTTAAAATAATATCTACAAACAACATATAACATAATGCAAGATCAGTACCAAGTTTCATGCTTTCTAGTTCATTCCGGCGAAGCCTTTTATTCCGTAAATTGATGCATAAGCCTGGTATCACAGAACTGACAAGTACTTTGAAATCAATCACCCTATATCTGTGAACTTACTTTATTGGCTCAACGCGCGCACTTATTTACTATTTTTAGCCGATGGCAATTATCTCTTAATCCATTGTTTCAGATGGCAAGTAATTAAATGCAATTAAATTAAATACTCTGCGGGCAATTTAATTGCATCGTTTGCAAATAAAACTCTCATTATGTGTTTTAGTAATAATGATACCGATGATCCATGAAACATGAGAGTTTTAATAAATTAAAGAGGTAGCTAGCAGTGATTGTGACATGTTAGACGTAAAACAGATGTAGAGCTTCTAGTTTTTACTGCTGCCGTTGCAAACAATAGGATATTAACAAACAATGCATACATCATGGTACAGACGATAGAGGTAAATAATGTCGTCATGATTACACAGTATATTGTCTTTAATGTTTTCACTTCCGTTGTGTCGTGTTGCTTTTGTAATTGTTTCATACACAGCGAACTACTGCAGTTCTGTTGTTAATTCATCGTGATGAAAATCACTTCACTGAGGTTACTGTTTGTCTCATTAGAAGCTCGTTTTATGACATTCGTAAATTCTTGGGGTCCCACTACGATTCTAGGTATTAAACACAAGAAATGCAAAACAGTTAAAGAGTTCTAGGAAAGAGTTTAACATCTGACGTGTTACATGCATGATGTTCTAGATCCATAATCATTTATCTTTGGGCACCTTTTACAAACAATTAAACCAAGAACAAAAGAATAAACTAGTGTGTTACGCTCACAGGACTTTCTCAACTCATGTGCAGACATTCTTACAAACGCCTATTGTGTTATTTGTTAATAGATATTAACATTATCTTATTGTTAATTGTCTTGTAGTTGTTAGGCAGTAAGGGAATACAGTAGACTTTTAAATGACAGTCAAATGTTTAAAGAGCTGGTTCTGTCATACTTTTATAGATACTGTCTCATAAGTAATGGCGTTTCTTCAAGAAATACAAGTACTTAACATGTGTTCTGACAAGCAATTAACTAATTTCCAAAGTATAGAGCATTAAACTCTATGGTCTTGAGCCACCGTTCAGCGCGTTTTAGTACCCCACGAGCGTACCAGTCTCCGGTTTTTGATGCGAATAATTCTGTGACACCCACTTGCACTGTTTCAATGTTGTCAAAATTTCTTCCACTATAAAATGGGTCATTGATCGAAAAAGATGATAATCTGATGATGCGAGATCAGGGCTGTATGCTGGGTGTAGTAGCAGTTCGATTCCTACCAGTTCTTGAATTGTTTTCCATGGTTGTTAATGGATATCTCTGTCCCACAATTTCATGGACTCGTTCCAGTTGTTGATCCGCATTAATCGCCCGCCCTTTTGGAACAAACTCCCAGTGAATCACACCTTCAAAATTCCACCTGACACACAACACTACTTTGGGACCGAACTGATTTTTTTAAAAGATGACTTTGGAAGGTTGGCGGGGATGAAGTCACTGTTTCGGTAATATACCCATTTTTCATCACAGATTATAATTCTCCTGACAAATCTGTCGTCTATGGCATTAGGGATAAGCTGATGACAGATATCCGCTCTAGGTTCAGCCTGTTGAGGTGTCAGTTCACGAGGTACAGCTCTACAGCTTCTGTATGATTTTCCAAGTACCTTAATGTGCCGATGTATGGTATCTTTTAATGCACCAAGTTCTTATGAAAGCCTACGGGTACTTTTTTGCGGATTTTCTCCCGAAATTTGGCATGTATGCTCAATATTTCATACTTTAGTTCTTCCAGAACGTGATAAATCTTCAGTGTTTTCGTCTCCATTGTTGACAAGTTGGAACCATCGTTGTGTCACACGCTCACTAACGACGCTTTCTCCTTCCACTTCACATATTCTTCGAACTGCGGCACGGACTTTATAATCTAGTTTCCAGTAGTGTTTTAGAGGCACTCTAAGTTCATACTTTGTTATCTCCATTTTTCTGATTGTTTAATAACAAAGGAAGACTGATATGCTCGCAATGTACGCAACACTGGCCATGGCATCCTGTAAATAGCATTAGCAAACCAAAGAAGCCTAATAAATTTTCCAAAAACACCAAAATAAAAAAAAAACAAAACAAAAAAAAAACACATTACTTATTAAACTACCTTTGGATGGCCTAAAGAGAAAATTGACGGTAATGACGGCTCCTACTTTTAGGACAGCATAAGTATTGGACAAGTCAAATAACAAGGAGTATCATCGAACTGATAATTTTAAATACAGTATTATTTTCTGATGATCAAGTGATAATATCTCACTCAGAAGATGACATGCAAAGAGCAGTATATAGTTTAAACAACATAGCGGAAACATAACCTTCCTATCTCAGAACACATAACTAAAGTAATGGCTTTTAGAGGAAAGAATAACAAGAGGAAAAATAGTTATAAACTATAAAATAATAGAACAGGTTAATAGTTTTAACTATCTAGGCTACACAGTAGCAGTAACAAATGACAACAAGGATATGGAGGTGAAATTAAACAGATTCAATCAAATGTGTGGGACTATAATAAGAACGCTGAACAGGAAAACACAAAGATGAAATTTTATAAGATAATGGCAGTCCTAACGTTAAAATATGGTTCCGAAATATGGACACTGGCAAAGAACCAACGCAAACAGCGAATCGGCAGAGATGAGATTTTTGAGAACCGTGGCAGGTTATAAAAGAATAGACCACGTGAGAAACGAAAAAATAAGAGAAGAGTTTGGGATTTTTAATTTAAACAGTAAAATAATAAACAAACATGAATGGAAAAATCATATTTTAAGAATGGACACGGAACGACTTCCAAGAAGAGTTTTATGCCCAAGGGAAAGAGAGATGTGGGACGCCCAGCTCTACGCTGGAAGGATCAGTAGGCTCTTGAAGAGAACGGAACAGGTCACAGAGCCCAGTCCTTGAAGATAATGATCTGATGATGATCATCCAACTGATATAATCCACCAAAAAGCATATATTTGACATAACTGTGTATTTTAATAGCTACAAGTGTTTTTGTGCAGTAAGATTGTGTATCCCTTAAGGTTTGTATGTTATACAAAAATAATTCAGAATGAAGACTGCTTCTGAAATGCATATAGTAGTATATATAGTTCATTTGACATGAAAATATCTTAAGCATATGATATTGTACCAAAAATCGTAAAAGCCATGTTTATATAGTCAATCATTTTAAATATAAAGGATAGTTTGTGGTGTATGAGCGTGTATGCCCATGTGTATGTACTCGTCTATCTGTCTGTGAATAACATAACTCAAAACAGAAAGTAGCTTAAGTGCCAAATTTGATATTCGTAGCTATTCCGATGTTACCTCAGCAAATAGAGGCGGCTGCCTACACGAGGAGTTAAGGAGAGTTCTGAGTTGGCAAGTGACTACAAGAAAGAATAGGCTACCTTCAGGGAGAAGCTAATAGTGTCTAGAGAAAGGCCTCGGTCTTCATCTGAACTTAACTGAGCAGCGGGCTGCTTCATTGTCAACTCTCATTGTCATGACAACAGACACAACACACCAGTGCAGAAAGCATGCTGTCAAGATTGAGAAGTCAAACATAGGAGCAGCTGATACAAGTCGTTTGTTTTACTTTTATCAGTGGTACTTCATTTGCACGTAGCCGAAAGTTACCACAGATTAACTGCTAAATGCAACATCGGGGACATGTAATGTTTGCGTGACTACTCTTACCCAAGCACAAGAGATGAAACTTGTGGGCAGGTAACGCAAAGTTCAAAAGGAAAAACGACGTAGGAGATTCATCCTCCAACTGTCATGCCCACAGTCACGCCATTTATAATTATATGTCAGCAACGTGTGTGCTTCAACGGAATTGGTTAGCAAAGAAGAGTCAACAATCCACCTCGAAAAACTTTCATATTTGTCCTATAGTTCCAACAAACTTATTCTCCGGAATCTTATGCTATTAACTCCCTAGTTTTGATGTGCATTTTAAAATGATCAACATTTATTCTGTAATTAGGAAGCTTATAGAAAGTTTAGCATTGTTTTATAAGTCTTTCCAGTGCATTGTTGTTTTTCGAGGTCTAGGAAGGGAAGTAAAACCGATGGTCTCTTATCCTATATTCACGACACGTAAAATAACGTCAAACCTGAAAAGAAAACCTATGAGTACATTTAAAAAGCCATTCATTCCCAGTATTGAAGGGGAACTATGGCAATTAAAGAAAGCCCATAAAAACAATTTAAATTTCCAATGCATAATAAACTATTCCAATAGATATATAGGTATATTACAATATCCAAATGATTTATATTCAAAAGTTTAAAAACAGTCGTCTAACAAATTAAATATTCGTTAAATTCCTTAAAAAGTTAATAACTTATATACAGAGCTTCCTAAAAAAGGAACAAATCGTAGTCATTTCACATTTTATTTTTACTCAGGCAACTGATTCATATTCTGAAGTTTTGTGCCTTATTACATTGCATACTCACCTGTTTCTTAAAATCGTTTAAACATTGTATTAATTTCATATCTACAACGTAATCTTAAGGTAAGTTCTTCAGCTAAGGAAATGAACTATTGAATTTTAGTTAAAAAAACTGGCAAAAACTGAAGAAAAAAAGATTCGATATGAGTTATTAATAATAACAAAACACTAGTAACACAACTTCACTTATCTTATTTATATCCTGGGACCGGTTTCAAAGCAAACATCTGCTTTATCCTCAGCCACTTAGCTTGACACTCACCCACTAACTATTCGATATGAGATTTATGAAAATAACTTTTAACCAAATTTTCCTTTAAAATGTTTTACACAATGAGTTTTCTTACAACTGCTTTGGAATTTTTCATTTAGACTAGCAAAATGTAACTAAATCTCCTATATTATTTCCGTTCTTTATAATGATTTTATATGACTACTTTTTAAAGCTCTATAAAACTTGAAGAGACCAGAAATTTGAAATAGCATAATTTAAAACTTCAGGATAAGTACAATAAAATTTGGAATAATATAATCTTTATTTAAAATTAACAGCTTGGAAAATTCAAAGTTATCAGGCTGAAAATTAAAACCTTTAACATTGATATAAAACAACCAAGGAAATAAATAGCTAAATGACTTTAGCAAATCACAATCTTGGCGGTGCATTGCTTACAATTTTCAAAAATATTGTTTTCCTCAACAAAAGTTCTAATTATGTTGATTGAAACACCATACAACTGGCATTTTCAGGCAAACGATATGCAATCTTGATTTTTAGTCTTAAATTCTTTACTCTAAATGACTTTTGCATAATTGGTAAACAGAAGAGATGTATAAAAAGTGTTGTTCGGTTAAAGCACACAATTTGTCGAATCATTTTTGTGAGTTAACTATTTCTAGATACCTCTTCCTTGTTATTTATTTGAATTTTGCAAACTTAAGCTTTTCTCAATGGGGTGTTAAGCATTTCGCGCTCTCTCTCTCTCTCTCTCTCTCTCTCTCTCTCTCTCTCTCTCTCTCTCTCTCTCTCTCTCTCTCTCTCTCCATGCAATGCAAAGAGAACGGATTTCAAAGCCATTGCATAAGGACTTGTTCTTAAATTGCTTGACTTGATTATCTTACTAAATGCATAAGGAAGTATCCAATAGTCAGTTCTTCAGATGTTTAACATGTAGATTGAAAAATAAATGTTAGAAATAATAGTTTATTGAAGAATGTGTATATTTGTAATCGTTAGAGAAATGAGCACCTCAAGGGTAACAGACATACTGAGCTCTCAGAACCACTATGCAAAGCTTGGACTATAATTCCTCTTGGTGGTTCTGTAGAATGAGCATCACGCTTAAATTTTAAGTTCCATAAATCTGTAAATATGGAATTACCAGCAGAATATGTCTCGGTTAACAGATTTGTAACAGAACGTTTAGAATAAATATCGGTTTCGGATATATTACATTAAAATTGTCTCTAATTAACCACGGTTCCGCTATTGAAATCTGTGACCTTTATAGAATGTTACTAATTCATAACGTCGAACATTTTACTATTAGTAAAAAAAAAAAAAAAAAAAAAAAAAAAAAAAAAAAAAAAAGTGGTTTTAAATGTATTGTTTATAAATGCATCCTACTTATTCTTCTTTACAACACGGAGTAGGCATTGGCCGTTTCAGAATTCTTCAGAGATTCTCTTTCTACCGTTCTGTAGTTCTTCTTGCCCGTCTCTGAGGTGTGAGGGTAGCGTGTCTGTCTGATATTTAAGAGGTCCCGAGTTATGTGGATAAGGGTTTTTATCCTGTCCTGACAAATAAACGTCAGGTAACTCTAAGCTCTGATGACCCTGGGCTCATTTGAGCATCATTTCAACCATTTCATTCCGATAGCACTTAATGTTGAAGGTCGTAAATTAAAAAAAAAAATAAAAGACACTCACATACATGTACATGTCTGATTTTTCAAACCTTTTTTTTTTTTCCAGAGAACCTCAAAACATCTTCAGTGAAATACCGGTATTATTATATTATTATATTATCATTATCATGATGATGATTATTATTATTATTATTATTATTATTATTATTATTATTATTATTATTATTATTATTATTATTATTATTATTATTATTATTATTATTATTATTATTATTATTATTATTATTTATTAATATTATTGTTGTTTTGCAAATGACCTACCTGGGTAGAAGAAAGTTTGCGTGCGTGCACGTGTGCGTTTATGTGTCAGAGAACAGAATATATCAGAAATTCGCCCGCCTCGGTAGCGTGGTGGTAGAGTGTCTGTCACTCGTTCAAGAGGTCCCCAGTTCGAATTTCGGTCAGGGTGAATTACCTGGATAAGGCTTTTCCGGGGTTTTCCCTTATCCTGAAAGACGAATGTAAAGTAACTCTAAGCTCTATGAACCCTGGGCTTATTTGAGTATCATTTCGCCCATTCCAGTCATCGTCCGATATGACTTAACGTTGGAGGACGTAAAAGTGCAACAAGAACAAAACGGATATTTTCAAAAACATCTTTGCACCCAAACTACCCCTTACATTGAAAGATTATCAAATATATCTGCTTCTCAAAAAGATAAGATACCCTTAAGATATTTTAATGACAAGAGAAACGTATATCCTGAATTCTCTGAAAATTGCCTCTGAACTCTTCTTCATTGCAATGACCTCTACATAACCGGTAAATCGAAGAGACAACAAAAGCTTACTATACAAAAACGGATAGAGATATTAGTGTGAATTTAACAAATGAGGCTCATTTACTTCTCCCGTTGTAACATTCTTTGAGGAAGGAATTAGATCATCAGTAATAAACTCCGTCATTCTTTTTCTGTAAGACAGTAAACTCAAAGTTACACAGGCCACACCAAAATTCATCTAACCAGACGTAGTTATCGATCTTTTTGACGGTGGTGTAATGCAGATATTCCAGTTCTGATACAATACCTTACTTTTTGTGCTGAGTCGCTTCCTTTGGAGCGTTTCTTTTGTTTTATTTGACGTCGTCAGAATAAGAGCTAATGGATGGTGTTACGCTTCACATCACGATCTTCTTCTTAATCCCATGGAGTTTCGGTTGTTGAAGCACTATACTGTAAAACATTTTTATTGTATAATAATCTAAAACTACCCTCTATAATTGAGGTTTCATACAGCTCCGACTATTCCAAATTAGGCATAGAAAATATTCTGACAATAATGCAAAGGATAAGAATTTCCCAACCTTCAATCAGCAGTCTTACAACTTCTGGTTATCTGCATAGCATATAAGTAGTATTTATGGTGGAAAAATCTTCAATCGGAATTGTCGATAGTGTATTAGATAATTATATTAGATTACATTTTAATCCGTTGTAGCTGATAATTTCGTTCTATTGTTTAACACAAAAGCTACATAATTTTCACATAATGCAGATATTCTTAATATACAGAGGATCCAAAATGATTGATCCACAATATTGTTGTAATAAACTGAGATAAATGGCTAAAATGTGTTGTATTTTATGCTTCAACATGAAGTGTTTTAAGTGGCCACATCGGTAGTCCTCTCTTATGTCTCGATTGTAACGAGCTGGAGCACCATCTTGCTGTAGAAAAAACCGTCATTTCAATTCATCATTTGGATCGCAGGCAAACCGCTTTTCGAGATTGATAACACCGGTAACTGTGCCTTCAGGGAAGAACAGTACTATCAACACCCAGAAGAGAATTCACCAACTCATTAAGCCTGAGTAAATTGACGACTTTGTCCATGTGGAGCTTGGTACATGCAAATATCTACAATGAATTGTGCCTTATCGTATCAGAAAATCTTGTCAAAATCTTTGTCTTCTGGATAACCGGATTCAAATTGGAGTCCGTATCTTCATTTCGGTCCCTAAGAAGGGATGCAAGCTGAAGTCCCATTGGTTGATGAAATTGCATATCGATATGAACATCATATTATCATAGAAACGTAGAGTCAGACTAAAAAATTCAATGCCATAGCCGGGATATGAACCATGGATCTTCTGGTCTCCGTCCAGCCGATCTAACCACTGAGCTACTATGGCCAACGTGCCGAAATGACATTAAATTCTCCAACTGACTCGTATTTTCCCCGGTAGACCACATAGGAGTTCTCATAAACACATGAGATAACTACCTTAATGGCAACTTACTATGCTGTAAGTACTTTAAGGCCCGGGCTTTATACTTCGGACCACTATTAGGTACAATTAATGGAAATTAATTGTTCTTTCACACTAGTCGTGTGTAGGATTCAGTATGAAAATTCAATGCCATAGCCGGGATTTGAACCACGAATCTACTGGTTCTTTTTCGCGGATCACAACAAGAAGATCCGTGGTTCAAATCCCGGCGATGGCATTGTATTTTTCAGTCTGACTCTATGTTTCCACAATTTAGCCTACACACGGCCAGTGTGAAAGAACAATTAATGTCCATTAATTGACATAATAGTGGTTAACTATTAAAGCCCGGGCCTTAAAGTACTTACATGTTGTAAGTCGCCATTAAGTTAGTTGTCTCATGTGTTTAGGAGAACTCGTAAGTGGTTTACCGGGAAAAATACGAGTCAGTTGCAGAATTTAATGTCATATCGGCACGTTGGCCATTGCAGCGCAATGGATAAGCGGCTGGACGGAGACCAGAAGGTCCGTGGTTCAAATCCCGGCTATGGCATTGAATTTTTCAGTCTGACTCTACGTTTGCACAATTTAGCCTACACACGGCCAGAGTGAAAGAACAATTAATTTCCATCATATTATCATTTCATTCTCAAAATGGACTTTTGTTTAATGCCATTTTTACCAAAACAAAACATGCAAGCTAAGTTCAGGGTATCTTATGGGCACTTAATGTTATGAGCACTGAGGAAGCCCTGGAGGAAACCTCAGTCAGGAAGGATGGTCCTGGTGGGATTTGAACCATGATCATTCATAATGGTCTCTTCAGCTTTTAGAGAGGGAAATGATCAAGATTTTTGATTCTGGTTACAAGTTCAAACTGGCTAGAAGCTCGAGAAAATTTAGATGCTGCTAAATGTTTTTACTTGTAGCAAATGGCATGTAGATATTGCTAAATATTTGCTAGTACACGAGAGTTTTAAACGGGTGGCATGTGACGTGCAGTGCCCCGAACACAATGATGAATGGTGTAATGAAGAATGTGTCTTTTATGATCTCAAGCACCGAGTTGTCAATGAGGGACGCCCACCAAGACAAAAGCCAGTGTTATGTCATATAGTTTCTGGTGCTCTGCCAATACATTACTGTACCTACCCTCAACCAAACAGAGGTGACAGCAGTTAGTGTTTTCGTCTGCTAGTTCAACACGCTGATGACCCACACGCACAAACACGACACGTTTCCCCACTCAAACACAATCGTGCAATGCTATATAAGGCAGTAAACACCACAACGATGTTGAAATATGGTTCACACGACCAAGCGAGAACAAAGGTTATCCGAGGTAACGAGAACCAAAGGGCAGTGTTGGTATCAAATCAAATTAATTAAAAATAATTAGTTCAAATAATTCGTGAACTTCTTAGCAATAGGTACCTTAAAATTACATGACGTATTGGTTATAATGGACTGCCAAAACAACTTTATCTCAATAAACACAGATTCGCCGAGATTCGTTTTCTCAGCCTCCAGCTTTAATTTTTTTTTCATTTATAGCCCACCTTTAACTGCAATGGTCATATCGGCGGCCGTTCTAGTTTGAAACATATCGAAGGTGTTAGATCACGCACACATTCACACTCTCATTCATACTTCCAGACTGTGGTGAAGATGAGGAATTATCTTGGTCGGAGAAAAATCCCCAACCCCACCACCTCCAACGTTGTCATATCAGAGGATGAATGGAGTGGGTGAAATGATGCTGAATGAGCCCGGGGTTCATAGAGCATAGAGTTACCAGACATTCGTCTTTCAAGATAAGGGAAACCCCCGGGAAAACCTTATCCAGGTAACTCACCCTGACCGAGATTCGAACTCGGACATCTTGAACGTGAGGCAGACATGCTACCACCACGCTACCGAGGCGGACACCACCGGGAATCGAACCCGGGACTCATATCACGGCAGGCAGGTGCCCTACTGACTGCGCTACGGGGCCAGCAGCTTTAGTCTTTGTAGGCAATGACAAATGCACATCTCAATGTTGTATACTACTTCGAGCAGTAGTTTAGTGAACTGTTCAAGTACGTGCATCTTTACTGAGACTTCTACTTTCCAATCTACCTAAGAATCAGGGAAATACCCGTTTTAAAGTCTACTGAACAAAATGTTCAGAAAACTTTACACATAAATTGGCGTGCGTGTCTACTGTGCGTGAGTGTTTTTTTTTCTAACAACACTACTAAAAAAATGAAATAATGGATAAATACTGAGCCTTATACTTAGGTTCACAATCTTTCAAGGAATGTGACACGAACACCAGAAAATCCCAATACACCAATTTATCCTTAACATGAAAAACAATTCGTTAATTTTTATTTCCCTGAAGAAATCTCTGAAAATTTTGATTTAAGTACCACATTTTGTAGATATCTTTATAACAAATGAAAGATTTATCTTGAAATTGTGTGAATATTCTTTGCAGAAATTTGAACAATGGTTTATGAAATATTAAGTTTAATAATTTTGCAGTTGTTGGAGGACGAACTTTGAATTGATTTATTTTATCTGTTTACCATTCATTATTCACGTAATACATCTAGAACAAATTCTGAAATATTTTGTAAGTATAGTGTGTGAACCTAAGAGACAGATAAAAGGTTAATGCACAACCATATAGATGTCATTAAATTTCCGTTCTTTTGAAGAGTGAAAGACATTAGTCACTATATAAGACTTGCCTATCCTTCAACTTGTTGTCTGCCCTTTGAATTTAAAACTGAATATGCAATGAAACCAGCTCTTGAAACCTTGAACTTAGATGACGTAAACAGAAAAAATAAGCTTTTATAAAAATAAGTGCTAGCAGAAATACAAAAACAAACGATTTTTAATATAGAAATTAATTTGAATAGTACGTATCATGTTTTTGATTATTTTTGTATTTGCATTTTATCAGAGCGGAAACAGACCTCAAAGAGTTAGCAATACTCGGTTTCGAACATTTCTCTTTGGAGAACTGCATTCCAGAACAAGTGCGGAACGACTCGTGTGTTATAAGAATGCAAAGAGAAATAGAAAGAACACGGGAGCTGGTCACCGTAGCTGTGTAGAGGTTCTCGTATTCTATGTAACTGCAATCTTTTCACAAAAAGCTTAAAAAGTACTTCATTCAAAAGAGATCGTAAGGGTATTCGGATATTTCATTTCCTGTAGTTTCATAACGTTCACATTTTAGTGCCATTAGCTCTGCTAATGATGGATTAAAGGAATGTGGTAAATATAATATAAAACTATAAAAACAAAACACTGGGTCACTGGTCGTGCTCTGTTTTTCGGATAATTCTTTTGAGATTAATATTCTTTGCAGAATAAGGAAAGCAATATTTAGAGCTACTGGTATCCTATTTACCCCTTCTTTACGCTAGAATCAGTGTTTAGAAGTGCATATCTTTAATTTTGGGGGAATCTATGAATCCTCTTCTCTTGCAACAACTATACAATTTAGTATAACTAGTAAACATTAAGAGATACACAAAAATGTACTACATAAAACAAATACATATGTTTAAAACACAAAATTCTTGTTTTATAAAACCCTTTGTGGCATTAAGTCTATTAGAGATATCGGTTATTATTGCTTTGAAACCCTCAATACTTTGTCGATTTTAAAAAGTTGCTATTACAACAACGTCACGAAAAATCTGCGCATTTATGGTCAGTTTATAGCGACTCGCTTTTAAATAGCTAAATATGTATTAAGTTTAATATACCAGCAACAAAATTTATTTAATTAAACTACTTCTGGATTTCTTTATCTCGATCGAGAATAGCTGATAAAAATAAGCTTTCGTAAAAAATTTTTGTAGAGATGTATATGTATAAAAATAAACAAAATTGGATACAGAAAGGATTGTGAATAAAGCATGTCACATTTTATCGGCAGTCTTGATGTAAACGTCTGCTAATGTTTATGTTATCAGTGCATTAAATCTCAAGAGTCAATGTGAAAAGAGACGTGCAATCAATTTGTAAAATGTTTTTGCTGAAGGGAAGCCTTCTGTTCAGAAAACAATACGAGAGACCGTTGGGGAATGGTCATTATAACACAGAATAGCAATGCATTGCAACAGTACCCAACATGCAATAAAATCCAAAGACAGTGATAAAAGTGTGCTGCGATAAAGTGGAGCAAGGGCGGGAGATAATCCAGAAATCTGAAGCGGCGAGGCATGTCACTTCTGTGGAAACAAACACCAGTTATGACTGAAAATCAATCGGCTGTCCATTGTTGGAGAAAAGCTGAAATGGTCATACAGAACCTCCAATTACAATGATTCCAAAATCATTTTTCAGTAGGTGCTTTAAAGCAATATTTTATTGGACTGCTGAGTAACCGAAAAAGGGTATTATCTGCTACATAGTGTTGCACATTCGCTTTTCTCGAACGGTTAAATCTCACGCTGCTGTAAACAACAAGGCGGAGCTGACTCAACTCGCCACGTGTTAGACGCTACATGCACACACGTTTTGCAATCCTAGCAGTATATATATAAAAACGCTAACTTCTAGACAATAAATAGAATTGGGTTACACATTAACTTATTAAATCTATAAGTTGGTTCACTTCTGAAAAAATAATCATGAACTTTACTACGTATAGCACTTTTCGTAAAATCGTCGTATTTCTCTACGGGCTGTTTACATATACACGATTTTCCCGGTGTTCTTAGAGCTCCGGACGCTTGCTGTTCCACTTTAACACTATGTACACTACTTGCGGAAACACCAAGGAGATTGCCCGCCTCGGTAGCGTGGATGGTAGCGTGTCTGCCTCACGTTCAAGAGGGCCCGAGTTCGAATCTCGGTCAGGGTGAGTTACCTGGATAAGTTTATTCTGGGAATTTCCCTTATCCTGAAAGACGAATGTCAGGTAACTCTAAGCTCCATGGACCCCGGACTCATTTGAGCATCATTTCGCCCATTTCATTTATCGTCCGATATGACTTAAAGTTGGAGGACATAAATTACAAAAAACAAGGAGATCACCAGTTTCTTCCTCAATGTTTTTATAGACGATTCCGGTATTCTTTCTTTAAGCACCGTGAAACAATGCGCGATCATTCACCCCTCACCACTTTTTAAAGGTTTGCCTCGATTGTGTTTTATTTCGGCTGAAACACTGGCCTGCTCCATGATGAAAAGCTTACTGATTTTAAATTGCATATACATAAGTGTTCATGCGCTTGTGAGGTACGCGTGATGTACAGGAAATAGTGTTAAATATCAGAACCAACTCCACACTATAAACAATAACATCTTAATCAGCATTCAAATCGATACAGACCTCGTTGTGACAGAGCTGCCTGGTATGGGAATGCAAAACATGATATAATAGCAGTGTCCTTTAGTAATTGTTAAATAAAATGCAGCTTAATTTAGCATAATAAGTTAATAGATATAATTTCACCTGTATTCTGTCAATCTGTATATAGTATACAAAACACATCTATGTGGTATGTGAAGCAGAAAGGTAAAATGTGGGAGTATTTACGCTTATAGCAATCGAAACATTTGAATACTTTTCTCTCTCCGAAATTATCTCGCACAGAGCAGTGATCAGAAAACTACTTACAATACTGTACTTAAAGGACGGGTTTATCGTACGCATGCAAATAAAAGACAACGCCATTAACTTCGCTAAACCAATCAACAGCTTAATCGTTTTCTGCCCCAATATCTCTCTCTATCTCTGTCGTTCTCTCTTCCCAACCATGTTTACAACAGGATTAAACTAGGTTGAGATAGATTATCATAGATACCTTTCAGATAACGCACTGATTACTCCACGTGGAGTGAACAAGTATCTGTCATTTGTGATTCCTGTGAATTCAATTGGCTGAAGTGATGCGTTCATTGGTGCTCAGCACAGATCCGGGAAGCGCGGCAGTTCCCGTCTCATTCTTACGAGAATATGGGCAACAATGAAAATGTTTCGGGCTTAAAAATAGTGAATTTACATGTATTCCCATCTGCTGAATTAAAAAATCACCATGAAAATGATAGATTAGCTCTTGTTTTGAAAATAAAGTGACATTTCATTTTTAGAGTGAAGATTTTAAATTTGGGAGCATTTTTGGGGGGGGGGCAGTTGGCACACCTGTCAAATAACACAGAGAAATGTTGGAAATTAAGTGATGCAAATGTTAAGCAAGGCATTTTTGTCGGACCACAAATGAGAACTTGTAAAAGATCCTGCAATTGACCAAGTTTAAGGAAGTTTGGGAAGCCTTCAAGGGCGTTGTTCATGAATTTTTAAACAAAAGAGATGACAACTACAAGCATTTGATGACAGTGCTCCTGCAAAAATACCATAACCTTGGATGCAACATGTCCCTTAAGATCCATTTTCTCCACTCCCACCTAGACTTTTTCCCTCCTGGTTGTGTAGATGTTAGTGATGAACATGAGAGATTCCATCAGGACATTTCTGTTATGGAACAAAGATATCAGGACCGTTGGAATGAAGTAATGCTTGCGGATTACTGTTGGTCTTTGTATAGGGATTCTGCGGAACTCCATCACAAGAGGCAAGCTAAAAGACGATGAAGTCAATAGGCCACCACATGATTCTCTTCAGACACGACTATCTGCGAAGTATTTTTCCAGCAATTTAGAACTCTTAGCATGTAATTACCAATTAAAAAAATCAAATGCACTTTCATTGTTGTTAGCATGTATGTAATTAAAATGTATTTTTTTCTCTCAATTCGTTAATATGTAATACTTCCACCTTGTGTATATCATAGAAACTAGAGCTAATAAAAAGTTTTCTTTGTCATATTTGTTTTTCTCAACCCAAAATTAGTAGGAATTGCCTAATGAAGTACTCGAAACATTAAAAAATTATCTGTTTGTTGTCCAGTAATCAGTGCGTTATCTGAGAGGTTTCTATTAATAAAGATAACACCATGGTAACCGTTCGAGCAGCGCGACTTATAATAAAGATGTCTAATCAAGGTCTATAAGAATTTTGCTATATTAGTAGATATTATAATTCACATTAGTAATACAATAAAAAAATCATACGGCCTATTTTATATTTAAAAATCATTACAATGGCTTTTTTCTTATAAAAAGCTAAATCCCTGGGACTGCAGTCGAACACAAACTTATCACTTTTCAGGTGCAACATCACTTCATTCGGTGAGATTCGTGACGTTTGGCTTTGAAAGGACGGCTGGTCCATTTCGTCGATCACAAATCACTTCCACTACGATGGCTGTGACAGGGCTACCTATAAAACCGGTTAAGGAACTAGAGGAGGAGCGGCATATGTAACAAAACAATTAATGCAATAAAATGTTGAAGTAACGCCACAAACATTTTGTAACATCCATAATTATTATAACAATTATTTTAACGTGATCTGTGATCTATTAATTAGTAAATGGAATTACAATTGTCAGTTCATTTGCAACAGTATATGGCTGAAAAATAAAAAGTTACTCATTCCATACCAAATCAATTAAAACTGAATCAACTACTATTAACATAAACAACTCCTTCCCTTAACGAGATCTACATTCTGTAATACGATTTGGTCTATACGATACTGTTTTACAGTTACAGAAATGTAAACAGGTCTTCACAGACCATTTCCACTAAATTCAAAATACAAATCTTTTGTCGTGAAAATACTTTAAACATAATTTATTTTAATATTATTTATTAAATGAAAGCAATGAAGCATTTTCCATTTAAAGCCTAGCTTTACGTGTAAGATACATCGTGAACTTAAAATATCATATTTAACTACTTTCTATTTTTTCTTTTTTGAGTGATACTGTTCACAGATGTATATGCATACGCCAATAGAACACGGAACAATTTCTGAAAACTGAAAGTGTTACATCCACATTACTATGTCTATCCTTACTTGTATGTACACAGACTATTCTTACGAAGTCATTTTCCATTTCTTTCTAATTAAGACAAACTTTGCACAAATAGCTAATTAGACGTTTCGTGAGAGATACACTGCGAATAGTGATAGTCAAATGTTTAAGAACTAGACGTCAATTCCGTGGAATTGCGAAAAACAACTGAATATCGAAAACACTTTGAAATAATGGCAAGCTGTTCAACAACTCTAACCAGTCATTACCGCTACCTTTGAAATGGATTAAATGGCACATAAGTTTATTTAGAAAAAATTGCGTGTTTTAAATGTATTTTAATTTTTTTTATGTCGTACGACTTCATCCTCCCTTAATATACAGTGCTACAAAAGATTAAACAAAATTCCTTCCAAATGAGAACTTCACAAGCAATTTTTAGGAAATTCAAGGATTTTTTTTCACGTTAATATCGTTAATACTTGGAGTTTTAATGAAACTGTTAGAACTATTTCTAGAAAATGGAGTATTAAAAAAATTTTCCATGCATTGGTGGTTTCGACTTGAAAATATGCCATATCTTTGCAAGACCTAAACTTATATATCCACTACACCGATTTTTTTCCTTTTTATTTTTGGCATTCATAGGTACACACTCTTGGGCGTATGATATTTCTCTAGAAATTCCTTCACAATTCAGATAGTTTCAAGACATGTACATTCTGCAATATCTGAGTGTCGAATTTTTAGCAAAAATGCGATACTTCCTCTATACTATAGGTAAGCAGTAGAGAAAGCAGAAATACTTGAAGTAGAGCCCTCAAAACGTACCTATATTTCCAGTGAACACTCAGCATGAAGTGTATTGGTGGAATACAAAATGTTTAAGCATTATATTCGCCATCAGAAAAATTAAAAATGAAATTCATTTCTTACTATTTTACTTATAGTTTCTTATTTTGGAAAGGTAGAGTCAACCGAAAAAATCAATGGTATAGCCGGGATTTGACTCACAGATCTTAAGGTCTCCATCCAACTGCTCTTAACCATTGAGCTACTATGGCCAACATGACAGCATGATACTATATTCTCCAAATGACTCTTCTTTTTTCTTTCGTTGTCATAAAAACATGGGACAGTTACCTTAATGGTGACTTGCTATGCTGTATTTTAAGGCCCTGGCTTTATAGTATTAGGTAAATTAATGAAAATTAATTGTTCTTTCACACTACCCGTGTGTGGGACGAAGTACGGAAAGGTAGAGTTGGACTAAAATTTAATGCCATAGCCGGGATTTGAACCACGGACCTTGCGGTCTTCGTCCGGCTGCTCTTAACAATTGAGCTGCCATGACCAACATGCCAATTGTTGGTAAATTGTTACTATTTATCTTGAAGTAACAATTACACTGGGCACAAAAACCTAATTTTTTTAATGTTTCGAGCACTTCATGAGGCAATTCCTACTAATTTTGGATTGAGAAAAACAAATATGACAATGAAAATTTTATTAGCCCTAGTTTCTATGATATATATATATATATATATATATATATATATATATATATATATACAAGGTGGCCGTATTACATATTAACGGATTGAGAGAAAAGAATATATTTTAATTACATACATGCTAACAACAATGAAAGTGCATTTGATATTTTTAACTGGTAATTACATGCTAAGAGTTCCAAATTGCTGGAAAAACACTTCGCAGATAGTCGTGTCTGAAGAGAATCATGTGGTGGCCTATTGACTTTGTCGTCTTTTAGCTTGCCTCTTGATGGAGTTCCGCAGAATCCCTATACAAAGACCAACAGTAATCCACAAGCATTACTTCATTCCAACGGTCCTGATATCTTTGTTCCATAACAGAAATATCCTGATGGAATTTCTCCCCATGTTCATCACTAACAGCTCCACAACTAGGAGGGGAAAGTCTAGGTGGAAGTGGAGAAAATGGATCTTAAGGGACATGTTGCATCCAAGGTTACGGTATTTTTACAGGAGCACTGTCACCAAATGCTTGTAGTTGTCATCTCTTTTGTTGCCTAATAATCCATGAACAACACCCTTGAAGGCTTCCTAAGCTTACTTTTCTTTCCCTTCCGAAATTAGGTCAAATGTAGGATCCTTTAAAAGTTCTCTTATTTGTGGTCCGACAAAAATGGCTTCCTTAACTTCTGCATCACTTAATATCCAAAATTTCTCTCTTGTTGTGTTTGGTTATTTGACAGGTGTGCCAAATCCCCAAAACATTCCTCAAATCTAAAATCTTCACTCTAAAATATGAAATGTCACTTTATCTTCGCAACAAGAGCTAATCTATCATTTTTATGATTTTTTAATTCAGCAGATGTAAATACATGTAAATTCACTATTTTTAAGCCTGAAACATTTTCATTGTTGCCCAGTGTTATGATAAACCTAACTTAAACATGAGCTGTAGGCCAATATTTGTTACAATTATGTAATATTCTAAAACAGAATTTAGAATACCTAACATAAAGCTTCAAATCACATCTATGTATATTTTCGGAAGATTTTATTAAATGCAAAAGCTTGAGCTAACTTGATGCGTTTATTGCTATTTTTTTTGCAATTAATATTGCTCTGAGGTTGCAAATGCCATACTAGCGAGATCACCTACAATGCAAGACAAGGGCATCCACTGCCACTCCTGTATTCCGATGGCGTTAAAATGGCAGAGATCGGTTTATGATAAATGGCTATACAGTTGACAACACGTTCTTCGGAGCTGAGAGAATGCTTTGAAATTACATCCCATGAGTTATTATGTGGCTTCCTAGGGATAAAACTGACGTGTGGCAAAGCAGAAGATGATAAACTTGCGCGAAGTATTTTAGAATGCTGGTACACAATTGGACAGTCTAAAATAAAATAGGAAAAAAATCTTATGAATCAAGTAAGACGCACATGAATTTCTCTTCTCGTTATCGATTATTTTTATGTAGCTTTTGCTAACTGTTCTTACAAACCTATTTGTCTACCTATTTCTATTAATTGACGAAATGATGCAGATATAATTTTAACTCACATTAATTGTGAGAGTTGCCACAGTAACAGAAGCTAGTCAGATCTTTAAAAACATTTCGCTGTATGAAATTGTATGATCTTTTCATGACTTTGCGAGAAGCATTGAACGATGACAGCACTTCAATGATAGAAGCATTAAAATATTGAAGCTAATAGTAACAGATGTCACAACTTATTTACAATTAGTTGAGAATTTTAAAGAGATTTGAATTTTTGTATAGGTTTTCCGTAGTTTAAGGTTTACGCAACATTTTATATAATGTTGTAATAAGAAGGTCCTGCAGGCTGTTCTAAAAAAAAAACGCTCTTTTAATAAAAAAATAATTTGGACAGTATTTAAGGAAACGAAAAAAATTTCCATTAAGGTGTATCTGGATTAGAAGATTTCCTTGGAACCGTTCGTGTGCAATATTTGGAAGGTACCAAGAACTTGAATACCAAGTTTGGTATTTGAGAGGAATTATCTTCGTGGAATATGCTTTTCTAAGCATACCAACAACAATAAGCTATTTGTTATTAAAATTAAAACGTTAAATTACACACAGTGGCTTGCAACGCATAGATCAATAATTACTCAACATAATGGTCACTAGAGTAACTAAGAATGAAAATAAAGTAAAATCCATTGTTCGTAACACAATAGTGTTACACATTCCTAAATCGAACATTCAGGCACGTATTTAGAAGTCAGTTTCAGGGGGGGGGGGGGGGGTCCAAAAATCTAAGTTGAATTATTTTCTTTTAATAAATAATTAATCTATCAGGGATGTGTTTTTATCAAGTTAGTAAAAAATAAAACCATATGTAATATGTCATATTCACATGACTTTCTCCACCCAAGCTTCTACAAATTGTTTTTGTTTTTGTCTTGTTTCTTTGGATAGAGTTTATAGAAAGGCCTGGCACATTGCACATTTTTTGTTGTTATACTTGGGATAAAGTGATATAAGCAGTAATCAGATATTTAAATACCGAACCACTGATTGATGCATCTGAAGTATTAGTTATCCTTGAATGAAAAAGGGAACAGGAACTTAGAATTTAAAAATTACATATCTTTAAGTATCTGGGAATTATAATCAACAAATTATAATATATCGGAATTGGTTAACTTTGCAATAAATTATTTGTGTATTTTAACGAGTTCTACAGCTGCTGTGCAGTAACTTTTCGTTCATCTCTTAAATAACTTCATGTTTGCCTGACAGTGAATAGAGACGTTAAGATGAGAAACTTGAATAAACTTTTTCGATTTATTTTAAACTAAGTCTTATTTCAACTATTTATTAAAAGTTTAGAATGATTATTCATTTGGGGGCGGGGGAGTTCGGACCGCCTGGGCCCCCCCTTAAGTACGCCCCTGCGAACATTATGCTCCTTCTATAGTGGTATAGCAAACCAATTAATGCCACTCAACTCCACCTCGTCCTTCTTCCGGTCGCATATTAATATGACCAACTCAGAGTGCCGTTTTGCCTCTGTCCAACCAGCAACACGTCAGCCGGCGGCAAAACCACGCCCTGCCGAAGATAGCTACTGTCACTCGCCATACAGTGTGTGTGTAATGCTTCAAGTTTGAAGTGACTTGTGAAAAACACCATATAAATCAGCGTTATAATAATTCAAAAACATGTTAAGATAAATCATATACCATACACTTGCTAACTTGAGATGAATAACCTAAGTAGGTGAACAGCTTTAGATACTTGCGATGTGGCAAGAAATACTGCTAATGATCAGAAAAAAAAAGAATATATCAGGAGGCAGGAATAAAACAAAAGTTAATATGCATAGCTTTAAAGCGATGACGTTCAGGATTACTTAGTTTGGGAAACATTACACGAAAATTGCCTTACATCCTTAAAGATACCTGATTTAAATCTGCAAGTATGCTGTTTGTTTTCTGAAAAATTGTTTTTGGGGATACAGGAAACAAATTTAAGTATTTTCGGTTAAATGCACCAAGTGCAACAATTATTCTGCTTGGAAAAAATGCAAAGAATTAATTTATAAAAGTATTTCCAAGCAAAAATGAACATCTCAGTGGGTTACCATATCTGTCAGTTTTCCCCTTACAAATTGTGGCAAAGACAGTGAAGAAGTGTTAAAAGTTGTGGGTCCTAATCATATATCTCAATGGACATTCATCATTCATAATCACAGATCTGTCATTCCTGAATCCAAACAATATATTAGGACGTCAACATTAAATATCCAAATCAAATAAATATTACTTACAAAAGATTATAATGCAAAGTTTCTTGATTGTGTGCCTTCACGTCTCTGTAGCCGCTCGTGTGGATGAAGCCACAAATGTAAATTCGTGTGGAACGTAACAGGTGTCTACGATTTTCATATAGGAGCGCACCCATAAAGGTTCAAGGTTAGGAAACTGTTTCCTGAGCATATCAGCTGAAGAGGAAATTAATGTTGGATCTACAGAGGTGGATGAGGATAAACGCGTTTCTTTATTTGGAAAGTTGCAGCAAAGCGAACCATCTGGTCTCTTAATTTCAATCCACACAGTCATGCTTGACTGCATATTCAGAGTTGTTTAGCACCTTTGCTAACAAGACTTTTCTTTGCTGACGTGAATGATTAATACAAGACAAAAGCAAAAGGAAGATAGGGTGAACGGTGATTATCTGTTTCCCAGAACTTCGGCAAGTCTAAGACAAACAGCTGTCAAATCAACAGCTGTGGCTTTTTTTTCAAATAGACTAAAGCTCCAGGCTAGACATTTGGAATGACAGACGCAGATTCCCAGGGTATTAAATGAAGCACCTAAGTTTTTAGAACCATTTTCAACCTTCTCCTTAAGGATTATTTATTTTGGAAGACGAATACTATACAATTAATGAAAACACCATTTCAAATTTTCAGTTATCTGACGTAAGATTCATTTCAAAACTTTATAGTTTCCGTTAGTTAATTCTTAAAGATGTTGACAAGAAATTAAATCAATTTAGCCTTATGCATGTAAAATAAAGAGAATCCTTAGAAGGAACACTAGAAGACAAATGAAAATTAAACTCTATAAGAGAATAGCAGTTCATGTACTACTGTATTCAAGCAAAACATGTGCACTAAACAGCAAACAGAAAAGAAAAAACTGAATAAGCAGAAATGAGACTTTTAAGATCCGTGGCCGGATACAGTCCGGTACTTATATATCATAAAACAAATGAAGAAACAAGAGATAAATTGAGCATATTTAACTGAAAAGAAAGACCCAACGGAATAAAGAGGATGAACAAGGAGAGATAGAATACAGACTGACTACGTTCTATCTGGTAAGAGAAACATAGGAAAATCGAAGAAGAGATGAGAGATATTGCTGGATGGGGACGGGATGGATCCTAGGGCCCAAATCTTCAATAATGATGATGATCTACGCAATTCACTGTCATCGCCATATACCAAGAAACCTTGAAGCATACCTCAAAGTTGAGAAGGAATGTAGATGAGAAAGTATACCAAGCATGATTCTGTCTATCAGGGAAAACTAATAAAAACCTAAGAACAAAGTAGGCGATTGAAGAGAATTAAATCCAGAACCTCCCAAATGCGAGTTTCACATATTAATACATAACCATCTCTTCCAGTTTATCTTTAACTTTGGCAATTGCATTAAATGTTCTATTACTAACTCAAATAACCAGGCTCTACAACATTAACGTATGTCACACTTGCATTTTACCCCGTATTTTGTAAGAATTTGAATATATATCACAATACACTTAATAGTTAATCAAAATGCTCAGCAAATTACGAGGACTTTTCAATAAAAAATTATCAAAATTTTTACGGTCATAATATTTCGCATTAAAATTCAATCTTATTACATTCCGTTAACTTAATATGAAACAAACACGCCGTAGTAGTTTCATTGTTGGTACTCCTGGTTCCCGCCTGTGAGAACCAGCCAAGTTCAGACATGTTCAGTATCGCCTACCGCTGCAATGGAGGTAACATTCAGTTAAAGTTGATGTTAGACGAAGATCCGAAGTTTCTTACAAACGTAATCACTGCTGATGAAACTTGGCTACATCATTTTGATCCTGAGAGCAAACAGCAAAGCTCAGTATGGAAATCTCCTTCATCACCAACCCCCCAAAAAGCAAAAGTGGTTGCTTCTGCAGGGGAAGTTATGGTCGTCTCATTCTTTGATATTCATGGAATGGTTTATCAACATGTTGTACCTGCACACACATCAGTAACTGGACAATACTATAGGGATGTCCTGAAAACATTGCAAGTCCATATCAGGCGGAAAAGAACACATTTCCGTGAAGCAGGCTGGAAGCTGCACCACGATAATGCGCGGCCACATATTGCCAATGTTGTTGCTGAATATCTTGCAGAAATAATTTATTTTATTTATTTATTTATTTATTTATTTATTTATTTATTTATTTATTTATTTATTTAGTTAGTTATTTAATTATTTATTTATTTATTTATTTATTTATTTATTTATTTATTTATTTATTTATTTATTTATTTATTTATTTATTTATTTATTTATTTATTTATTTATTTATTTATTTATTTATTTATTTATTTATTTATTTATTTATTTATTTATTTATTTATTTATTTATTTATTTATTGTTGTAATTTACGTCCTCCAGCGTTAAGTCATATTGGACGATGAATGGAATGGGTGAAATGATGCTCAAATGAGCCCAGGGTCCATAGAGCTTAGAGTTACCCGACATTCGTCTTTCAGGATAAGGGAAAACCCCATAAAAACCTTATCATGGTAACTCACACTGACCGAGATTCAAATTCGGGACCTCTTGAACGTGAGGCAGACACGCTACCACCACGCTATCGAGGCGGGCTTGATGAATTGTAAGCATTCAGTCACTTTTTAACTAGAAAAGGAAAAATATATTTCACAGTATACACACCTTTACATTTAATCGTAACGTAAAAGTGCTATTGGATAAGCTACTCAAACATCGAAAACAGCAAAGCAAAACTTGGCATAGAAGGTCGTTGACAGCGCACATGTCTGCCACGTATCGGATAACATGACGCGAATATTTCCTCCAATCACAGTAATAACATTCCCCGCTTTGTTTATTCCCCATAAACTAAGAACGGAGCCGTTATAGATGACCTCGCTCTTCTCTTGTTATTTTGTAAGGTCCTAAAACAAATACTTATTGTTATGTAGCAACTCTGTTGCATAATCTTGCTTCCCCCGAAAAAAGTGAACGTCTATGCAGGGATTTTCTGTACGTTTCATTTATTGGTTGAAACAGTTGTAACTTGAGAACGATTTCCTATTGAAGTATTAAGTGGGGAAATGCATCTCATCCCACGACGACTGACTATGTGGTTCTGCAGTCACGACAGAACAGATTTACATACCCTCTCTCTCTCTCTCTGTCTCTCGCCTCCAGTACTTGAGTCCCTTGTAAGAGAAACCTTGTTAAAAAGCAAAGGGGGGCATTAGAGCAACATGAGATGCGTTAAATAAAGACAGTGACTCAGCCGAAAGCGAGTGCAGCTATTAGGTGCTTCAGACTCAATTTCTCATGTACGTCTCTTAAGAGGTTTGAACCTCTGTTCTATAGATCAAACAAGAATGCGAGGATGTAATTTTCTGAAACCGTTGGAAGGAGCTTTAACTCACATGATAGCCGTGTTCTCGACGAGGATCATTAAACGGTTTTTCAACACCAATACGTTTTATAAACTAATTAAAAGCGAAATAAACGTTTAAAATTACAGAAAAATCCAAACAACAGTGAATATATTGGAAATATTTATTGCTAAGAAAATTGCCTATAAAATGAGTACCTTAACGATGGTTACTTCATAGACCACTAAAACAGTTAAAAGACCCCCTCCCAAATCAATATATCGTTATTGGTGTCAAATTAAAAACGTAATAAGTGCCATTCTCTTTGTATCATCAGCAGCAAACCAACGAATAACGACTTCCTATTTGAGAAAAGCTTAAGTATTGGAGAATTCAAATCCTTAACAAGGAATACTTCAGAAACACTTAAGTTAAAATATATTTATATTTGCATAAATTGCATGCTTTAACGAGATGTGCACATTTTTGTGTAGTAAGATTTTGCATCTCTTATCAGTTAGGGGTGGTGATTTTTCGCAAATGCGATATAGCGCGATAAAGTGCGAAATTGACTCTAAATGCGATATAAATGCGAAATGGAAAATTTTCCCAAGTAATTATTTTTTCCAAATATGCTTTCATCCCCACGCAATATTACCGCAGGTGTCCCACAGGGTTCTATCTTGGCCCCAACTCAAATTACTATATACATTTCTGATATTCCTGACTTAGCTCCGACTTCTTTGGCTCTTTACGCTGTTGACACAGTACTATATTCTCATGTTAATCTCCAGCACACATAAGTACTACAGCTCTTTTAGATCCCTTAACTCATTGGTTCAGCACTTGGCGGATCACTTTGAACCCTCAGAAAATCGAGGCTAAAATCTTCACTCTTCGCCGATATACTCCGCCTCCTCCGTTGTGTCTCTATAGGAACAATGTCCCATGGCTCCCCACTACAACTCCCGTTAAATACCTTGGAGGGCTTTTGGACTCTCGACTAACCTGGCGTGCTCACATCGATCATCTTATATCACTGGCCTTCGGACGGCTTTCAAAACTCTCACCTCTGTTACATCGCCGTTCCAGTCTCGCCCTACAGTCTTCATTGTTACTCTACAAATCACTCGTTCGTCCGCTTATTACTTATGCCTGCCAAGTGTGGGAGGCCACACACACATGTCATCTGCGTCGTCTTCAAGTTATACAGAATCGCTTCATGCGCATCGCTACCAACGCTCCATGGTTCATCCGTAATCAGCAGCTCCATCACGAACTAGGACTCTTACCTCTTCACAACTACTTTTGCAGGATCGCCCGTCGTTTCTTTTCCGTTGCAAGAAGTTCCAGGAGCTGTGCATTATAACATAGGCGTCCGCAAGCGCCAACCCTCACGCTTAAAGAGGAGACTACCACAGGACCTGCTTCTGAGTGATACATCTGATTCCAGTGATTCCAGTGCTTGATGTGTGTCTTACATCTTCAATATTGACTTAATTCCTCAGAGAGTATTATTGGAGTTCTAACTTAATGTAGTTAGAGGGCGGCCTGAGTGTTATTTTTCTTTAATTTATTGTTCTATGACCTTCTTTTCACTCTGATCTGTAAAGCATTGTACTGCTGATCGATCAATAAATAATTATAAAAAAAAATTTCCAAGTGGTTTTCCTTCTGGAAACTTTAAGTGAAGAGTCTGTAGAATCTTTGCATGTTTAGACAGTTACAAAGTAAGTGACCACGAATGTGGAAAGCAGCCCTTTCCGCTAAATTGGCCTGTTGTTCCACCATTGTTCATATGAGGTATGTTTGGTACTGAAGCGATTCAGTTGTTTTACATAAGAGACCCTCTTACCAGGCCTAATGACTGTCATAAAACTATCTTAACAACCCAGTTAACGGAACATTTATAACAATATCAATTCTAATTTTAAGGACGTGATTAACACATGTTTATTCCAGTTAGAGTTCTCAGTTGCGAAAGTTCCGATTTCCATAGTTTTGTTCGGTTTTACGCGCAACTTTCATTCATTCTATGCGTAGGTCACATCAGTGAGTGCGAGGTTAATTTTGGCATTCTCTTTTTATTGTGCTAGTCTTACATGACATTAAATTCTCCAAATGACTCTGTTGGTGTACTTACAGCATAGTAAGTTGCCATTGAGGAGGTTATTTCATGTGTTTATGAGCACTCTTAGTGGTTTACCGGGAAAAACACGAGTGAGTTGGAGAATTTAATGTCATGTCGGCACGTTGGTCATAGTAGCTCAAATGGTTAGAGCGGCTGGACGGAGACCAGAAGATCCGTGACTCAAATCCCGGCTCCCCGGCTATAGCATTGAGTTTTTCAGTCTGGCTCTACCCTTCCAAAGTGCGTCCTGCACACGGCTAGTGTCAAAGAACAATTAATTTCCATTAATTGACCTAGTAGTGGTTAACTATAAAGCCCGGGCCTTAAAGTACTTACACGTTGTAAGTCGCCATTAAGGTAGTTATTTCATGTGTTTATGAGAACTCGTAGTGGTTTACCGGGTAAAATACGAGTCAGTTGGAGAATTTAATGTCATGTCGGCACGTTGGCCATAGTAGCTCAAGGGTTAGAGCGGCTGGACGGAGTCCAGAAGATCCGTGGTTCAAATCCCGGCTCCCGGCTATAGCACTGATTTTTTCAGTCTGGCTCTACCCTTCCAAAGTGCGTCCTACACATGGGCTAGTATGAAAGAACAATTAATTTCAATTAATTGTATCTAATAGTGGTTAACTATAAAGCCCGGGCCTTAAAGTATTTACACGTTGTAAGTCGCCATTAAGGCAATTGTCTCATGTGTTTATGAGAACTCATAGTGGTTTACCGGAAAAACACGAGTCAGTTGGAGAATTTAATGTCATGTTGGCACGTTGGTCATAGTAGTTCAATTGTTTAGAACGGCTGGACGGAGACCAGAAGATTCGTGGTTAAAATCCCGGCTATGGCATTGAATTTTTCAGCCTGGCTCTACCGTTTCATAATACTAACATTCATCATTTAAAAAAAATTAACTCAAATTAAACTGTTTTTCAAAACGCTATAAAATGCTAAATATAAAAATCAAAATGCTAAATTTCTGATTTGAAACTGCCAAATATCACATCTATTTATCAGTTATACAAATTTCATTCAGAATGAAGAGGACTTCGCACAAAAGAGGATATTCACACAAAATTCAAGACATGCATTAACTTAAACATATCGAATTTTAGAGTCATTTTTCAAAAGATTGTGGAAACATTTCAATGCAAAGTGCAGTTTGGGCATGGGGACATTCCATTTTAAGAATCATTGTGTTGTCTCCTTGTATTCGCTGAACTTCACAGAAACCGACAGACAAAAGTACGCATGCATACACGCAGACCATTTTCTAAGTTTCCCTTTCGTTCAGTAAGTCTTAAAAGAAAGATTTCCGATGAATTGCGGCATTGAATGTTTAGTACGATGCAGAGAAAGTTAAAAAGAAACAGTAACAAAGTTTCTCTAGTGAGCAAATTTGATCTACTTCTGGTAATTTATCCAGGAAATTGCCCATGTTTTTGCGAGTTCCTCTGGCATCCATCAGATACCACGCTGCCAATCTGTTTCTAGAAGAACTTAGGACTTCCTGTTTGAGTTTGCTGGTTCTCCCTTTGTGCACATGCACCCAGTCTTTAACAAATCACAGAATATACAACTTTCCCCCGTAGAAAGCAGCGGAAAATGCAAATGGATGTATTGGAATTTACTTGATAACTGAGATATGGAAGTTACTGGGGCAGGTTTGAGTTGCAACAGAAACTAATGCTTTCTGGCGACACGAAAGGAAGGCCAGTAAAACCTACAAATCCATTTAAAGCGTGTCCCCCAGGATTCCGTTTATGGACCCGATTTTCGTGGGTGCCATGGCTTTTGCAGAAGGCGTGGGAAGTATTGTCCCATTATTTACTCTGTCTAGCGGTTTAAGGTTACTCGGTGCCTTTGTACGGTTGTGGCATGGCACGTATAATTCATGTCATATTTGGCCACTAGCAGAAGCGATATGCCTTAATTAAAATTCATTAAAAGCTAACCTTGGCACGTTTAGTCAGCTTAAACCTGCAAGTGCAGCTAAGAACTTATGAAATTAACTCCTATCACCATCTTTTATTTGTGTTTTGTGCTTTCTTGTTGGTGTAGTTATAACCTTTACTTTAATGCTACACAATCACTTTCATCCTGGCCTCTAAACGGACATTCCTGTTTCACAAGACGAACCACTTCTTTTCGATACATTTCTATTTTCCTTAACCTTTTCATTGTGCAGATTGTCAGCAAGTTTCTTTTGGTAATTCAATGCATGGTCTACCCGTTGAGTGCCCAAAGTTTTTAATGCCGTGAAAGATTTTATACCCGTTGTTGATCTTTTATGTTTATCCAAAGCTGTGACTAAATAAGCTAAATTTGCTAAACCCGTAGTATTCCAGCGTGTTTTCTCAGTTTAAAACAAGCATGGCCAGTTTATTTAGTTCGAATGAGCCAGACAGACACTCATACTTATCACAATTACTTATATTAAAATACCTTTTATAAGGGTTCTTATTTGTTCCTTCTGTTCACACTGCAAGTGCGGAAGAGCTGGAGTAGAAAATGCGCTAAAAGTCACTAGAAAGTCACTAGAAAATGCGCTAAAATTTACTATAAAGTCACTAGAATTACGCTAAAAGTCACTAGAAAATACGCTAAAAGTCCTAGAAAGTCACTAGAAAATACGCTAAAAGTCACTAGAACGTCACTAGAATTACGCTAGAATTACGCTACGATCCCAGATAAGCTCCTAGATAGTCCTAGATAAGCTCCTAGATAGGCTTCACTGTTTTATTATCACTAGCTTATCCTCGTATTTAAAGTGCTAGAATGGTCCTTGCACTAATTGTTTAATTACACATTATTCGCTCATTTCAAAGAATTGGTGCTAGTAACTGTCTTGGTACAGTGTACACTATGAAATAAACAATACTAATACGGCTATTGAGGACCGTAAAAATCACACAATAATTGATAACACGCTCTTTGTTGCCTTTAACTCCACGTGCTATGCGGAATTCCAAAGCCAATCGTGTCCGGACGGTACATTTCGGAGAAGCTCGTATGAGAGTTGCAATGTAAGGTTCCGAAGCCTTGATTGTTGAATCCGGCATTCCTCCCCCTCGTCCCTCACTGCCCCTTAGCATAGAGAAGGCTGCAACAGTAGCTACCGAAGCACTGCTTGACCCTATGTTCAGTGATAGGAAACGAGAGATATTCCACCCTACGCACTAATTCTTTATTGGGGAAGGTGGCTGGTGTTGTAATTATTATTAATATTGCTCATTAATTTCTAGTTTACTTTAGAAATGGGCTTCGGTGATAGCTTTGATAGCCCATAATATACGCCACTGCTAAAGATTAAGTAGAGGAATCCAGCTACACCGATACACAAAACCTCTTTTGTCGGTGTTACCGCTTATTTTCAATGACACAGGCCACTAAGCTGTGGTAAATCGCTCTCAATGATAGCCTATATGTTCATATACGTTATTCCTTCTTGAAACCAAACGCAGACCGAAACAACTGAAGGGCAAAAGAAGATGCAAATGAAATCCTTGGGGACTATTTTGCGATGCGTATTTAGTCACGGAGTGGGAGTGGATGCGCTGGAGCCACGTACAGTTCACTTATCATGCACAGAAGGAAGACGAGCCCCGCTTATGTATATGGTATTTGCAAGTGTCCAAACATGAAGTGGGTAAGCGTGATTTTCATGTTTCAAGATATCCCCCTCCTCTCATTTAACCCACTCTGCTCGTGACAGCTAAATGACTTTAAGGCGTGTACCACTTGATACAACTCAAACGCACACCTTCTATTCAGCACCAAACACGCGCATCGAATACATCCGTCCGCCCAGACGCAGATGAGCCTATCAAACATTCACTTACCTAAACAAATTATTTTTCTTCTTTTGTCCTTACTTCTTATCCATGTATTTCATAAGCGTTATACGTCTTAGACCCTCATAGTGAGGTTTAAAACGCTGGACTCGATTTCTATTAAATAGCAATCGTTTAACAAGCTCCTAAAAGACAACTGATTTTTACCAGGGCTGTTCAATAAAGAATGGTCACAATTTGTTTTGACAACGTACCTTTACTCATCCTCATAATTTTGATGGTTCCTCTCAAAATAGTCTCCCCTGAATGCGATGCACTTATCCCAGCGTTTTTGCCAGTCTTCAAAGACATGCTGGTAACAATTTTTTGAGAGATCCCTCAAAATCGCCTCCGCAGCCTTCACCACTGCTTCTGATGATGGATAGTGCCTCCCACGAAGGTGTTTCTTCAAGTTAGGGAACACAAAAAAGTCACATGGGCCTAAATCCAGACTATAGCAAGTGTGAGGGATGCACTTCTCGTTGATTTTTGCAAGATATCAGCAACCACAATATTGGCAATATGCGGCCGCACATTATCGTGGTACATGCAGCCTGCTTCACGTAAATGTGGTCTTTTGCGCCTGATATGAACTTGCGATGTTTTCAGGACATCCCTGTAGTACTGTCCAGATACTGATGTGTGAGCAGCTACAACATACTGATAAACCATTCCATGAATATCAAAGAATGAGATGATCATAACTTTCCCAGCAGAAGCAACCACTTTTGCTTTTTTGAGGGTTGTTGATGAAGGAGATTTCCACACAGAGCTTTGATGTTTGCTCTCAGGATCAAAATGATGTAGCCAAGTCTCATCAGCAGTGATTACATTTGGAAGAAACTCCTAATTTCTCTAACATCAACATTAACTGCATGTTACTTCCATTGCAGCAGTAGGCGATACTGAACATGTCTGAACTTGCCTGGTTCTCACAGGCGGGAACCAGGAGTACCAACAATGAAACTACTACGGCGTGTTTGTTTCACATTAAGCTAACATAATATAATAAGATTGAATTTTAGTGCGAAAAATTATAACCGTAAAAAAATTATGATCATTCTTTATTGAACAGCCCCCGTAAATAAAGACCGCCAAATCATCATGAGTACATATCATAGCTAACTGTGACGAACTGTTAAAAGCTGCTATTAATTTTGATGTTATAAAACAATGTGTTTAGAAACATATTGCAAATGTAGGTTAATATGAAATAGTGGGGTATTATGAAATAGGTGATTTAAAACACTGAAACATTAATTTGATTTCATAAAACACGAAACACGATTGGTTTAAAATAGACATAATATCTATAAACAAATGTTCATAGGCCTAAACCATAAACCAAGTCTAGAATAACAGAACAAAAAACAGGTTTTGTTTGCATTTCAATTGAATTCTTTAAGAAATACACTTTGGATTTAAATTAGGCTATATTTTTTTTTAGATTTTATTGTGTATATTCCAAAATTTTACAAATTAAAACTTTATGCTACATTTATTTGTTTTTACCTTGTTGCTACCTATGCTGTACTTGGGCTGTCTTACACATGAGAGCTATGGACTACAACAAAAAAAGCAAGAAAATAAAATAAAGGCACCAAAAATGAAATTCGAAAATAAACTCGTAAAAAGTGCACACAGTAATACTTTTCTATCAAATTTTATTAATTCTAACCATGTATTAGAGAAAGTAATAATGGTAATTATAAAGATAGGAGGCCAACGTTTAAATTATCCTTTAAATGGAACTGGTTTACAAAAAACATATAAAATAAAAGATTTTTGAAATATTAAATAAATTAACCTCTTATCATGGTCCTATCATTACTTCTAATTTTAAATAAAAAAGATCAGTAATACCAATTCTAAGCATAGAAGGTACTTCTTGTTTATAGAACATCTTAGGGAAGAGTGGGCCAATGCCGAGCTCCTGTTTTCAAAACGTTCCATTAGAGGTACACATCTCCTGGCTAATGCTGCAATCTTGCAATGTCATTAGGGTCTTTCTGAAGCTAAATTAGCCATTTTGAACAAGTATTCTTTGTGTTAAGAGGCGTTTATTATTTCCAGCGATTCCGTTATAACGATGCGCGCAAAAACAATTAAAAGTATGTACGTGTTAATTACATTAGTTCTTTCGTCTTATAGAATATGTATTGTTAAAGTGGATCATTTTGCATTATGTATGTAAACATAGATTATTTTTATTAGCGTGTTTTCATGGTTGTTTCTATGATGTCATCGTGGGCCAAGAGCGAATAGTGTTCGTGATTGCCCTCCCAGTGTCAGCCATTGCCTTATCTCATAACAGATAGTTGCATGCTACGCTTACATCTACTGTTATGAAAGAGAAGATGCGAATAAGAGAAAAAAGCAAGAAAGAAAACAGCTATTGGACAGAACTAACAGAAAGACCAAGAAAACAGCTGGAAAAGCAGCAAAAACGAAGACTGGCGTCAGTTCTTCAGAAGAACAGAAAAGAGAGCTTGAAATAGTATATCAAGATATCGATGACCATTGCGACAAACTTGATGTGCCAAATATTATTAAAAATAACACTGACATTTTCTCTTTATTGGAGAGTTTGGAAAAAACAACGAGTGTTCAAACAGTCGATGGGAAACAAAAGCATATCTTTATGTTTGTGATATGTGTATCTAAAAACAAATTACACATATCTAAATTTGAGAGTCATTTGTTTCTATCATTTACTATCTTTCATCGTAGTGTAACTGTAATCACGTCCTTGGCGCAAAAAGTACTTGTGCACGTGCTTTCATAACAATAAGTCCCTGATTCATGAATATATTTTCTGTATTATATAGCATTTTAATCTGATACATAAATAACATTTTGTATAATTATGTTTTTATTGAACTTAACTATCCCTTTGTCATTTCATGAAACTGTTGGACAATAGAAGACGTTTTTAATGTAAATTTATATTGAGGAATTAATTCTTAAGGAATTAACCCTTTTAAATACATTACGCGGTATATGGGTGATTTTTAATTAATTAGAGCCAACTGAAAAATTCAATGCCACGGCCGGGATTTGAACCACGGATCTGCTGGTTTCCGTCCAGTCGCTCTTAACCGTTGAGCTACCATGGCCAACGTGCCGTCCGTGGTTCAAATCCCGGCAGTAGCATTGAATTTTTCAGTTGGCTCTAATTAATTAAAAATCACCCATATACCGGAGTGATGTATTTAAAAGGATTAATTCCTTAAGGATTAATTCCTCAATATAAATTTACATTAAAAATATTCAGTGATAAAATCCTGGTATTTAAGTACTTACAATAGTAAGTCGCCACAAATGTTTATCTGGAATATGAGAACGCTAAGTGGTCTACCGGGAAAATATAATGAGTCAGTTGGAGAATTTAATGTCAGGAAGGCACGTTGACCATGGCAGCTCAAGGGGTTAGAGCGAATGGACGGAAACCAGGAGATCCGTGGTTCAAATCCCGGCCGTGGCATTGAATTTTTGCAGTTAGCTCTAATTAATTAATAGAAGACGTTTTTCGCCATTGCCCTCTAAAGGTAGGCATCGGCGAATATTTTCTGGCTTTAAAAATACTTTTTTAAGCTTTTTGAGGCAGTAGTACAGAAAAGTAGAAATACAGATCACAAGACAAGTAAATAGAATACATTTTAAATACATTAGACTTTATGTTAGCTTGATTAAATTCACAGAACAGAGAGCTATAGCCTAAGTGTTCGCCATTACCTCACTCTCCCCTAAGTGTGTAATCCCGGAATGACATAACCAAAGGTAATTCCTTATAATGACGTAAGATGTGTTGGAAGGTTTAAATGAAAAACTTAATATAGAGCCTTGGGTTTGGAAAAATCTGTTCCCGTAAATAGATGTTCAGCTTTTCCAGGAGGCGGGCGCTGTTGAAAGACGTCATGCACGTAACCAGAAGCTACTTCTACGTAACACTTTTTTCTCCTCTCCGCTCTATAAGAACCGGAGGCTTCTAAGTGGAAAGCAATTATCCTCTAAAATAGCTGCTATCCGTTTTAAATCAGAGGAAGCACAGCAAATGCATAGTCGTAAACGACAGGCTTAGACTCTAAAAGCAGTACAAGACGGTTCATCCAGAAACTTTAGCTCTTTTTAATAGTCGAGCAAATTAAAACGCTTCTCTGGCAAGGGGAAGAAATGCCGTCACAGAGTGGAGGCTCCCTAATTAGCTATGATACAGTCAGACGCCATTTCCTACTTATTGCTCATTAGGGTTTGCCCAAGATTCACCTTTTCAACACTCCCCTGGTCGCTTTTTTGTTTTTACCAACTACGTAATGGTCAGTATTGTATTCAAAATTCTACATCAAAATTTCGCTTTGAGATCCCGGAATCTAAATAAAATTAGAAAAAAAAAAAAATCCGTGAGTGTCCATAGATGTCCACAAAAATACCATAGCCCTTCAAATTGAAAAGCTTTTGTTATTTTTGTTTTTAATTATTACATTTTTACATCCCTTTTCATCAAGTTAGGTGGCGCCGCGGTAATATATGCGACTTCCACTCTGAAGGTTCAGGATTAAAATCCCAAAAGCCGGCCGACTTGACCGAAAGAGTTTTTATTTTCTTTCTAGTGATTTTCTTCGGTGCTAAGCGAAAGTTGAGTACAATAATTTGATCCACGAAGTTTCTATGATACTATACATCTAATTAATTTTTTTCTTCACGTCCGTACCAGACCTTGGGCCTAGATATTATGTTATGATACAGAATTTGTTCCCTCTTCAACAGGCTACTAAACGAAGGTGCTCGAAATGCGTACATTTGTTTTACATCCTGATCTTTACATTTGTTTCACATACTGATAACTTGGCTCCCCACTACAACTCCCGTTAAATACCTTGGAGTGCTTTTGGACTCTCGACTGACCAGGCATGCTCATATCGATCGTCTTATATCACTGGCCTCCGGGTGACTTTCAAACCTCTCACCTCTGTTGCATCGCCGTTCCAGCCTCGGCCTACAGTCTTCATTGTTACTCTACAAATCACTCGTTCGTCCGCTTATTACATATGCCTGCCAAGTGTGGGGAGCCGCACACACATGTCATCTGTGTCGTCTTCAAGTTATACAGAATCGCTTCATGCGCATCGCTACCAACGCTCCATGGTTCAGCCGTAATCAGCAGCTCCATCACGAACTAGGACTATTACGTCTTCACGACTACATTCGCAGGATCGCTCGTCGTTTCTTTTCCACGCTGCAAGAAGTTCCAGGAGCTGTGCATTATGACATCGGCGTCCGCACGCGCCAACCCTCACGCTTGAAGAGGAGACTACCACAGGACCTGCTTCTAAGTGATACATCTGATTCGAGTGATTCTAGTGCTTGATGTCTGTCTTACATATTCAATATTGACTTAATTTCTCAGAGAGTATTATTGGAGTTCTGACTTAATGTAGTTAGAGGGCGGCCTGTTAGCCTACCCCTGAGTGTTATTGTTCTTATTGTACTGTTACCTTCTTTTCACTCTGATCTGTAAAGCATTGTACTGCTGATCGATCAATAAAAAATTATTAAAAAAAACATACTGATATTTATATTTTGGACAAAAACAAATGAGAGAATAAACATGTTTGACAGGAAAACAAGATTGCTAGAAGCACTAAGTAACTATAGAAACATTTACCTTCCTTCAAAAAGGAATTGATATGTCTTATAAAACTTGGCAGATTTTTTATCACCAAGGAGCTTAGTATATTCTGGTTCAGATAACTCACATAGTCAAGGGATTCACATACTCCGAATGTTGCAGTACATAATCCACTGTATGAGCTAGTAACCACACACCAAACCGATGTCGGAGTGATCACAAAGTTCGGTTCAAGAAGAATTTGTGGGGTACGCCAGTCATATCGGGTCAAACAGAGTTGCTGTAGATAATCCATGAGGCGTCCCTTAATCAGCACCACAACTGGCCATTCATAAAGTCTATACTGTAGCGTATCCTCCCCATCATATTGCAGACACTTACTGGAAGCTGAGAGCCCGTCCCATGTAATCGACTGCGGGTGGCCAGGATGTCATGTACCACTATAAACCACAGGATCGGAACTTGGGGGTGTAATTTCTACAAAGAGAACGGTAATCCTCTGAAAAAGAAAAAAATGAAGGAAAAGTACGGCTGCTCCTATGGTATATGCGGGCGTTGACTCGAGAAAAACAACTTATTGCAGACGTTCTTACTCTTTGAACTGTATTTCTCATCGTAGTTCATCGCGTACATTCACGTTCACTTCCACATATTCAATACCACACTCAATGGAGGGTAGAGGATATTACTAATAAAATTTCCCGCCCTAGCCGGGAAGCCAAAACGCTCCGACCGTGACTTCACATCATATTTTTCTCAAAAATAACTAACATTTTTTATTAAAGTATATATTTAAGATATTGACATGATAAATAAACATCCTCAATTTTCTGTGAGTAATGAAGCAGTTATTTTATCTATTTCATGTTTTGTAAAAGGAAATACCATATAAGGTAGGTAATGGTGTAACCATGACAACCTGCTATGAGAAAAATGTTTAAAAGATTTTGTTCTGTTTAAGAACGTCGTAGGAGAAAGACTTACATTTGTGTCTCTCCGAGGTTGTGCAGAATTTTTTTTAGAGTGTCCATTTAAGATGCACAAATAGCGTCTATGTAAGAAAGTAATAGTTAATACACCAGTTATCGTTTGTTAAAAACATTTATATTATGTAAATTTGTATCACAATTTTAAACAGTTTTGGAAAAAGAAAGAATTATTTATCTATTCTTCAGCAATAGGGCTCTTCAATAAAGAATTATCATAATTTTTTTACAGTCATAATTTTTCGCACTAAAATTCAATCTTATTATATTCTGTTAGCTTAATGTGAAACACGGCGTAGTCGTTTCATTGTTGGTACTCCTGGTTTCCGCCTGTGAGAACCAGGCAAGTTCAGACATATTCAGTATCGCCTACCGCTGTAATGGAGGTAACATGCAATTAAAGTTGATGTTAGAGGAAGATCCGGAGTTTCTTTCAAAGGTAATCACTGCTGATGAAACTTGGCTACATCATTTTGATCCTGAGGGCAAACAGCAAAGCTCAGTGTGGAAATCTCCTTTATCACCAACCCCCAAAAAAGCAAAAGTGGTTGCTTCTGCTGGGAAAGTTATGGTCATCTCATTCTTTGATATTCATGGAATGGTTTATCAGCATGTTGTACCTGCACACACATCAGTTACTGCGCTATACTAGAGGGATGTCATGAAAACATTGCAAGTTCATATCAGGAGCAAAAGACCACATTTCCGCGAAGCAGGCTGGATGCTGCACCATGATAACGCGCGGCTGCATATTGCCAATGTTGTTGCTGAATATCTTGAAAAAAGTCAACGTGAAGGGCATCCCTTACTCTCCCTATAGTCTAAATTTAGCCATATGTGACTTTTTTCTATTCCCTAACTTGAAGAAACGCCTTCGTGGGAGGCATTATCCATCATCAGAAGCAGCAGAGAAGGCTGCGGAGGCGATTTTGAAGGATCTGTCAAAAAATGTTTTGCAGCATGTCTTTGAAGACTGTCAGAAACGCTGGGACAAGTGCATCGCATTCAGGGGAGACTATTTTGAGAAGAACCATCAAAATTTTGAGGATGAGTAAAGGTACATTTTCAAAAAAAAAAAAAAAAAAAAAAAAAAAAATGTTATCATTATTTATTGAACAGCCCTCGTGCATTTATTTCTGCATAAACATTTTTATTACATTTTGTTGTAGCTGCAAGGAGAATGCAGGTGTCTAGCTTAAAATCTTTGGTATAGATATTAACTAACGTAGATTTCGAAAGTTGCAGGTTGCCTTGGAGAGAAAGCGCAAATGTTTCCATTGCCAACTCAAATAAAAGGTAATCAAAATGGCTTTAGAATTTTGCGTGTTAAAGGAGAATTAGAACGGAATCGACTATTACTGCCTGAGTTTCAAAATATTTATTACGTCATTTGTGCTAAACAATCATTATCGCACTCGTGCCAGAAAGAGGCAATAATAATTCTGCACGATTTGTTCATAATAACATGTTTATGATGCTAAGATTGCATAAAGAGGTTAATTTCTTTGTTCCAGAAGAAGGGCTGTGTAGAGAACGCATTTGGAAGGGGGGAATAAAATAAATTCCGGCTAAACCTGTCTCTGTTGCGTGATCACTTACGGAAATGTTCTTTCTACAAGACACGCTCTGGGTTTTTGACAATGACGTGACCACAGGATGTACACTGATTGCATGTTTCTTCATCCTTATAACCCTCGCTCACGGCATTTTGTACATCCCTGCCTGGTGGGGATTATAAACGGAATGCCAGATATTTTAATGAAACACTTTACAGCGATCTTGCCGATGATTGGAGGGTTGGATGACGCATTCCTCCGAGGGGTCGGCCCACCGACCCTTACACAACCCCAGGTACTTTAAAAACTTTGGAGAAGTGTTGGATTTTGCTTTCGAAGATAGTTAATGGATGCACTTGGTTCTGCTGTGTGAATTCTGCGTGTCAAATCAACACACGAGAGAACAGTGTTCCAGTGGGAGGGAACATTTTTCAACTTTAAAATCTGAACGGTAATATATTACTTATGCCTGTATCCTGTGCTATTGAGAAAATTAAAATATATTAACTATTAAGCAGTAAATTTTCTGGGTTCAAATCCCGGTGAAACTAAAAATCATGTAACTAAATATCTAGGCTTCATTCTTTTAAAGAAAAAGATATTAATTCGACTTTATAACTCATTTGTTAAGCAGAATCTCGAATATGCATCTATTATTTTGAATGACAATATGATAAGGCTGCCAGAAGAGTACAAAAAGTACAGTCAAAATTTTCAAAATACATTCTGATTAAAAGAACTTTTAACATAGAAAATATGAAACCCGTCTAAAATATTTGAATTATTTTCACTCCATGAATTACATTGTCTATTCCGTTTTCAACAATAAGTCTCCCCATCATTTCTGCAGTCTGCCTACATCTCTTCTACCTTAAGTGCTAGTTTAGGAAGTCTATCATTATCCATCCTTTTCACATGTAACAGCAGATGACACAGTATGCAGATGACACCAGAACTGCAGCACAGCAAATCGAAATTGGAAAAACAACTGAAAACCTTCAGCAAATGGGCAAAGAAATGGAAGGTGAAGAGAAACCCTGCAAAGACAGAACATTGTTTTCCGAAGACAAGGTAAAAAAAATTACAGAATGACTACCATCAAATACGACAAGCACACCATCCTCATCCAAAGGAAGATCAAATATCCAGGATTCACATTATAACAGAGAAGTTTTCCACCAAAACACATTACATAAAGAAAATGCAAGAGGCAAAAATAGCAACAACGTGCCTAAGGTTCCTCTCTAAAACAGGGAAGGAAGGGCTATACCCAGGCACCCTAACACAGTTATACAAACCAAGACAGTCACGGACTCGCACCAGCCGATCTGATGACACGATCCAGTGAATGGAGAACATTGTTTGGTAGGGTCGCACAGGTGGTGGTGTGCACAGATCCCACGGATGTGCCAGTTTTGGAGGCGATGTCTGCAACTGTCTTGGTTTGTTGTCACACGATGTTCTGCCTTCATTGAACTGCCGCACCCAGGAATGCACATTAGACACATCCATAGTACCGTCACCACATGCCTCACTCAACTGGCGATGAATTTCAATAGATGTTACACGACGAAAATGGAGAAAACGAATGATCACACGCTGTTCTTGCAATGAAAACGTCGCCAGTTTAAGTATAAAAAGCAGCCCTAACTCTCGTCGCTGCCACTAGACTTTTATGCACTGTACAGTGTTGCCAAATCTGTCACGCATTCACAAAGAGTCAACATGCATTTAGAAAAAAAAAAAAAATACCAGAAGTTCGTATCTGCTCCCAGTGCTGAAATAAAAAAATGGGAGGTGTACCCAGTAACACCAGCAGATTCAAGAGGCTTTTCTCACTTCCAGAGCAAATATAGAAATCCATAAAAATTCACCATTGCCCAGAATGATATATTTATATAACGAACTTCAGTATGTCGATGTAGATCTTTTCAACATGTCTCAAACTCAATTCCACTCAAATTCCATACTTATTCACTGCTTTTTTTTTCTAGAACAGTACAATTACTAAGTTAGAAATTATAATACTGTAATTAGAAAGAATAATACAATTATTTACTAACGCCGCCTTCATTTTTCTTCTTTTTCTTAATATAATTGTTTCAATTCATTTTACTCTTTCTATTTTGCGATCATTTATATTTTTCTTGTTTGTTTCTAGCTTTTAGCTAGATGAATACTGCAATTGGGTTTAGGCCGTTATGTTTACAGCATAAATAAAAAAAACTCTTAGCCCTAACAACACCGGACTCATTTAAGAATTTTTTAAATAATCTTCGATATCACCAAATTGGTTAAAAATATTTTAGTTAAAAAGTACATTTTCCAGACATTACGCCACTTTAAGACATGCAATTATATAGACAACAAACCGACCATAACATATGACGTCTGCATTCGATACTCACGAGTTTGAATACCTTGGGTCGGCCACTCTACCCTTGAACTTTATCGTGATGTTCCTTAATTAATAGAGGAACAAGGGCTGTTCAATAAAGAATGATCATTACTATTTTACCGTCATAATTTTTCGCAATAAAATTCAAACTTATTATATTCTGTTAGCTTAATATGAAACAAACATGCCGTAGTAGTTTCATTGTTGGTACTGCTGGTTCCCGCCTGTGAGAATCAGACAACTTCAGACATGTTCAGTATCGCCTATCGCTGCAATGGAGGTAACACACGAGGAACTATAAGCGGCTTTGAAATTCTGCTTTGGTCTCAACAAATCTTCATTTGAAGCCTATACAATGTTACAGGAGGCCTATGGAGAGTCTGTTCTTCCCTATAGCACAGCTCGAAGGTGGTCTAAAATGTTTAAAGAGGGCAGAAAATCAATTTCATAGGATGGTGGACCCGGTGCTCCAGTTACTGCTCTTACGGAAGAAAACATCAACACTGCTGCTGCCATTGTGAGAGAGGATCGACGAATTAGCTTAAGATTACTTTCTGCAATACTGAACATTTCATTGGGCGCCACATTTTCCTGAAGCAGGCTGGATGCTGCACCAGAATAATGCGCGGCCGCATATTGCCAATGTTGTTGCTGAATATCTTGCAAAAATCAATGTGAAGTACATCCCTCACCCTCCCTATAGTCAGGAATTAGCCCCATGTAACTTTTTTCTATTCCCTAACTTGAAGAACCACCTTCGTGGGAGGCATTATCCATTATCAGAAGCAGTGGTGAAGGCTGCGGAGGCGATTTTGAAGGATCTCTCAAAAATGGTTTCCAGCATGTCTTTGAAGACTGGCAGAAACGCTGGGACAAATGCATCGCATTTAGAGGAGACTATTTCGAGAAGGGCCATCAAAATTATGAGGATGAGTGAAGGTAGGTTGTCAAAAAAATTGATTCTTTATTGAACAGCCCTCGTATTAATTAGACAATGCTGCGAATATTTCCTCTCCAGTTAACGTCATTTAATTTGCTTATAGCATACTTCAGAATCAAAGGATGCGGCAAGACCTGTGTAGTTCGCTTTACGAAATTGTCTAACCTAGGTGGGGGACGAGCTTTCAGAGAAACTGCTATGCATAGAGAGATATGCTTTGGGATCAGTTTAATATCGGCATATCGTAGGCACCCCGACTGTGTCACTCCGGATCGGCCACCCGCTGTTTCTTTGGCTTCAGCCCTTTCTCCCGCAGATTTCTAGAAAGACAATGCACGAATATGGAATTAAATACCGAAATACTGTGCTTACAGGAAACCGAAATTTCAGTATAAATACCAAACACCTACGTACTATTCCATGTTTCGAAGATTTGGAATATATATTTGATAATTTTCAGGAAGTGGAGATAAATATCTTCATTCAGTTGTTATTCATCAGTGTGTCAGTGGTAATAATTGTCACAGAGAAACAGCTTGTCACATTGACTTTTGATACACAGTTTACTGAAAATGTACATTTAATTACTCGTCACTCATTTACACATACCCTCATAATTTCCAAGTTGTAGCAGTTGTTAATCAATCAATTTGTAACGAGAGGCAGTGGCCTTGTCATATTTGGAATATCAGATTACACATTTGTTTGTTTTCTCTCTAATTATCTAGTAGTTTAAATGTTTAATAGCTTACGAAGGAAGTTTTGTGAATAAATGAAATTATTTATTTGGTCTGTCTTTTGTTTCAGCACGGTAACTTAAAAAGTACAAAAATAAGGGGAAAAAAAGTTCGTTATTTAAAAAAGTAACGTTATCTCAGAACTTAAAGCACAAAGATGCCATAGGAAGAAGCTATTTTGGGTGTTTCAAGACTTGCTTTCTGGAAACCATAAATTAATGTAATCAAAAAATTATAAGCTATGCCTATTATGTGTTTCAAATGGGAAGAGTTCTCGCCTGTACCCAATCAGATGCGTTAAAGCCTTCACCGTTGCCACCTCGTTAACCTCACTCTTTTTATGTCTCCGTCTCTCTCGCACACTTGCGAGTGTTAGTGCCGCTGGATGTAAGGGAACGCAAACTGAATTTTCCAAAGTTTTATAATAATGCAATTGTTATAATCACAGTTGCAACATGAATAATCTTACTCAAATGGTTTAAATATTTAGTTTAAAGTAAATTGTAGTTTATGAATTACTTATTTTTCTAATCCAACGAAAACAACAGCGGTACATCCGTATAGCTGTGAATGTTACTTACGTTAAGAGATAATTCGTCATTGTCATTGTCTTCAACGTCTGAGTACTGCAAATTTATGATGATAGGTTCCAAAATCTCGTTACGTGCTATTTCTTTCCAAAAGTCGTCTTCTTGTAGTTCATCTGATGACTCACGCAGTTTTCCCAGCCTTGTTGTGTTTCTTGTCAATTTTTTCGTGAATAAGTCATTAAACGTCAGTCAGTTTAAAAAATATTATTTTTGTTTGCAACATAATATGGGCCCACATTAACTCTTTTGGATTGTTCTAGCAGTAGTAAGGGGGAAGGTGGATCGTGTCTCATTGTTCCAGCTGATACACTTTTTCATGGAAGAGTAACTGAATAATGCTGCTTTGATCTCTAGAGCAAATAGAGATTACGAACCATTCATAAACAAAGATATGTGAGCAGACACGTTCTGCCAGAATAGCATGAAGTGCATTGTTTCCTCTCATCGAATTTAACAAACACCTTGACTTATTCAAAGTACATATTTCTTTTACCACGTCATATCAAATGTTTACGTTTCAGTTCTGAGTAATTTCAAATATACGTTCACGCATACATGCCAAACAATAATGATATTCACTACAGTGCTTACGTGGCAATGCATTGTTATAGTATAATGGTATCTAATTTGTTTATTTGTATTAGGAAAACCATTTGAGCTACTGTCTCCTTCCTCATGGGTCAGCTTTTGCAAAATCTGAAGTTTTGTCTTAGCGCGGATAGTATTTATTAGAGATTGATTGGTTTGCCGATGGTCACACACCACATAGGTGGAATGCAATACGACAACACCGCAGTAATCCGATTGGTTGCTCAGCTAGTGGCGCTCAAGGATAAACACCTTCCCATTTGAAACACATAAGAGCTTTTTTAACATAAAATGATGGCTTACTCTATTCTACATAACTAACAATAAATATTGTTATAAACATTCTAATGGAGCTTTAAGATAGACATCCTGGAATTAAAAAAATACTTGTGAAATGTCACAGTTCTCATGTTATAGCTGTGTTAGAGAACAGCGCTGTGTTGAAATGATTGGAAAGAAAATGTGTGTAAATATTTGGGTGTAAAATGACATATTTGTAAGTGTTAAGTAAATAAAGGAAATGTCTTTACCTAAGTGAACTTATTCTTAAAGCAATTGTCTATACCACAATTTTTAAAGCTGGAAGGCATTTTCAAAAGTGTTTAGGGCACTAGAAAAAACGAATTTCGTGGTTAGGATGTGCAAAGTAATGTAATGTAATGTATTTTATATTCATAATAATGCTGTACAAAAATCTTACAATTTTCATATACATAACTTGAGTTGCTATTTCCCCCCCTTTATTCCACCAAGCATTTTAACACCGTTGTTTTTTATTCATGATGGACCTTAACATAATTCATATTACCTTGGTATTAATATTTAAGAAACACTATTTACGTACACATATTTACAAAGTCTTTGCCCTGTACCATCTGATTTTAATAATATGCATGATGAAATTTACCACTGTTTATATTGCTTTATTTTCCAAAACCTTATTCTGCCCATAAATTCTCCTATCCTTTTTGTATCCTCTTCCTTTTGTACTCTCATTATCTTGACTTTCAGCACTTCTTTGTTAACACTCTCCTTTTTTGGGGGGTATAAACTGACCCTTCCATAGTTTCGTTTCTTCATATTCCAGTATATAATGTAATTCATTATCTGCCTTCCAACATAGAGGGCAACTATCCAAATTCACTTCCTTCCTATTCCCTCTTAACTTATGTGCACTTAATCTAGTCCAAGCCCAACCTTCTCTTCCTAACCTATTACAAACCTCAACATACTTTTCCTTGCCCTAATCAGAGATGTACAAGGTAAAATTAGAAATGAAGTCATGAAACTCTAAATTATATTATAAAAACTTTGACTGAAAGAGAGGTTACAGAATGGTTCAACTTTAAAATGCTATATTTATCTAATCAAATTACTCAGTCATTCCTACTGAGAATTTCAACACCATGTAACAGTATTTTTTAGTAATGTTCGAAGGAATAATAAATATATAAAAATGTATGTAGTTGTGTGATTGGCCGAAGTAGTAGTGGTATCACGTGGTGTGATGACGTGTCAGTGAATCGGCCAATCACAAAATAAAGTGGGAATCACTATGGGGACAAGAAAATCAATAATCTAAAAAAAGTGTTAGAATCTTGTGTCTTGCTGGAGAAGGAGGAAAGACGTTACGATGATTATAAAATCTCCAAGAAAATTATATATCATTTTGTCTTAATCTGTGAATCTATCATTCGGCGCTAGCCAGTATTACTTTTGATAGAAAAAAAAAAAAAGAAATTGATTAAATTAACTATATTCGAGTAATTGCGCCGTTAGTGCTGTCTTATGGGAGAAACATGGCGACTAGCATAGAAAGAGCTATGGAAAATCATGATTCTGGAGTGAAAGAAAGTATTATACCGACCGCCATAATGGAGAACGAAAATAAAATCCCGTTACAAATGGCGCAGCAACGTGTGGGGCTCGAATAGGATAACGAAGAGGAGATCGTGCATCGTGCAGCTCCGTGGGAATTTAAAAGGAAAGAAGAAAGAAGAGAGAAGAAAGAAGAAAACGAGAACTGGTTTAAGTGAGTGAAATTTAAAAAAAAAAAAAAAAAAAAAAATAATAATAATAATAGTAGTAGTAGATTTATGTTGTTAAGAAATCAGAAAATAGTTAAAAAGATGGCGAGTAGAAAAGAAATAATAGTGGAAGGAGAAGTTACTGATAGTGTAGGAATGAATAGGGAGGATGCAAGATTAAGTATAGATAATGAGTCAATGTTGGAAAGAATAACAAGAATGTTAAGTAATTTAGATTCTAAAATAGAACAAAATGCAAATGATTTAAAATCAGAAATAGGAGATGTTAAATCAGAAATGAGTAATTTAGATTCTAAAATAGAACAAAATGCAAATGATTTAAAATCAGAAATGAGTAATTTAGATTCTAAAATAGAACAAAATGTAAATGATTTAACTAAGAAAATGAATGATTTAGATGTAGGAGTAAGACAGGAACTAGCACAAAATGTGAGTAACTTAGAAATTAATTTATTACAGAAGTTAAAACAGGAATTAAAATCTGAAATTTCACAGGAGATTAGAGAAGGGAGAAAAGAGTGTAGGGATAATATGGAAAGGCTTATGCAGATCATAGAGATTAATAAGGATGAGAATAGAAAGGAAGTCAATGAGTTGAGAGAGATAATTCAGGAAACTAGGTTAGGTCAGGACATTGTGAAACAAGAAATAAGAATGGAATTAAACAAAGAGTTAGAAACATTTAGGATACAACAGGCAGAAATAACACAAAAACAAAGAGAAGAATTAGGAGATAAAGTAGAACAAAGAATCAATGTAATTTGTTCTGAAATGCAATTACAACATGATGAAAGTAAGATACACCAAGAGGAAATAAAGTTACAAATTGATGAGATAAGTAAAGCAAAAGAAGAAGTAATTTTGCAAATTAAAGAGGTAAAAGAACATTTTGAAAAAGAAAAGGATAACTTAGGAAAACTGACACAAGTTGTAATTGCATTACAGGCTAGAAAAGTAAATAACGGGAAAGAAATGTCTAGAATTACAAATATAAACGATTGTGACTTACCAGGTGAATTAAGCAATCATCAGAAGTCTAGTGATGTAGTAAGTGAATGTAGTGATTTTGTGAGTCCAGATAATGATATTAACTATCACAGAAACACACAAAACATGTCCTCACACACACAACTCCACAGTCTAGGTCAAAATGAATGTGTACATTATTCACTAAATGATATTAGTCCACCAAGTTTTGATGAGGAATCAGGTGGTAATCCAAAAGTATTTCTTAGGGAATTGGAAGAATATTTCCGTATTAAGAGAATTCCCAATGAATTTCGGATGGTAATAGTAAAACGCTGTTTGAAGAAAAATGCTCTTGAGTGGTTAAGGTTAACTTTGGCTTCACATGAAACATACAGTACTTTCAGAAATCTGTTTATAAATAGATTTTGGGGACCTGAGAGACAAAGAAGAATAAAAGTTGAGTTAGCAACGGGTAGGTTTGAGTTTAAAAAAGGGATTTCTATGACTGAATATTTCTTAAAATTAGCAAACAAAAGTAAGTTGATCAATCCCGAAATTTCTGAGACAGAAATTGTCAACATGCTAATACGTCATTATCCACCACATATCAGAAATCATTTAATTGTGGCTAAGCATATCGATTTCTCTGATATGATTGAATTATTATCCGAATTTGAAGCACATAACCTCATTAATGATACTACATCCTGTGATGGTAACTATAATAACGTCCATATTGAGCGAGGAAGAAATCGACAGGAATCACAACCTACAAATAATAGGAATAATAGGACGAGTTTAAATTGGGGCGGGGCACCCGTGAGAAATCAAAGATTTGAAGGAAGAGGTTATGATCCTAGACGAACTTATGAATCTGTAATTCCCGGAACAGGAAAGGGAGTTCAAAATAATGTGCAAAGGAATTATCATAACAATCAGTCGACGAGAATTGGAAGAAATGATCACATAAACCATGTAAGATTTTATCGAGGAAATAATCAGCGAATAAGTAACTTTAATAGGGGTAGAGGTACTAGTTTATTTAGTGCAAATCAAAGAGATTTTAGGGGTGTGAGATTTGAAAGAAGTAATCAAAATGAAAGAGTCGAAAATACACAAAGCACAGAGAATGATGTGAATATAAACGATAGTACCAACCTAACCAACAATGAAAGTAATAATCAGAGGGAGACGGAAAACTAAAAACCAAATCATTTTGTGCTCTGGAAAGTGGTTCGGTGAGGATGACACAGGGCGAATTGAAAGTTGAAGATAACGGAAATAAGCTCACTCTCTTGCAGAAAAATAAGGAATTAGTTAACCCACCTCAGATAATTATTTACCTATGGGATAAAGAATATACAGCCTTAATTGATACTGGAGCCAGTTCTACTGTGATAAGTGAGGAATTGTTTAAAAATCTGTTAGCTAACTATAAAGTGGAATATTTAAATGTGTGTAACGTTTACTGCAGTACTGCAATTGGGAAGAAAAAGGATAGGATTAAATATCAAGTATTAATTAAGGGGCGAATAGGTGAATGGAATTTCAATTTCATTGCGTTGGTAATTCCACATTTGGCAAGAGATGTAATTGTGGGTAATGATTTATTATATGAATGGCAAAGTGTATTGAATTTCGAAATGCATGAAATGAAGGTTAAGACAGAAAATGATTTATTAGTAATAAAATTATTGGAAGAAGATGGAAGAAAAGAAGAGAATATGGATAATATAAATAATGAAAGGTTTTTTGTGGAAGATATACTCTTGCAAGAAAATGGTAATATTGAATACGATGAAAATGAAAATTGTGGGAAGAATTTAATTATTGATGGATTGCAAAATAATGTAACTGACCTTGAAAAGCATTGTTGCCAATTATATACAATACAAGATAAGAACGGCGGAAGACAAGTGGAGGAAGAAATAGAATTCCAGAGAATATTACAAGTAAAGTTAGAAAACACATACAATTTAGACCAAGCGAGAAAAGAACAGTTGAAATTGTGTATATTAAAGAATAGAAAAGCCTTTAGTTCAAAACCTGGACTGTGTAACAAATACACACACACATATAAAGTGAATGATACTGCTCCCTATACACATAAAAGCCGACCTTTACCCATAGCTATAAGACAAGCATTTCTAGAAGCAAGTGTGGATACAAGAGATTTGTAATCAACGGAGTACTTATTGTTAAAATAGTTAAATAATAAAACATGTATATTATTGTTAAATGTCAATATATTGTTGTATTTTAATTAATGTTCATTTATTGTTGTGTTTTATGTATGTTATATTTAAGTTACAGTTCATTGTTGTAAACGAAATTGTTAATTGGGGCTGTTCTTCGAAATATATGGAAACAGATTGTTAATTGTTAATTCCTTTATTTGGTTATTTTCCATATATTTCGAAGAAGGGCATTTGTAACAGTATTTTTTAGTAATGTTCGAAGGAATAATAAATATATAAAAATGTATGTAGTTGTGTGATTGGCCGAAGTAGTAGTGGTATCACGTGGTGTGATGACGTGTCAGTGAATCGGCCAATCACAAAATAAAGTGGGAATCACTATGGGGACAAGAAAATCAATAATCTAAAAAAAGTGTTAGAATCTTGTGTCTTGCTGGAGAAGGAGGAAAGACGTTACGATGATTATAAAATCTCCAAGAAAATTATATATCATTTTGTCTTAATCTGTGAATCTATCATTCGGCGCTAGCCAGTATTACTTTTGATAGAAAAAAAAAAGAAATTGATTAAATTAACTATATTCGAGTAATTGCGCCGTTAGTGCTGTCTTATGGGAGAAACATGGCGACTAGCATAGAAAGAGCGATGGAAAATCATGATTCTGGAGTGAAAGAAAGTATTATACCGACCGCCATAATGGAGAAAGAAAACATAATCCCGTTACAACCACCAAAGAATATTTATGCTATGCCTCATTTCCAGAACTAGTAGATTGTACAGCTATGTTAAGAAACTCCTAAGTTCTACTGATATTTAACGTTCTCTTGTGTGATCAGCAAATTTTTCATCGCTTTCTAAGAACGGGAGGTGAGAGATAAATTTAATTAATTTGTCGTTATAGTTTAATATGTTAATCATTGTATAAGTTAGTGTTTTATAAATAAGAAACTTCCATAGACGATTTTGGCTGACACCGCAACGTAAGTGTTTGGACATCCCTGAGAGAAAGAGAGAAGAGCGTGCCAGGTCTACATTCTTCCTCCCACATCATCCCGATCTCTTCTTTCCCTGATTATCAAAGAGGGGGGACGTGGTAGGAGATAGAGTTATAAAAAATATTACAAGTCATTTAGAGGATGATGATGGTTGTTGGGCTTCTTTGTCCAGCTCGGCAGGTCGAGTGAGTTTCTGCTTTAGTTGATACCTGGCCTTTCTTTTTGCTGTAACTTCTCCTTAGGCGAGTTTGTACCACGGCTAATTAACTCATTTCCAGCGCCATACCCGCAGAAAACACCAAAATGTGATGAGGTCATGCATACGTCAAACGTGTTTATTCGTTTAGTATCTTAGCCTCATGCTAACTTCCATATTTATTTTCTGTACACGCTATTACGTGAGTTGGCTAGGCGGTAACGTTCACGACTTGCATAGGAGAAACCGTCGGTTCGACTGTCTTGGCCAACCTTTCTGTCCCAAAGTTTTTCGGGGTTTCCCGGGTCGCTAGGTAAATGCATCTTCTGAATGTCCTGTCCCTCCATTTCTCTTTATTTCACACTTTCTGGATAGCTACGTGTCGGTGCATTGCTCTTTGTATACCTCGTTCTCCAGATCAGGGGAGTTCTTTGAGTCCCAGGATCCTACTTTCTGCTGTCATTCCTTCGACCACACATAATATCCTCTCAAGTCACCCCTCATTCTGAGAAAGCCCTTTAAGGGCACAGACAAATTAAGTTAATCATCTTCTAAGAGAAAATCCTTGTATCCCAAATTATTCTTTACTTGGAAGACTTTTACATGTTTATTTTTTTCCAAGAACAACCTAAGATTTTGATTAAGGCATCACATTTTTTTTTTAATTTAGGTCCAACAACATTGTCATAACGGACGATGAATGGAACGAGTGAAATGATGCTCAAATGAGCCCAGGATCCATAGAGCTTAGAGTTACCCGATATTCGTCTTTTCAGGATAAGGAAATACCCCGGAAAAGAAACCTTACCCAGGTAACTCACCCTGACCGAGATTCCAACTCGGGACCTCCTGAATGTGAGGCAGACATGCTACCACCACACTACCGAGGCGGGCAAGGTATCACAAGTCTAAGATATTTACTAGAGAAATAAAATGCATACTTATCCTTCCTGAGACTTCCCTTCATTTACAACAAATTTGTGAAAGCACAAACCATAAGATGTGGTTACAAATAATGTAGGTGTTCTTAAAATATGCACTTTAATTCAAAGAATTTTTTGTACCAGCATGCATTTCAGAGATATTCATTGTTCTGGGTTTCATTTTTTTCAATTATTTTTAACTTTTTCTTCCTCTGCTATAATAAGGTTCACGGGAAATACATGTTTTTAGGCAACTTGGGCCCAAAAATCACTTTTAGTAGGTCTGTGTGTGCGTCTTTGAAAAGCATAACTCAAAAAAGCAAAATTTGGTTAAATACTAAACTTTTTAAACAAGTCTAGTGTTTCCCATGGAGGAGGGGTCCCAACCCTTCAGCTTTGTAAGGCCGCAAATCCCTAGCCTCCGCGTACTTCTGACGTTACTAGAAGTACTCGGGCCTAACATTCGAGCCACTCCCGAACAGGAGTTGTTTGGATTGGGTTGGACTCGACGGTAGTGTTTCCCAACACCCATGGGTACTGGATATGTCTGACTGACCTCGCCGCCCAGACGGGGTTCTGCGACGCGTTAACCCGCAGAGCTAATATGAAATGAAATGTGCAGTGTTTAACGCCCGCTTTTACTACATACGGCACCGCAGGCGGTGACACTGATGATACATGAGATGAAGATGGAGCACCGGTAGAATGAGATGGCGGGGGAAAACGGAGGTCCCAGAGAAAACCCGCCTCAGCGCCGTGTTGTCCACCACAAATCACACTTTGCGGTCGCCTGGGATCGAACCCGGGCCGCCTTGGTGAGAGCTAAGCGGTCTAACCACTGAGTCACGGCGCGGCCTGCAGAGCTAGTAGCCACACCACCAACGTCCTACCGAAGTAGTTCGGTAGTGTTCCCTTCAGGGTTGCCACGTGTAAGTGGCGTATCCATTTCAGCCCGAAAGGAGGGGGGGGGGCTTTTTTAAGTAATAAGGCATTGCCCTAATGGAAAAAAAACGGTAACTATAGTTTCCCTGGTCTAGAGAGGGAGTCAGGACTACAGGTAGCCCTTGCTCTTAAACTCAAACAAGTCCAGAATTATAAAAAATGCGACACCGCAAAAGTACACAAAAAGATAAAAATGGCATAAGAATTGACAGGTCAGCTGAGGCCTCTTTCTGGGTTTGGCTGGTTTTATTTCAGGACCCTTACGTGAAAGATGGTTAAGGCAAATTCCTAGTGTAAGGATTAGTTTTACCCTGGAATTGTTAGGTACCCCGGTGTTTAAAGCACGCATCGCTGACCACCCTATGGTTCTTTACATCACACCTTCCTCCAGGGCACTCATTACGAATACAAAACGCGTACTTATGGCTTAAATGCGGTTCTGTGCTTCAATTGCTCCATCTGTCTAATCCTATATGTATAAAGATATCGAGAGAATTAAATGCTATTCTCACATTGTTCAAATAGATTAAAGTTACCCGATATCAGCACATACAGAGTGATTTTTGTTTTTACCTAGCTGGAATGTAAATAACGTTCGTTCAGTTATTGAATATCGAGAGTAAACAGCTATCGATGTTTTATTTGCCTGGTATTCAAAATACCTGTCAACAACAGGATCGTGATGCGGGCACGCGCTAGTTTACATTCAAAATAACAATAGTAAGGGCGCTAATAATCGACCTATGATTGATAGCTTGAGTATTATATAATATTAGCATGGCTCATTAGTGCTGCATTAATGGCTCAGTTTATCTGATTACAGTTCATCCATATTTACAACACTTTAACCATGAAGAGAGATTGATGCGCTCACCATGTGCTTCCGCCAGCGAGCGCTGTTTTTGTAACTCATCTCATTTTATGTACAACGGAATAATTATAATACTGTGCACCATTCCACAACTTTGCCCGCTCACAGCCAGGAGGGGACAAACTAAACTGCATTTCTTGTTTTAATTTTGTTGGAGGCTTTTAACTCCGTAAAAGTTAACTCTGTCGCGTACCGTGTGCTTTAATGGTTAGTCGTAGCTAAGGCAATTAGGCATTCCAGTGAACTTTGTAAACAAGAAGCTGGCATTTGTACTTACCTACTATATAGTCTCATTTAGGTTACTCATTTTAGGGAGTTCATAAAAGCACTAGACCAGTGTTTTATTACCTGTTTTCAAAAAGGGAGTTGAACAGATTTTTAGATAATTAAAAAGGGATAAACCTATTGAGTATTTTCCAAAATTCAACAAGGATTTAGACGTTGTACTAGGCATGTCGGTAAAATAAAGTCTCCAAGGCGCTGGAGCCACGAGGAAAGCTATTACGCCAGATCCGACAACACTGTCGTGAAGCATGGTTTCAACCCTTCAAAACCCCAACAAAACGAACCCTTGCAACCATTAGTCTTGGCTGGGCAGCCGTTTCCGATGGAGCTTCCTATCACTTCCGCCGCCAAGTGCGAGTTGCGTGCAGTGATCCGTTCTTTTGAGTGCCAAGGACATCAGCCCCACTGAAATTCATCGACAGTTATGCGAAGTCTATGGGACACAGTGTGTGGACGTCAAAAACGTGCGAAAGTGGGTCAGAGAGTTCAAAGACGGACGTACAGCCGTCCATGACGAACAGCGTTCTGGTCGGCCTTCGGTTTCAGCCGAAACAATTGCAAAAGTGGAGCAAGAAATACTTAAAGACCGGCGTGTGACAGTTCGCGAGCGGTGCGAACTTATCCAGGAGACCCATCCCCTTCAGCTGCCGAGGTGTGGGCACTACGGACCCTTAGCACTCGTGGTACCTCTGACGTTACTAGAGGAACCTCGGGCCGAACATTCGAGCCCCTCCCTGAATGGGAGCTGTTCGGATTGGGTTGGACTCGAGGGGCAGTGTGTTCCCGACACCCACGGGAAACTGGATACTTCCGGCCAGGCTACGGCCCCTCGGAGGGGGTAGAGGGTTGCCTAATAAGTCCCGGGTACCAGCCTGCAGAGCTAGTAACTGGTGTGCTAGATCACCTGCGACCCTACCAAGGTTATTTGGTAGCCGGTCCATTTTGGATTGGCGCGTAAGTGGCGTATCCACTTCCGTCCTGTCTGCCATGTGCAGCGGGGAGGGGGAAGCAGTTAATAAAATAGGTACTGTCCTAAGGTAAAAAACACAGAGAGGCCCGGGTTCTGCTCCTATGGGTCCAGGACTAATGGGAGTAGAACCCCAGACTCACTTTATCCCTGAAGTCAGGAAGACTACGATTGACAAGATTTTGACCGAATACTTGCATTATCGCAAGGTGTGTGCGAGGTGGGTCCCCAAAATGCTCACCAAAGACCATAAACGACAACGTGTTGAAGCGGCCCACCGATTCCTGGAGCGCTATGCAGAACAGGGCGAGGAATTGTTGGATTCAATTGTCACTGGCGATGAAACCTGGGTGCACTACACAACACCAGAAAATAAAGAACGTCCTCGTCAGTGGCCGCATTCGAATTCACCGAAGCCGCAAATGTTCAGACATTTTCTGCCGGCAAAGTGATGACCAGTGTTTTCTGGGAAAGAAAAGGTGTATTGTTGTGCGAGTTTATGCTTACCAGCACAACAATAAACGCCGCTAGCTAGCATGAGACTTGAAACAAATTACGACGTGCCATTCAAAATCGGAGAATGCTGACGAAGGGAGTGATTTTTCATCACGACAACGCTCGTCCCCATACTGTACAGGCAACGGCTGATCTCCTGGCCCAATTCGGATGGAACATCCTCACCCCTTCCCCCTACAATCTAGACTTAGCAGCTAGTGATTGTCAACTGTTTCCTGAATTGAAGTCACACCTGGTTGAAACACATTTCCAGACCGACGATGATTTGAAAAACGAGGTTGAGCGCTACCTGCGCAACTTGGCGGGAGAGTGCTATGACAAGGGTGTACAAAAACTGCCACAGAGCTTGCAAAAGTGCATCGATCGCAATGGTGATTACGTTGAAAAATAGATGTAAGTTCCGCCTTTCCATCAATGTAACATTCATTGAGAATAAACATGTGTTCTATATTAAATAAAATTGGAGACCTTACTTTTAAGACACTCGTATATCCTGCAATGATGCCATATTTGTAACTGTTTAATTATAAACATGATAATGCTATCAGAAAAAGCATTAGAATTTAATAGACCACCATACATGTGCTTTGTCGATCTTGAAAAGGCATTTGATAGATTGGAACTACATCATGTTTTACAAATTATAGATATTTAAACCTGCCAATGGTCTTAATCTCATTTCTGCTGCTTGAATCCTTTTTGCCGAACTAATTGTTAATATCCAAGTTTCTGCGCCGTAAAGTAACAACACGGCCAACACTTTATACAATTTCAGTATCGTCTCTTGCCTTACTTTTTAACCCGTAACCGGTATGGTGGGGTCAGGAGGAACCCGGCTAAAATTTTATAAAGTCGCGCTGGTGGAACGGTTACCATGGATTTATATTTGGTAGTAGAGACCTCTCAGATAACGCAGTGGATATTCCTGTAAGAGTGAGAGGGGTACTGACGCGCCTCCCGGTAGCGTGCCAAACACCAATGAACGCATCACTTCAAACAATGGAAATCGCAGGAATCACAAATGACAGATGTATGTTCACTCCACGTGGAGTAATCGTTATCTGAGAGGTACCTATTACCAAAGATAAATCCATGGCAACCGTTCGAACAGCGCCACAATACCATGTTAAACCTATTTTCTGCGCAGTATGGCGCTGCAGCTCTCAGTATCTTTCAGGCAGCATGCTTTGAGTTGTTGAGCGTTGAGGTTGTGGTGAAAAGAATGCGTACACATCATTAGCAGTTGTTTTTCTTGTTATCGGGGTCAGGGTGACCCCACTATACTGATAACGTATGTCATCGTATTGCAGTATGGTTCAGGAGGAAATGTCAACAGCTTAAGCAAACAAAATGCATTATATTGCATCGAACTTGTTAATGAACTAAGGAAGAGGGGCCCTACTTATGTGGGAACTTTAAAGTAAAACAAGAAAGAAATTCCAAAAGAGTTTTTGCTATCCAAAGCCAGGAAACCTGGATCTTTATTGTTTGGATTTGGAGACAATTTAACATTGGTCTCCTATGTACGAAAACCAAAAAGGCAGTGCTTTTGACATCTTCGAAGCACAACAGTGCCAGAAAAGGAGGAATAGATACACTTGATGAAAAATGCACTGTTTTTGCGACCAATAGACGCTGCAGAAGGTGGCTTCTTACTATTTTCTACTCAATGCTGAACATTTACTTTTTTTTTTTTTTTTTTTTTTTTTTTGTTGTAATTTACGTCCTCCAAAGTTACCTAAATCATATCGGACAGTGAATGAATTGGGTGATATGATGCTCATATGAGTCCATGGAGCTTACAGTTACCCGAAATTCGCTTCTAAGCATAATGGAAAACCCCGGAAAAAACCTTGTCCAGGTAACTCACCCTGACCGAGATTCGAACTCAGGACCTCTCGAACGAAAATTTACATGCTGAATGCATCTGTAATATATTTATAATTAATGGAAAACCATTAAAAATCACGCTTCGAGTTCACCAAGTCTAGCATGGCTGCTAGTTGAACCGCTTCTACAGAGAAGGATGAGCATTCCACACCTCCCTCCAGGGTTAAGAAATAACATTGCCAGGATGCTCAAATGCGAAAACGCCAAGCAATTAGGACTCATAACAATACGGGTTAGATATGCAAAGTGACCTAGAACTACAGATAAATACCTAGAACAAAAGATAGGAAAACAAAAGAAAGTTGTGTAACTTGCAATACACCAATATATAAAGAATGCACAAGAAGTATTTGCGAGGATTGCTTGTAAACACCTGCTGTGGTTTTGTCCAATTGCTATATCCATTTCATTTTAAACACTTTTATTAGTTACTATTCATCTTTAATTTTATGCTTCAAAACTTGTTTCCAAAGTAAAACATGTAATTTGATTCAAAATAGCTGATTCTTAAAACTATTATCATTTGAATAATGAATATTAGTAAAAAAAAGGTTATGTAGAGGCTTACAATGTAGTTTATGCCTAATTAATCTCTAAATATAACTGAATATTACATTTATGTTTACTGTATTACAATTTACCATCACTCATCATCCATAATTGTCGAAAATGAAATGGGGTCATCCTGACCCCACCATACCATTTGTGTTACAAAAACTGCACCATACCAGTTACGAGCTAAACAGCGCTCTTTATATTTTACCCACTATTTTCTGGAACTTGCATAATTTTTTTCAGGGTCCCTAGAGTAAAAGTAAGAAATATCACAACCAAGAAAATTAAAAAGAGAGGCTTGATCTAAAATGTCCTTCCCAATTACGATTTTAGCACTAAGATGTTCTTGTGCACAAAATTCTATGACTTTATTTTTTACAGCGATCTTTAAATTGTACAATTTTGTCACCTCATGCAACATCCAGACAGCCCTTTGTAAATTGTTCTCCATTTCTGCAAACGCAACCTAATAGTCTGTTAAGTGTAAAATTATAAATAGACGTTGTTGCCAAATTATAGCTACGTCATTTATATAGATATTAAACAACGCAGCTGATGAAGGACATCCTTGTCTTATCCCTTGTGAAATACACCCTACTTTTGAGCCAATTATTGCATTGCAATTACGTCTTGATGGTCTTAATAATCACTCCTTGGCTGCAGCAAATGACTCAAGTCTACATAAAATGAAAGGGGAAATGTCGTCCCTCAGGGAAATCCCTAAGTGGCGCAGATTTAAGTGCTATCGTCCCAAACGTCCATCAGAGCGTTTCCTTAGAGAACAGCCTGTTAATTTGCCTGATTTGTCAAGGGACAAGCCAATATTTGTTTAGACTTACTCGTCGCTAATTTGGCTACATATAATAAAACGTCGTAGAGCTTTCAAGTGCCTTCATTTTTGTAGCAAAAATGTTGTAATCACGGTAAAAAGTAGTATGATGAATTAGTATATAAAACTATAGTTAGACTTTAGGATGAAATGTTTTTATATACTTGGGAGCAGAAAAGTGGATAGCGAGGATTTGCGTTGCCCCTGCCAAGTGTCGATTTCCCCTCAAATTCTCCCCTAAATTATTTTAGTCGCCCGTTTGAGTTGTTTACTCCATTCCAAAATATGCGCGCAGTATAACAGGTTTATATGCTCTGGCTAATTATACACCATTCACTTAATAATAATCTTGACAGTATTAGTAAAGATGATAATAACACTCTAACTAATTAATTTGATTATATCAATGTCACTATACAATTACAAAAACAACATTAATTACAGCAATAATAACAATAGATTTGAAATTATAGGCTTTGAACAATTATACTAGGTACTCCTCCAGTCAAGAGACAATAGAACAGAATTTGTTTTAACTTCCTGAAGTTGGCACTCACCAGACAGCCTAATATCCCTGAATAATAATTCTATAATGGAATCTAAATGTTAGTAAACTAAAGTAATCACAGAAACTAATCACAGAATAGTCTCCCCTGAATGAGATGCACTTGTACCAGCATTTCTGCCAGTCTTCAAAGACATGCTGGAAATCATATTTGAGAGATCCTTCAAAATCGCCTCCGCAGCCTTCACCACTGCTTTTGCTGATGGATAATGCCTCTCACGAAGGCGTTTCTTAAAGTTAAGGAATAGAAAAATGTCACAGGGGGCTAAGTCCGGACTATAGGGAGGGTGAGGGAAGCACTTCACGTTGATTTTTTACAAGATATTCAGCAGCAACATTGGCATCTGCGGCCGCACATTATCGTGGTGGAGCACCCAGCCTGCTTCACGGAAATGTGGTCCTAGGTGCCTGATATGGACTTGCAATGTTGTCAGGACATCCTTGTAGTATTGTCCAGTTACTGATGTGTGTGCAGGTACAACACGCTGATAAACCATTCCATGAATATCAAAGAATGAGATGACCATAACTTTCCCAGCAGAAGCAACCACTTTTGCTTTTTGGGGGGTTGGTGATGAAGGAGATTTCCACCCTGAGCTTTGCTGTTTGCTCTCAGGGTCACAATAATGTAGCCAAGTTTCATCAGCGGTAATTACGTTTGAAAGAAACTACGGATCTTCCTCTAACATCAACTTTAACTGCATGCCGACCTGCATGCGAATGTCCTTTTGTTCGGGAATCAACAGTCTTGGAACCCATCGCGCACAAACACGTCTCATGTGTAATGTTTCTGTCACCAGCCTGTGGATGGCACCCAATGACATGTTCCGTATGTCAGAAAGTGATCTTAAGGTAATTTGTCGATCCTCTCTCACAATGGCAGCAGCAGTGTTGATGTTTTCTTCCGTATGAGCATTAACCGCAGCACCGGGTCCACCTTCCTTTGTAATTGATTGTTTCCCCTCTTTAGACATTTTAAACCATCTTCGAGCTGTGCTGTAGGGAAGAACAGACACGCCGTAGGCCTTCTGTAACATTGTATAGGCATCAACTGAAGATTTGTTGAGGCGAAAGCAGAATTTCAAAGCCGCAGATTGTTCCTCGCGTGTTACCTCCATTGCAGCCGTAGGCGATACTGAACGTGTCTGAATTTGCCTGGTTCTCACAAGCGGGAACCAGGAGTACCAACAATGAAACTAATATGGCGTGTTTGTTTCACATTAAGGTAACAGAATATAACAAGGTTGGATTTTAGTGCGAAAAATAATAACTGTAAAAATTATGATCATTCTTTACTGAACAGCCTTCGTATATTGCTGTGATACATGTCTTTGATCTGACAGGATATTTGCCATAGTATGCCTTTATTTTAATTTTATTTTATATACTTTTTGAGTTATATTCTTTGCCTAACTTATACAGTTAACATGGTTGCAGTTTCCCATTTTCATTTCTGGGCTAACATCATATTTCCATTGTTTTAGGAGATCATTCTAAATGCTCAATAAAGTCGGAGACAGGCTGCATCCTTGTAGTAACTCCTTGGTTGGTTGGTTTTAATTTGTTCTGTTTTTCTTCCATTCAGGTTCATTACTACTTATGCAAGTTTCTTTATATGAACTTGTTTATGAATGTGAGCGGAACCCTCTCGTCAAGTATATCCCATAGCTTCAGCCTATTCATAAAATCAAAGTCTTTCTCTAAGTTGCTAATAAAATATGCATTTCAAGATTGACTTCTCGTCTTTTTTCTAAAATTCTCTTAATACTATTATTATTATCGCTTGAGGAACAGCCTTTACGGAAACCAGCCTGCTCTTCCTCCAATAGTACTTCCGACACACTGTTTTATGCTTTAAATTTATGTTTTAAGTTTTACTTTTATTTAAATATAAATTAAATTATTTTTATATATATATAAATATTGTGTATTCCATTATTTCTACTACTGAGAGATGTATACCTGGTTGTCATAAAGGTCATATGAAATTTAGCTACAGAGAGAACAGGGAGAAAGGGAGATGGAGAGAATGAAAGTGAAAGTGAAGAAGAGAAAAATGTGCTCTCCGCATTTAAGGCAATACCGAGTAGAAATGCGACTTCTACCAATTACGAAATAGTCCACAAAGGCCTCAGAGCCACACAAACATATTTTGATACTATAAAGCAACAATTAATAACCCTTAAAACCTCGAGGACCACTGAATATCATGGCATATTTGTGGAAACATTAATAGCATTCGCAATTCAGACATACCTTACGTGTAAGACAGAAGCTTTTCAGAAAATTTTAAAAATTTCTCAAAAGAAAGGAAAAAATGAGGGAAAAGCGCGCAATTCTGCTTTCGCTAAATGTCATACACTCTTATGCAAGCGTAATATTAAAAACAGGTAGTAAACAAGCCTTTTATTAATTGTTTTACTGTAAACAAAGGACTCTGAAATTCTCTTTTGAGCGCAGCAACAATTAAGGAAAATAAAAAAGTAGAGAAAAGAAACAAAAGCGAGGCACTAGAAAGCTTACATTCTCCATCCACAAAGCTGACAACTTAAAACGCATTAGACGGTTGCGTGCACTGGAAACCTGTGTACATTTTCCTCACTTGTTCCAATTTGTGTCAAGCTGGCGTCATTAAGAAGCGACCCGAAACTGCCGCCAATGTCTGGTCCGTTAGGCAAAATTCCCACGAGACAGGTCGCTATGTCTACTTCATGACCCTTCGGGGATGCGAAAGTGGCAGAACATGACTCTGGCGGAAGTTACTTATTATCTCCCGTTCAGATCCAAATAAAAGGCGGCGGAAGTTACTGATGAGAAAGCGGAGATTTCTTGCGCAAGAGCAAAGATCGAACATGCAATGCACACAAGTAATCGTTTAGGTTCGCAGAATTCTGTCATTGCTTCAGGACTTCCTCATTTGGCTTTGGAACATCGATATTGGCAAGGCGTGTGACCAACTCCATCAACCTACATTACTACCCTAACGCGAGCTTAACTGTGTGTGTGCGCGCGCGCTTGCGTGCGTGCGCGTGTGTAACTACAGTATAACTCAAAAATAAGAAGCCGGTTAAATATAGCCAGTACATTTACTAAGATACTCGTCAGTGGAAGCGCTGCTACAATCTATCTCAACATAGTTTAATCCTGCTATAAACATCTGGATGGAAAGAGCGACAGAGACAGAGATATTGGGGAAACGTAGTCAGACTGAAAAATTCAATGCCATAGCCGGGATTTGAACCACGGATCTTCTGGTTTCCGTCCAGCCGCTCTAACAATTGAGCTACTATGGCCAACGTGCCGATACGTTTCCACAATTTAGCCTACTCACGGCCAGTGTGAAAGAACAATTAATTTCCATTAATTGACCTAATAGTGGTTAACTATAAAGCCCGGGCCTTAAAGTACTTACACGTTGTAAGTCCCCATTAAGGTAGTTGTCTCATATGTTTATGAGAACTCCTAAGTGGTTTACCGGGAAAAACACGAGTCAGTTGGAGAATTTAATGTAATATCGGCATGTTGGCCATATTAACTCAATTGTTAGAGCGGCTGGACGGAGACCAGAAGATCCGTGGTTCGAATCCCGGCTTTGCATTGAATTTTTCAGTCTGACTCTACGTTTCCAGAATTTAGCCTACACACGGCCAGTGTGAAAGAACAATTAATGTCCAGAGATATTGGTACCGAAAACGGTTAAGCTGTTGATTGGTTTAGCGAAGTTAATGGACGTTTTCTTTTATTTGCATTCGTATGATAAACCCCTCCTTTAAGTACAGTACTGTAAGTAGTTTTCTGATCACTGCTCTGTGAGAGCTAATTTCGGAGAGAGAAAAGTATGCAAATGTTTCGATTGTTATAAACGCAATAGCCCCACATTTTATCTTTCTGCTTCACATACCACACAGATGTGTTCTGTACAGTATATACAGATTAGACAGAAGAGAGGCGAAAAATTATGCACTCTATTAAATTTTTATGTTAAATTAACCTGCATTTTATTTAACAGTTACTAAAGGACACTACAATAAATTTGGATTTCTATACCAGGCAGCTCTCTGTATCGAGTTGAATGCTGATTAAGATGTTATTGTTTATAGTGTGGAGTTACTTCTGATATTTATCACTGTATTTCCTTACATCTCGCGTATACATCGAAAGCTCAAGAACACTTACACATGTACATATATGCAATTTAAAATCAGTAACCTTTTAATCATGGAGCAGGCCGGTGCTTCAGCCGAACTGAAACATAATCGAGGCAAAGCTTTAAAGAGTGGCGAGAGGGGAATGATCGCGGATTGTTTCGCAGTGCTTAAAGACAGAAACCCGGTATCGTCTACAAAAAACATTGAGAAATAAACTGGTGATATCTTTGGTGTTTTCGCAAGTAGGGTACATAGTGTTAGAATGGAACAACAAGCATCCGGAACTCTAAGAGCACCGGGTAAATCGCGTAAATGCAAACAGCGCGTGGAGAAATACGACGATTTTACGAAAAGTGCTATACGTAGTTCATGATTTTTTTTTTCAGAAATGAACCAACTCATAGATTTATTAAGTTAATGTGTAACCCAACTCCATTTATTTATTGTCTAGAAGTTAGCGTTGCTATATATACTGCTAGTGTTGCAGAACTTGTAGAGTCTAACACGTGGCGAGTTCAGTCAGCTCCGCCTAGTTGTTTACAGCACGATTAAACTAGCCTGAGATTGAGTATATCTGTTTACACCGCGCGGCTGGCTATCAGAGGCGAGGAGAGGTAAACAACGTGTTATAAAATATCTAAGGAGCAGAACAAAATGACCTTCTTAATTTTCATGTGAAGTTTCCGATTGCTGCATATCCATTTCGCTTGCTCGAGCTTCCATCGGTGGCGATGTCGTATAAAGAATGGATATCACTGTTATATCTGTAGGACTGCCGTT